>JADKXX010007517.1:0-38818 GCA_017310255.1 Butorides virescens
TGGGCAATTCCCCAGAGCTGGGAGCACTGCCCCCCAGCAGCCCTCTGCAAACTCAGTCCTGCACAGACAGCTCCAGGGGGGTCTGGGAGCTGCTGGGAACCTGTCTGCAAAGGCAAAGGTGGTGAAACAAGAGCGAAGGTTTGATTGATGAAGGTTTGCAGAGGAGAGATAAGGGGGGAATTAATTTTTTGAAGGCAGAATGGATTCGTGCTATCCGAAGGGAATAGAGGAAGCCAGGCTTTTTACCGCCTGCTGCAGTTCCCACTCGTGGGGCGTGCACGGAGCTGGATGCTCGTGGCGCGTGTTCCTCCTGCGGCGTAAATGGGGGATCCCTCTGCACCCCTCCTTCCAGCCCCCCTGTGCTTGGGCTGGCCCGTGGCACAGGCCGTGATCCGCTCTCTAAGCCCGGCCATGGGGCTCTGGGAACACCTTGGATCTGCCAAAAAGCCCCCAGAGATGAGGCTGCAGCTCCTGTAAATCCACCCAGGCAAACGGGAGAGGCGCTGGGGCGGCGCCGGCTCCTCTGGGGCCGGGAGGAAACTTCTGTACGTGGGGCTGGGGCTGGGTTTAAGGAATAATTTCATCCCATGTGATCTAGAAATTAATTTAAATTCTTTTGGATAGGAAGATCCTTGCTTGACTGAAAACTGAATATAAGGAACTGAGACAACAGAGGGACCATTTGAGATTGCCATTAGTGCAAATGCAGCCAAATTGTATTTACCTTCAGTCTTCTCAGGGCTTAATGTATTTATACAGTTTGCAAGAAAGATTGCGCCTAATCCTGAATCTGGAGAAATTTATTATTTTCCATGGAGAACTTTAATGAATCAAGTTAGGTTTAGTGCGGAACGTTTCTAAATCCTTAATAACTGCAACCTTGCCAGGTCATTAGTACTTCCTCAGTGTCTTCCAGCGGGTTCGTGCCTGCTCGAGCTCCCAAGCGGCAGCGTCCCAGAGCCGGCGCTGGCCCCGCCACCCCCAGACCGCAGCTCAGTAGGTGCCAAGCGGGCATCATTCGGGCAGATGCTGTCCTAGGGTTGCATAGGAAAATGTGCAGAATAAAAATTCTTCTGCTGATTCTCACTGTCGTGGGTTTACTCCTCTCTAGCACCTGGATTTTCATTCATTTGACATTTGTTAAAACGACAGAATAAGCCTGGGCTGTATTTTCTTACCTGGATCCTTACATGCTTTTCTGTCTCTCTGTACAAAACCTATTTTAAAGGATCCCGGTGTATCAACATTTCTCCATCAGTAGCTGTATCCAGGCCGTTTTCTCTCAGGATAAAATGGGGTGAATATGGATTTTCTCATACTCCCATGTTTTCAGATGTTGGCACCAGGGAGTTTTCTTGTTTTCACAGAGCTGCCATCATCGCATAAGAAAAGAATCCTCACATAAAGGAAAGAAAACCTTCAGATATACTTCTGTAATCAAAGCTGATTAACACGTTTTTGTCTTAGAACAACGTTGTAATGAAAAAATATGCTAGATAAAGCCTGAGCCTTGTAATGACTGCTAAATTACCCATGTAAAATGGGATTTCGGTACGATAACTCAGGGTAAAATCATCAACTTTGCACATTTGAAAATAGAAGCTGTCAGGAGGAGCATTCCCAGGCGATTTCCCTGCAGCAAATCCTGCTTCCAGGCATCTCGAGCCCAGCCGTCGTTTTGTCCTCTCTGCCTGGGAAGGGTGGCTGGGGCAGCCTGGGCAGAGTGGGGCAAGGAGCTGTCGCGGTGGAAGGGCAGCAGAGCAGCCCAGGCCCCGCGGCTGACGTGCTCCTGGAAGGCAGCAAGGCTCCCGTTGAGCGTCGGAATGCCGTCGTGCCCTGAAAGTGTCCTGTACAATACTCTACAGCAGTAACTTTCTCCCAGGTAGTCTCTCTGTTAATGAGTTTGTTACATGGGTTTGGTATAAAACTTACATTCAAACATTTTCTAGATTTTACTATTGATTTTTTGGAACCCTGCAACCCAGCTTTTGAGCTCCCCGCTGACTTCAGTCTTTTGGACCCCCAAGCACTCTAAGGTGGGGAGCAGAAATTCTGCACGGACTGTGCGATTTGTGTGCGTGCGTACATTTTGGAGAACTGCATGTTTGTATGAGTTATTCTTTTGGCCAGTTCTTACAGATTTGCGTAGTTTCCTGGCGAGCTTTGTTGTCACCCCTGAATGATGGGAGGATTCATTAAAGCAAAGCGGTACAGGCTGAAGTTACCCCTCCAAAAAGCTTAGCTGAGAGTTGGAGTAATAAAATGTATCATGAGGAAGAGAAAGGGAAGCTTGGGTTTCCCTTAGGCGGTGCCGTTCTCCAGTAGCACACTTCGCTCTGGTTTTTCCTGTACGCAGCTATCGGAACCTGCAGAGCCCCTTGGGTCTGCTGTTTGTTTAATGAGACGATGATCAGAGCTGCTGCGTTGAGAAAGATTGGGCCGAGTCCCCAACTGCTGCCCCTTGCTGATGGGACTAGTGTCTTTATAATAAAAATTAAGGTGTCGGTGTTGTGGGGAGAGGTGCCCAAAGGCATCGGGCTGCAGCCTGTACCAAGTAACCTCTCCTGCCAGCTCTCGGGGCTCGGTCCTGCTCTGTTAATAAGACTTCTCCTTGCAATCGGTGTGGTCTTTTGGTTTAAAAAGAGAAATGAACTCTTGACTTCGCCTAAATTATAAACCTACATTCTCACATTCTGCTCCTGGAGCATGATGACCTTTGTCTCCAAAGGTCCAAAGTCTGTGGATTCGGCAGCTGCGGTCGGGTGTGGGGTTTGGGGGCGCCGCTCTCGGTGACGGCCCTCCCGAGCAGGCTGAGCCAGCCCACGCGTCCTGCAGTGCACTGCTGGGCTCTGCGGGAGAGGGCGGGCGATTTATGAACCTTGGGGGATGACATCCGTATTTTAAAAAAAGAAGGTAAGATACGGCTGAGAAACAGCAAATTTATGGGTAAAAACTATGTATGTTGTCAAATCATGCACTAAGAGAACAGTCCAGGGCGGAAGGGACCTCGAAAGATCGTCTGGTCCAAGCTTTCCTGGGAAAGGGAGCCTCAATGAGGTTATTTTGCTCCCTGTCCAGTTGCATCTTGAAACCCTCCAGTGCTGGGGACGCCACCACCTCCCTGGGGAGCTTGTTCCAGTGAATGACTGTTCCCACTGTAGCAAATATCTTCCTTAGGTCTCAATAAAACCTCTCCTGGTGCAACTTTTGTACCATTACCCCTTGTGTTCTCCATGTGGCTCCTTGTGACGAGAGAGCCTCTGTCGTCTTTGTGGCCACCCTTTAAGTTCTGTAATACTGAGGTCGCCCTGCGCCTTCTCCAGGGAGAAGAGACCTAAGTCTTTTTCTTCATAGGGCAGGTTCCCTTTGATCATCTTTGTGGCCCTCCTTTGGACCCTCTCCAGTCTCTCCATGTCTTTCTTGAATTGTGGGGACCATAATTGGACACAGTGCTCCAGGGGTGGCCTGACAAGCACAGAGTAGAGTGGGATGATCACATCTTGTGTCTCTGCTAGTAATGTCCCTGCGGATGCAGCCTGGGATCTGATCTGCCTTCATTGCTGCCACAGCACGCTGCTGACTCCTGCCCACCTTGTTGTCCACCAGGCCCCCCAGGTCCCTCTTAGCAAGGCTGCTCCCCAGCCACACAGACCCCAGCCTGTCCTGGGCTCTTGATTACGTTGTCCCAGGGGCAGGACTTTGCACCTGGCTTTGTTAAACGTTGTACAGTCCTTGCTATCCCATACTTCTGGGGATGGCTCCCCCTTTTCATGTGTCCACCTCACCACCACCAACTTGGTGAGGGTGCTTTCAGTCCCTTCATCCAGATCATTTATGAAGATGTTGAACAGAGTGGGGCCCAGTGTCGATCCTTGAGGGACTACAGTTATCACTAAAGTCCAAATACCACTCTAATGAGATTCTGGTGGCCATGGGTTGACTCTCACTGCTGCAGGTTTGGTGTCGGGCTGTCGTGTTTCCATGGGTCGTTTGTGCCTTCTTTGGGAAAAGTCCACAAAAGGGGCAGTGCAGAATGGACCTTGATCGAGTTTTTCTCAAGTGCATTTTTTTGCAAGAAAGAAACGCCCTAAAGGCAAGGTTTTGGATTCCTTGGTGGTCGTCGAGGGCAGGGGGTCATGGGCAGAGTGTTAAATGTACGGCAGAACTGAGCTGTAAGCAAGACCCCGTCTTCTGCATTGTCTCAGGGTGGGGAAATATCGCACCGATAGCTCCCGTGCCCAAAATGTTACGCAGCTTTTGCTACCCACCAGGCAGATCTGATGGCTTTCTGTTTCACGTCAGGGATTTGGTGTGTCATACTGCGTTTGACTCCATCGGAGGGGATCCCCATGAAGGTCTCAATGCAAGTCAGTGCCTGCCATTCGCACAGTGGGGTTTTTTAAAATACTTTGGGAACCGCTGACTCAAAAGATACTTGGAGAAAGATCAGTGGGCGAGACGCTAATCTCAGACAACTAAGCCAAAGCTCTGAGAAATTGAATTGTTGACCTGGAAAACAGGCTCAGATTAGGAAATGTCAAGTTGGTGTGATGTCCTAAAAGCAGAGGGATAAGAAAATTGAGATATTTGGTGGTAGCACAAAGAGAATGGAAATGGATTAGTTGGGACTCCTTTTGATGTGTGCTCTCGGTGCAGTATCAGATGGGCCGGGCATTGCTTGGGTGGGATGTGAGCAGGGAACTGATACACAGAAGGGTGCTCAAGAATCTATTTATGATCTGCACAAGTCACAGGAAGGGGATGGACAAAATTGTACATTATCTTGAGTCAGGAAATGTGAGTCATGAACATTTTGCATGGATGAATTTTTGAGTTACTCTTACAGGATTATCCGGCTCGGTGTGACCTATCATTTTACGCCGTGGAGAATGAGGCGTTCGGAATTAGAGTGATCAGGTCATCGGAAATGAATGAGGGAAACAATTTTGCATACTCTGTAGGCCTTCATTAAAAAAAATTTTCAACAGAATTGAAATATATACACAGGACTAGAGAAAAGGGTGATACAGAACAAAAAAGAAAATCTATTTAGCAAGGTGTAAAAATCCATTCATACCGTTTTGGTCATACCTTCAAATGCATAATAGGGGAGAACATAAAAATTAATTATGTTGTATTTCCTGATTTAGTTGGCTATTAAACACAAATCTTTTCTTTAAAATGAAGGCAAGAGTCCTCTGTATTTTATTTTTAATTATTTTGGTATTATTCTTTTATAATAAATTATTTCTGTTGATATGATGTTACCTACAGATTTGCATTAAGCCCCGTGCGTGTTCTGTTCAGAAGTTGTCCCTTGGGTCGTTCACAGTCAAGGACCTCGTACATCACAGAGCAGTTTCAGAGCCAAGACCCAAAGCTGGTCATAGCCCTGCTGATATGGTAGCCTCGGGCAGCCCCAGAGATGAGAGCCTCCCTGGTGACGTCTGAGAAGTCGTTTCTCACCAGCAGGAGGGAATATCTTGGCTGGATTTGCTTTGGACGCCAAAGCACGAGCTGGGACCTGCGCTCAGCCTTTAAGCTCTTGTAAGCCACGAAGCGATGATTTGCCGGAGCCGCATTTGTTTCAAACTTTGCCATTTCCTTTTATTTGGAAAATAGGCCAGGGCGGGGCAGGAGGTGCTGAGGCTTGCGTGGGCTGATGGAGCAAGTGGGTCCAGCACAAATTTGTGGTGGGTGTTTTAGGCTATAGACGGAGCGTGTGGTCTGATTTCAAGGAGTCTGTGGTGCAATTGGATTACCAGTCCCATTTAAGCTCATAAAATCAGGAACATTTCGAATTAAGGTGATTATTGAAATGGGTGGGTTTGCCTCACCGGGAGGAGCACAGTTCATGGAGGAGGATGTGAGCCCTGAGCTGCTTTGCTTTGGGGAGTTCGTCAAAATGCCGATATTCCAGTGCACGTGTGTGTATATGCTGAATTTATATTTATACTTGTATATAAATATATACATGTTTATATTATATTTATGCAACTATAGAATGTATAGATATAAAGATAGAGAAAACATCTTTATCTATTTTATCTAGCATATATAATCCAGTATATGTATGTAAAGCATATATTTAATTCAGTTGGGTGATGCGTGTGGGGATCTGCTGGCTCTGCCAGTTCAGAGCTGAGCATGGGGACCTCTGGCCTGGAGCACAGCTCTTAGGACTGCAAACGTTGGCAAATACTCGAGGAAAACGAATCCCAAAGGGTAACTGAAGTCCTCAGTTGGATTGAGTCCCTAAAGCGCTCCCCGCGTGTGGAGAAGCGTCCTTCGGCCATGATTGCGGTCCCGCAGCCACGCGTCGGTCTATCTCACCTCTTGGCAGCCAGGGAAGGTTCTTTTTGGTCTTCCTCTTCTTTCCCCCCCCCCCCCCCCCCGACATTTTAGGAGAGAATCTCCCCTCTCACTCTGCAAGTGTTAATGGAGAATAATTCTACTGCAGGAAAGGAAGAAGAGTCGGGTGAACCGCTTCGCAAATACCCTGTCAGTAAATTCTCTTTCTGATGGCTCTAGCTATGAGTGGGGAGAAAAGGCAGCGTACCAGGTATTAGTAAAGCTCTAGATATCGTGCATATTTAAGACTGAGAGGGAAGGAGTTTCTGGATACCAAAGGAGAATATTGTTTGTAGTTAGAACAAGGTATTTGGGTTGTGGTGCTGATCACCAGCTCAAGCTGAGGTGTTCTCCGTACGCCTGTGGGCTGTTCTTAGCCATTCGTAGCCCTCTCAAACCCCCAGTAGGACACGTTTTGCCACTTGATTGCCTTTTAGGTAAGCTGCAATATTCTCGCTTTGATCTTTTATCATGGCAGATGAAATCTAAAATACTATTCCTGGAAATCTAAAATGTTGATATCTAAAATACAGCTTGTGTAACCAGCCACCTCTCCTTCTCATTGATTAATGAGCTTCGCAAGGCCTAAAACTTCATTAAAACAAAAAACCCCACCCAAAGTCCAGTGTGATCAAGGACAGTACGCATCATTTTTGGAATCCCATGCAATTTTAGCTCTGACATGAGAACCCTTATAATCTTCAGTGCCATCCATCTGAGAATAGGAAAATTGGTCTGGTTTACATGAGAGTAGACCTCGGACCAGTATTTTGGGAATCCCTCGCTTCGCAGATGGGTGGGTTCGCTTGCTTTTCACCACGGTGAAGTCCTGCCGGTACGTTGTATTTCCGAGACGCGCTGCATCCTCACGCCTCTGTCGTTAACCTGATCTCACTCTGCAGTGAAAATACACTAAAGCAGGAAAAGAATTGGATCTGTAGAGCACAAATGTGGACACAAATTGCCTTTAATAATCCATAAATCAAGTCTAAGGATACTTGAACTCAGTATTTCCTAGCCGTGGGAAACTTTCTGGTGAGGTTGGAAGTGTCAGGTATCTATCAGCACGACTGAAATGGGTGCATATTGTGCACCAGGCACCAGGGAATGATAGAACACAAACCCACGCTTTGTGTAAGAGCAGAACGGCGCCTCCCAGCCAGGAGGAAAGAGATGATCTCCTTCGTTCAGCGCTTCTGCCTTAATCCAGCACCACAGAACCAAAACTCCAAGCTCCTGCAAAACAATTTAAATGCAAGCTAACTTAAACCCTCTGAAATGAAGCAACAGAGTGTCTCGATGGGCAAACATGGCTAATTACTTTTCAATAAAGGCGAGCAAAATCCTCTCCAGTGCGGAGATGATTTTAGTCACGGCACATTGACAGCATCACTGAGACCCCGTTGACGCTGGCACCCAAGGCTCGTGCGGTGTCGGGTCCTTCCCTACCTGGGAGACCCTCGGCCCACGCGTGGAGGACTTTTGGCAAGGCATGGCAAGGAGAAGGCAGGCCCAAGTGGCCGTGGCACCCGGGGTTGTTGCCTGACTGGGGTGAAGCAGGAACCTGTGGGTTTGGGAGGAGAGAGGAGCTCTCACAGGTTAACTGGAGGGGAAATGGTATGCCAGGCTCAGGAGATGCAGATTTTTTCTGAAGATATGAATAAGTTTGTTATTACCTAATTCCAGCCTGGTAAATATTTGCCTGAATTACTTGCCATTTAAAATCTCAGGTTCTCTTGGGTTTCACTATCTGAAGTTACACAGACCTGAAAACGGAGCACTGGTACCTGCTGGGAAGGTGAGGGTTCCCTTTGGGGAGCTGCAGCGTTCTGCCTTTAGAACAGCGCTGAGCAAAGTGAATCCCGGGCACGACTCCAACAAATAACTTTGATAAGATCCACCATTCTAGGGGACGGTGTACTAAACCCTGCTGTCTGTGTTCGGTTTTGCTCCTGGTAGCGTTTCCGTCACGGAGAATCGTGGCAGCCTGTGGACAGACCTCCCCACAGAGGGAGGCTCGTGACTTGTGCGGGCGTGTAAATACACGTGTACGCGCGCACCGGCCACGGTCCCTGTGCACACACCCAGAGCCCCAGTAAGACTGGTAATAACCTACCCCCCCGTCGGGAACTCCAGGCTGACGGTGGCTGAGCTCCTTAGGGTTGGGGCTGAGCATCCTCTACCTCACCTGGCTTCAGAAACCATTACAGGGTGCTCAGAACCTCACAGGATGGTACCCTCGCTATGATCACTTTTTCCAAAGTTACCTGCCTGCTTACTTTCTCAGAGAAAGATTTGGGGAGAAAGAAAACCTTTAAAAAAAAAAATCTTTTTTTCTTTTTTTTTCTATTCAAACATATTCTAGTAAAAACTTCTAGACCCCCTTTTTCGACCCCCACTGCAGAACTTCAGCTGTAAGCGAGCCGAGTACAGGGTGAGGTTGCTTTTGATGAATAGCGAAGTGCAGATTGCTTTATAATTGTTATCACTCATCTCTGTGTGTGTGGACCAACACATTTCTGTTCCAGTTTAAAACTATTTCAGACGTGCCTTCATTTTGCCCTGAAATAAGAATAACCTCAGGAAGCCGCTAGGTAATGAAGGAGCATCTTGGATATTTGTATGCTAATAACGCAGAATAAACAAGATATTAGAAGGCTGAGTATGTAATCAATGTTATGGCTTAATTACACCGCTGAGGCTTGCTGAGACAATTTACACTCCTGGAAAATTGATGGAGAAGGCTGCAGCTTGTGGAGGAGAGGGGAGCTGAGGAAGGGCTGCCTTCTGGATGTCAGAGCGCGTGGTACCCAAATGGGAAGAAAAAGGTGCTGTCTGCTGTGGGCGACTCAGAAATCTGGAGAAGAGGGGGTTCTGCTGAGGTCCAGTGAGGTCAGGGAACCTGTGGGTGATGCCTCGGGAAGGCAAAGCAAGGCAGAGGCCTGGAAACCCCCTCCCCAAAGACACCTCGCTAGCAGAAGAGGACGACAGGCCGAGAAGGAGCCCGCGAGGGTGGGATTATGGAGCTCTGGCACCTTGCCCTGCAGCGGGAGGTCTGCGAAAAGCAGAAACAACCTTCACGTTTCCCTGATGAGCGTGAGCATGAGCGCCTTGGGGTGACCTGTGATGGGGGAATAATGGTGTGCTGGGGGCTTTGGGGCTTTGGAGAGGAACCCTGCGCCAGCAGCCGGGGCAACTGGCCCAGTTGTGGCTGAGCTGTCTCTAAAAAGCCGTGTCGTGTCCCGCCGTTGTTCTCCTATGACTCCAGCCTTTCGCAGCTTCTTTTCCTTTGTTGAGGGAGGGAAAAGTAACGGGGATGCAATCTGTGCTACTGTGCATAAATGCCTGAAGCTGTGGGATCGGCCACAGCGCTCGGCTCCCACTTTCAGAGGCACCAGATGTTTAGGAACCAAAGCACTATTTAAAAAAAACTAATGGGACTTGGGGTTCTTCCTTTATAACAAGCACCAGAAAATGGGACTTTGGCACCTAAGTGAATTAGACAAATTGTAATGTTTTCTTACAGGCTTTCAGAAATAGGCAAGTTTTGAAAGTTGGTTTAAATGCTTTAGGCATGGTTTAGCAGTTTGATGGTTGCTTCTGCTCCCAATCAATGTCACGCAGGAGGTAGCAGTCCTGGTTTGAACACAAACCACTGTCGATGGTGGCTTTGGGGGTGCAGGAGAAGGTGCTGCCACTTGAGCTCGGCGTTAAATTAGCAGAAAGCTGAAGAAGCCCCACAGCTTCGTCTTCTCCTTCCATCCCACTGCTCCCTCAGGTACGGGCATGTCTAAAGGAAGCGTTATTAAATGCTTCCCCAAAACAGGGAGGGACAAAGAATTGCAAATACTACGGGTTTAAGCTAAGATCCAGGTTGCAGTTACTTTCCATCATTGTCGTCTCCAGCAGTCCATAAATGCTCTGCGAGCATCGGTAGGATTTATCACACAGTTTTTACCTTGCTCTTTTGAAGAAAGCATGAATTAATAAGCTTAGCTTGGATCAGTGAGTAATAAAATAAAGTCTCCTAAGTAGCCAAACAGTTCTCTGACATTTTAGTCTTTGTTTTCATCTTAAAAGTTGTGTTTGTTGTCAATGTTCATGAAAGACCGTTTAGCCTGTGCCGAGCCTTGGGGTCTCGGTACCAACCATGCAAATGAGGGACTTCTGTGGGAGGAACTGTCAGGGTATTTTGCTTGTTCGTGGGTTAAGTACTGCAGGCTTTTTGGATTTCGGGCTAGATTACAGCTGACAGAGTTTGATGTCAGTCCAAAAATAGACTCCTTTGCTGGTGAGGAGTCAGAAATTTAAGACCTTGTAGTAACTGAGTGATTTTCGCTCGGCTCCCACATTAGGTCATCGTATGCTGCGCTAGCTAAAAGTAGTGACATGGCCTCAGAGCCCACATCCTATGTACTTTTAATAAGATTTGCATATTTCACTGAACTAAAATTAGCTCAGGGGGAGAAATGGTTCAACTGCTGACAACAGAGCCTACAGGTTGATTTTTGCAAATAGTTTTTTTCTTCTAGATATTGTCCCACTTGTAGCATCTCCGTCACCCACCGTCTAACTGAGTGTTTTTTTCCTCTTGCTTCTCCACACTGACAAAGGCAAGGGGATGAGGGACGCTGATGTTTGACAGCCCCGTGGTTTGAGGGCAGTTGGTATTCCTTCGTGACTTTGTGATGTTGGCTATCAAAATCCCTTTCCTTACACATCCATCAACGCCGGGTCTCGCTTTGATTCGCTCATGGAAATGTTGACATCCTTGCTTAGCTGCATGAATAATAAGCCAGAAGCCAGAGCCGCTAGCTTTACGGACACGCTTTGGGTGGTTTCTCTACACACACACGCTGCATTCAGCGGTCTCTAGCTAAGTCCATAGGTGGATACGTATATGTGTGTCCAGGTGGGACGTGTCTGCGTATCGGTGTAGTTGTATCGGAAGCGGTGCGTGGACCTGTGTCCTTTCTGTCCACATTAACTTTAGGAGTTGGAATATTCCTCTTCTCCAGGGGGAAAAAATGCTTGAAAAGCCATAAGTGTTCCACTCTACCATTGTTTTGGGTTTCCATGCGGTATTTCAAGGAAATGTGATAAAGCCATCATTTAGACATTTTGTGCTATTTAAATTGCAGAAAAGCACTAAACGTCAGCAGTAAAGTCTTTACCTATTTTAGTAAGCCACTGAAATAGGTAAAAAGCCTTGACTTTTTCAAGATGTCCAAGCTCTAGCTTATTTTTATCTAGGTTATTGTTGAACATGAGCCAACTTTCACTTTGATTGTCCTTTTATAAAATCAGATAACATCAAATACAAAACGTAGAGTAACTCTCAGGAAAAAAGCAAAACCAAAGGAGACTGCTGAAGCTGCCCCAAGAAGGCAGCTGTGTCCTTCCCCGAACATGCTCAATGCCTGTGATTCAGCCAAAAACCCACTGCTGGGCTAAGCCTTATTTTACATTTACGCTTGATAGCAACCAGACCCCAGAAAAACCAACCCAAAAAAGCCCAACCCAATGAGGCCAGAGAAATGCAACACACACACGCAAATAGTTCTGAATTAGTGCAGCAGCACGGAGGGCTGAAGTAGCTTTCTAGTAGAAGGTGGTTGGGTCCAGAGCTAGTTTTTAGGTAGACCTTGGTCAGCTGGGGGAAGGGTTTGATGGCATGTAACCGCACGGGGCGGGTGGGAGGCTGGAGGTGTTCCCTCCCTCTGTGCCAAAATCCGCTGCTCCGTTACATCATGAACCTGTGCTCCGTTAAATTTGAGCTCGACTCCTCCGACCCATGAAGTTGTTTCCTTTGGTTGGTCAAGACGCTGTATTTTATCCCTAAGGCTGGGGTGGCTTTTCGGTTTCTGTCTGATGAGTTGGTATCACAAGGTTCAGAGTTAATGCTGTTTTCCTTTTCTCACGGTATGAACTCTGGTTTCTTTATGGTTGCCCTGAACTTGTCATTAACATTCAAGGAGTAATTTGCTAACCCTCCAGGCTTTCAGCTGGCTCAGAAGTGAGAAGTCAGCTGAATGGCCTGGATTTGCTGGCCATAGCCCATCCCGACAGCAATTACCATACCAGGAGGAGAAAATAAAGGTATAGAATGCATACCGCAGGGGGTACCACTGTATTTTGGGTCTTGGGCAGACCCCGGTGTGTTGCAGGACGGCTGCGGTTGGGAAAACCCCCACAAAACCTGCCTGAAGCGTGCGCTCACCCCAGAGTTTGGACCATGCTGCAGAAGGAGCAAGTCCCCGCGGCGAGAGGCCGCTGAGCCCGCCTGCCCCTCCAGCAAACGACTGCTGGGTCTCGCTGGTAACCTGCCTGGGGTTTTCTTACCAGATTATAGCTGAAAAGAATTCTGAAGGATTCAGCAGCTTTTATTTACTTATTCCTTGTCATCTTTTCCAATGCTTTTTGTTTTTAGGTAGTTCCTTGATGTTAGAGGTAGCCCATAGGGAAGAAGAAATGCTTTAATTGGCGGTGTGATGGTCTTGGTGCTCTTCCTGGCAAGAAGGAAGCTGCAGTTTTGTGTAGCTTAGGAAAGGGAACAGTGGAACAGGTCTGTCTCTTCCAGATGAATTCCAGCGAGTCGGGTTCTCCAGTGATACAGCCGCATCCCCGTATCTTGACAAAAATGGCTCATTTTCAAGGAAGGACTCATTTCCTTCTATACGAGAATTAGGGGTTAAAACTCTGAATGCATTTAGCTGGCACAGATGGATTTCTGCAGTTGACAGTGTCGTGGCCATTCTGGCCTCAGCTGAATATAATTGAACTTATGTAAAAATTATGTTCATTTACGGTGCTTGTAACTGGCTGGAGTATGACAACCACTAAAAATGGCTTTTTAAAAATACTTTTGCTTGACATTCATAATGTCTTCATGCTGTATTACAAAGTGGAGGCACCTTGAAAGGTTGAATGGAGACACTCAACTCTCTGCCAAGGGGGAGAAGCAGCAGCACTGGCCAAAGGCAGCAGCACCAGTTTCCAGGAGGTAGATCCCTTGCAGTTTTCCTCTGGCTTCTTTCCAAAGCTGTTTAAACACTGGTTAAATTGTGGCGATGCGAGGATTGCAGAAGAGTGAGACCGGTAACGCCAACGAGAGCCGGCATTTGAGCCACCGGTGCTTTGACCCTTCTGTTGGATGTTGGACCTTACGTTGGTGCATCCTGGGCATGACTTTGCCTGGCAATGGAGATGGTGGGGGAAACACCGGTGGTCTCTTTATAAGCAGAAGGAGCCACACAGATTTTGGATAAGACCATTGTGGGTTTTTTCAGTGCTGTCTGAAAATTGAATTATAGGGAGTAGGGTCCGCATCCTGCAGCAGGAACGCCACGGGAACCCACCCACGTCACCCCCACGCACGGGTCTGCTTTCGTGGGCTTTTTTCTGGAGAACACCTCAGGTATCCCAGCAGATGCCTCTAGCACATGGTGTATCTGAGCTGCTCTGCAATGCTGAGAAAACAGAAATATTTAACTGCATGCAGATTTTGTTACTCTGCTTATATTTTGAACTTGGAGAGGTTCCAAGGGAAATATGTATCTTATGTAGCGTGTCTAAACTGTTCCGTGTCTCCTGTTTGCATAGCCTGGTTAAAGAAACGGAGGGTAGGGAATAAATGTGATAACTAAATATCTAAGGCGTGACTGAGTTTGATGAATTTAATACTAAGGCTCTGTCCTGCAGCCAGTGTACAGGCAAAAAATGTTTCCCGAAGCAGCTTTGTCAGGGAATAGGTGGTAAAGCAAATCCCAGTGCATTCTTTTTGAGGGCTCCTGGTTTTAATGCCGAATCCCTCATTAAAAGTCGTGTTTGCATTTGTACGAATGGCAGTTTATATCCGTGTAAAAATTACAGAAAAGGAAAAATGAGAATAATATGTCCTTGCGTTGAAGGAAAACAAGGTGGGTCGCAACTCATCTCCCCATCTTCCATAACATTTTCCAGTTGTGCCAATTAGTAATTTTTTCTAAACAATTTTTTCTAACCAGCTGAGAAATGGCTGAGAAGGAGCTGACACATTCAAAGGACAAACGCATTTCTTACAGCTTGGCTCCAACAGAGCATCAATTCGCAACCGGACGGTTCTCTGGAAGCCTCGTAGGGGTTTTTTGTTGTTTATTTAATGAGCGTAAGTGAAAAAAAAATCCTGCGAAAAATTACTTTAAATGCATGCTTTCCTAAAGAAGGAAGCAATGTGCCTGCTCTACAGTTCTCTATGGCTAGGTTTCAATGGTCAGGACAAAAGGCAGAAGGAAACAACTGTCTTCTCAAGATACAGTTCTCCAGAAGGCTCCTAGCCCATGCTCAACATTCACCCTTGCACAGTTTATATTTTATTGTTAACTGGATCAATTTTAAGGTTTTCCTGCAGGCTTTGTAAGCCTAAAAGGGATGTTTAAGGACCCTGCAGGATTGCCTGGGGTGCCCCTTTTCAGGTCAGACCTGGCTGACAAACTCTGGAGATGATGCTGAGTTCTCCCCTTGAGAGACAGGAGGGTTGGGCCAAGCCTTCACTACATTTCCTACATTTCAGTCTTCTGTCCTTTAACCTTTCCGTTCTTAAGTGAAAATGATTATTTTTTTTTTGCCACTTGTGAGAAACGCAGCATTTGAAACACCCGGTTCTCCGAAGTTTTCCCATCTATGTGGTCTCTGGGGAAGGGGCTGTTGGTGGAAATGTGGAACTCTAAAAAATTGCATTGCTCTCCTCTTTCTGGAACTGCATTTTCTAGCTGTCCATAGCTAAAACGTATTTTCATTGGTACGGATCTTCAAACTGAACATCCATGAACTGATTATATATAAAAAACCTCCAACCAAACACTGCCCCCACTGCCTGACTTTTCCGTCGGGGCCATTTCTGGAAGGTGGGAATTGATGGAAGGTCTATGCTGATGGACTCGGACCGGCTGGAGTCAGCTTGCGAAGGGGGAGAGCCCCCTCCCCGCTGCCCCCGGGGTCTGCCATGAGCACGAGATGCTTTGACAGGGGTTTCAAGCTCAATTAACTCTTTAAAAAAAAAATCCAGAGGATGTCATTAGTGCCTCTTTCGAGGATATTTCAGCCTCTGAATTTCCTTTGGTTGTTGAAGTTTCCTTTCAGGGGCCCAAGTCTCTGTCCCTGGTGGTAATGGGAGGGTTACTGCTAAGTCTTTCTTGCTTTCTTTAATTTTCTGCAGTGGATGTCATTAATATAAGAATTTATTTAAACAGGGATGATACAATAATTCAACCTCTCATGTATACCTAGCGATGATCGGTGTGTAAGGAACAGGATTAAATAGTGCCAGCATTCACGGTGCTGCTGAAAGCTTTGCCATCCCCGCATGGCGTTACGTTAGGCAGCATTTTTAATGTTACTTATTTCCCCATGCAGCAGGTTAATGCTTTGTATTCCTTACACAGCATTTGAAGGTCATCTTCTTCCCGGGCTGAATTATTGCACCCTGGGTCGGGTTTGCTCTCAGGCTGCACACTCAGTCAAAAGGAAAGTTCATCTCGTCCCGGGAGTGCCTGCGGAGCGCTCCGCATTCCCGACTTAGGGTTATTGCCGCCGTTATTCCCTGCAGTAAAGACATAACTCTGTGTGCTTTAGCTACTTCGTGACATAAATATTGCCATTAAGGATATTCAGGATACCTTAGAACATTGTAGAAGCCCTGGGCTGAAGCGGGCACACGGATGCAGCTCGGTGCGGAGCAGCGGTGAGCTGGGCAGAGTAAGGTGCAAGGCGGTCGAGAAGGCGACGCAAACACAAACCCTGGGGCAGCGTTGAGGTCCCTCCAGTTAGGCTCTGAAGTGAAGCTTCACCCAGATTTGTGCGTTCTCAGCAAACTGCGAATCACTGGGATTGCTGTGCCGCTGTCCAAGGAGGGAATTGATGGCTAGGCTGAGAGCCAGGCAGATCCCCTCCTTCTCCTTTGCGTTCCCTCCTCCCCCTCGGGCCAGAGCTCTCGTTTCACATGCATTACACAAATGTGTTGATCCATTAAACACTCAAAGACACACATTTGAATTAGACGTTCTTTACCTGGATGTGCAGACCAAACCCCACTCCGTCAGACATCCTTGGCGTACTGGGCAGGTTCTCTCTTTTAGACTGGTACTGAATTTTTCATCTCAGGGTTGCGACCCGTGCTACTGAAACTCGGCTGTTTGAATCCATTTTGATTAAAGAGAAGTTCAGCTTTATGATTGAGCAGTGAATTGTTCTCCCCTTCCGGCGTTGGCGACATCTCGCCCAAAGCTGGCAGAGACGTGGCACAGATAGGTGGATTAATACCAGTTCTGCCTCTCAAGGCCCTTGTCTGACGAGAAGGTTGCGCTGGATCTCAGCACCCTTAGACTTAAACTGGTGCTCAAACTGCGATCTTAAATTTTGTCTGCAAATGAGTTTAAAACTAAGCCTGGTCTGGAATTGCACACTGCCTCTGGAGCTCATAGGTATGCTGCTGCTTTTATTTCTTTTTTTTATTTCTTTTTTTAATTAACACGATGCAAGCACAGGACTATTTCTTCCCATCACGTGCAATCACCCAGTTAGTTTGAATTCTTTTCCTCCCACCGTTAGGAATGGCATTAGTTTTCTGTGGAAAGGCAAGCGGTGGGTGATGCCTTGTGCCGCTTTACCATCTCAGTGCAGCTGCAGAGCCACACGGGCAGCCGAAGCTGCTCTCTGTAGTCAACAGCAACGTTGGCCAACATTGGAATTCGGAGGTGATTAAATTGGAACTACATTTTCTTGCAGAAGCACCAGAAGAACGCCTGACACACAAACGGCACTTCTGCATTTTAAAATTTTGACATGTGCTTTTGTTACAGCTTGTTTCTCTCAGAACTAGTCCAGCCTACGAAACCCAGCAGCGTCCTAGAGATCATTCAGTCTGTGTTGTTCCATTCCTCAGATAACTCGATATCTTTTGCTAAAAATAGAGCCCATGAGAATTTTGGGTTTTCTGTTGTCTGGACGTGCTGTGGCTCCCAAGGAGACCAAAGCCCAGGCGTGCGCTCCATCACTATCCAAGAGGTTGCCATGCCTATCTGATAATCCTGTTTTTACAGCTGGATCATAAAGTACTGCCAGTTTAAGACAGTAATCTCTTCAGTGTACAGTTTCGAGCCTTTCCCCATGGGAAGGGAAGGAAAAGGGAATGTAAATTTAGTTTAGAAACTGGTAAAGCTCAGGCAAGCGCCTCTCCAGTTCGTAGGAGTGGGCAATGCTGTTTCAGCCGAAGATGAAATGATGGGAAGCTCTCCGAGGAGCTGAGCGTAAGCGGGGTGGGGATGAATAACCTTCCGTCGCGAATTACAGCTTAGAGCCCGCCCTAGGAAAAGCCCGGTGTCGCGTTAGGACGGGGCAGCCGTTGGGTTGCCCCCACCTCCAGGACCCCATCTGCAGTGGGGACGGAGCCTGCTGTTGTTTGATCCCTGTGTCACGGGTACAGAAGACCATCACAGGCTTCCCAGGACTAACCTAACTGATAAAAAATAAATTAAAAGAGAAAACGAAAACAACCCCGAGGTGTAGGGTGGATAAAGTGGGCTGAGCTAACACAAAATAGGCACTATTAAAGCTTTTTTAGCTATGATGTGTATAGTCAGTAATCAGGGACATCTGTTTTTCTCATGCTCTGATTACCATCTTGCATTCTACAACTGGCAGCTTCTCTTTTTACAGAGACACAAGAATTTACTGGTTCCCTTCACAGATTTGGGTTTTTTTATAATTGCATTTTATCTTGTTGACAACCTACCGTAGTTACTGTGTAGTGGTACCCAAGACCAAGTTATTTCTGAGTCTTAACAGCAGAAAGCCAACAGCAATATATCGTCGTAGCTATAGCAATGTACAGTAGCATCTACAATAATGCTGTCGTCGGCCATTCTATCTGTCTAGCACCTGAATTCCCAACAACAGTGAGAAGAATCTGCCCAAATACTGGGTTTGCCCCACTGGCACCATGATGACCCAGACTGGTGAAGGTGGTGCTGTGATGGATCGCAGCAGGAGATGCCCGTCTCCCCTTCTTGCTTCATTGGGCATCACCCAGGGTGCTCTTTCTGTCACCCAAATCCTTCTGCGGCACATCCACAATGTTAATTATTTCTGTAGAGCTTGGATCTAAAAATGGCTTTAAATGTCGAAGCTTCTTCCCCAAAAGGCTTCATCGTCCAAGGGACTGTCAGCAAAGCGCCGTTCAGCCTTGGTGGCCCAGGTCCCGTTTCCCTGTTACAGTAAGTGTCCCCTCACAGGGCTCAGGGTTTCACTCTGAAATTCTTGGCTTTGAAAAGTGGTAGGGTTGTAAAAAAATGCAGTGAACACTAAAGAGCAAGGAGGTTACACAGTAAAGTGTAAAATCTGGGATTAAGTCATATTGCGAGGTTAATACAAAACAGTCAGCAAGTGTTTACTCTTCGGCCCCGGGTGCTCGGGTACCGGTCACCCCGTCGTAACACACGGAGCAGGCCCGTCGAATGTTCCTCCTGCTGCGTGTTACTTTGCGTTCTTTCTTCAATTCCCCTGGGTTTATAATCTGAACGGATTGATGATGTAGATTCTTCAAAATTGCATCTTCTTATGGAATAGTGAAACAGTATTTGTCTTTGCAGTACTTGCTTTTCAGTGTCCATTCTGTAGCAAATACTTTTACAAGTATCTCTATAGGATGACAAATACCTGTAAACAAATCTGAGGCAGCAGGAGGAATAGCATTTCCCTCAGCAGCCATTCCTTGTCCGAGTCTCATCTGCTCCTCTGCTCTTTGAAAGAAGAGGCTGGTTTTAAAGCAAGGCTTTGGCTCTGGGCTGCAAGCGGTGGTCTGGCTGGTAAAGGCAGGACGAGTCTGCATCTCGCCAGCTCTAAGCTGTCGCAGTCAGTCCGTGGCACAACTGCTGAAGATTATCAGAGGAAAAAACCCACCAGAAGTCTCCACTGCCAGTAGTTTATTATATATACCGGGTATTTTTACGTTACGGCTGAAGCCCACTGCTGGCAGCCCCCTGCAGTACGTACCTTACCAGCAGTGGCTCCAGTGAAAGTTTGGCAGGTCCTCGTGGAAGCGCCCCAAGCCAAACACATTGGCAGTCTCCTTTAGTATTTTGGGGGATGCTGTGATATTCTGGGGGGTTTGGGCCATTGGCACAGGGCCTCGTAGTCTGTGTGATCACAGCATTCAGCCGGTCCGTTGCTGAAAGAGCAGCAAGAAATGGCACCTAAAGCAGTAGCAGCAGATTTTGTCTTTGACTCACATTTGTAAGGCCAGAAAACATCTTTGCAGCCATGGGGAGCATCTGGGAATGATGCCGAGAGGTTTCCAGCCTTCGTCGCCTCGGCACAGCCCTCCTCTGTTACTGCCGTGGTTCATCCAGGCTGCTCATATTTTTTTTTTAATCCAAGTTGAGCGTTTTGAGTTGTGAGGAGCATTGTGAGCACCCGACGAAGATGTGTGACTGAGTGTTGAAACGGAGAATGAAGGCAGAGAGATGGAAAGCTCCGTAGAAAACAGAGCGTGTCTGGGTTTCTGGATGAGCTGAGGGCCTCTGAGCTGAGGCTTGTCGTTTAGAACTGAGGTCTCCACTTTGTGCTATGTGGTGCTGTGGCGATGGCGGCCCAGTGGTCACTCAAAAAAGCCAAACTGAGCATTATGAGAGAAATAGTGATTTAATAAGAAAAGAGGGAAGAAAGGTCTCTCTACCTTTAGGTAGATCCGTGGCTTGCGTATACCTTGGATACTGCGTACAGCCTCTTCCTCCACCTCAGATCATCTCTGGTTGAACTAGAGAAGGTTGGAAGAAGAGTGAAAAGGGTAATGAAGGCTTTTAACAGCGTCCATACAATCAAATAAATAAACTCCCACTCTTTCATCTAGAAAAGGGAGAACCGAGCACTGATGAGCAAGATCTGTAAGACCACGAGTAACGTGAAGACCTGAGGACAGACCAGTTGTCCGCTTCTTCTTCCAGTGCAGGAGTCTGGGCGATGGGAATGAAGCTGCCGGCAGGCGCCGGGTTCAAAGGCCCAGCAGCCCGGGAGGGGACGGAGCTGTGGTCTGGCCTGGGCGGCCGTCCCTGCGCCCGCCTGCGGGGCCTCCGCCGGCCCGGCCCCCCGCCCGCCTCGCTGCCTCCGCCACGACCCTGGGGGCCATGGATGCAAACTGGGCCCGGAGCTTCCCTGGGGAAACACATCGTTTTCTTGTCAGGTGTCAGAAACCAACCTAAACTAAATCAGCACGCCTCCAAAATTGTTGAGCCTCATTCTGTGTGCCTTTGGGCTCGCCTACAGAAAAGAGCTTGGGCTGTCTGATGAAAACTGGATTTTCTTTCTTTTTTAGGTTTAGGTGCTGCCTTCAGTGCTTTGCCTGAAGCGTGGCGTTAAGGAATACCGGCCTGCGAGAGCCGCTGTAGGCTTCCTCCCACCGGCTCCCCGCTGCTGCCAGGGCTCCCTAAGCACCAGTCCCTGCGTTTCCATCCCCGTACCCCTGCTCCTCGGCAGGGATCGCCCGTGGGGCGGCAGCTGGCGGGGGCTAAAGTTCAGCTGGCAGCTGGTGGGAATAGGGAAATGCTCGTTAATTGGGGTGGTTCCTACCAGCTGGCAGGCGCGCGCGCACGTATGTGGCAGCAATCGGGTTTAAAGCACTTAGGTGAAACTTAAAGATTTGAAGAGTAATTGGAGAGTGGGAAGCTCATTGCCCGGGCTGCCCTCGCCTGCTGTAGCAAGCTCTGCTTCCCCTGCTCAGCCCTTCTGCTCGCCCTCCACGTGCCAGGTCGCACCTGCAGTGGCCTGAAGGTCGCCCTGCTGGCCAAAGGTGCCCAGGGGCTGCTCTGGGACAGAGATCTGTAGGCTCTGCTTTGCTGTGCTTCTGCACCTCCTTTAAACAAATGTGCTTAGAAAGAGCTTAATATGCCTTGGATACGTCTGATGAGCCAGGTGTAGTGGAAAGGAAGTAAAGTTAAGGAAAGGGAGGAAAAGGAGCGTGATAAAAGATACTATAAACCTTAGAATTGTTTGGGTTGGCAAAGCCCTTTAAGCTCTCCCAGCCCAACTGTTCCCCTAACCCTGCCATCCCCCCCCCAAACCCTGGCCCTCAGCACCGCCCCTGCCCGGCTGTTAAATCCCCCCCGGGGTGGGGACTCGACCCCTTCCCTGGGCAGCCCCTTCCAGCCCCTGACAACCTCAAAACAAGCTTATTGAAATCAAACCCCTCCGTGTGTTGGCGTGCACCAGAAATGGGGAGGCTTTCCCTCCCCGGAGCCTGGGGTCCTGTGCCAAATGGTTGTAGCTGCAGAGGAGCTGCGCTGCCGCATCTTCTGTCGCATATTTTTTCTGAGTCTTTGTATAGCTGAAAGGCCTGGTATTTTGATAAAAATGCATTTTACCGACAAATATACTTAACTTTATTACTTCTCATTGATAATTGTAAGTTTGGGAGAGGATTAATCAAGATTAGATAAGAGCAACCTTATAATAATGGATTTTGAATGTCCAAATGATCCACAGTCCCAGCAATTTTCTAAAAGGATTCCAATAAAAGTCTTGTTAAATAAAGCTACTCACAGCTGCGGAGCACGGAGCTGCAAGCAGGTCGATGCTAAGCTGATGCCGGAGCGGGGGGGATTGCCCGGGAGCGGCGGAGCCGCTGGCGGGCGCCGAGGTGTGAGGCTGGCAAAGGCAGCGAGCCGTCGCGGCACGGCCGCCTGAGCGGGGGCGGGCGAGGTACAGCGCCTCGCCTCGGCTTTAGGAGGCTTCCCAAAGGGTTTCGGGAAGGGTTGGGGCCTGGCGAGGGAGCAGCTCCGTGCTACAGACAGGTCAGCAGAGGCTGCTGCTCAACAGCCGTACCGCCTCCCGTACCACGTTCCACGCGCCTCCCTGCAGCAGGTCTGTGCCTATCCATGAGCTTTTGCTGCTGCTACGCGAGGCAGGGGTAGATGCAGAAAACACTGGAAGAAGGATGCGATTCGGGACGGTAATTCTGCCCGGCCCTGCTCTGGGAAAGCATTGCCTGCAGATGGGCTGAACAGGCTGCAGCAGAGCCAAGCACCCGGCCCCCTTCTGAAGTCCCTGCTGAGCTTGCTCTCCGTGGGCCGGGAGCAATTCCTGTAATTAAGAAGGGTGGCAAAAGCTCTCTGAGGTGTGAGCATTTATTTGTGAAGCGGTAGGGACAGCCCTGTGGCCCCTGGGAGATTTAGCCCTCCTTGGCATTAATCTTGGATTTCTGCCCAGTTGAGGCTGAAAATGGGTTAAAAACCTGTTCAAATGGGCAAATAGGTAATGTCACTGATACTGATGCTGGGAGAGATAATGGGAACGTTTCTGTGAGATCCAGCTGATGAAGGATTGAAGGCTAGAAGTACTGGCGATGCCAATCCATATGTATTTATGTAAACTAGAGCTGGCCAGACGTGCCTGATTTCTTCCTTTGGTAAGATCTACATTTGTTGCAGATCCAACGTGTGGAGACTGGTTTTGGGTGTTTGGTTTGGTGCTGCTCAGCTTTTTGACTTTCAGCACTTAGCAGAAGGCAGGATTAGTGTGGGCATGGGTCAGCCGTAGGTGTTTGAGATCCAAAAATAGCTCTCAAACCCTCCGGTGGTACAGTTTGCAGATGATGGGAAGAATATTGGAGTTTAGAGGATCCAGATAAGGATGCGGACACAGTAGTCACATTGGTCTCTTAAATCTGGTCAAATGGTCTGTGATACACATGGTGTCATAGTCCCTTACGGCCTTTGGCTCTTTTAATGGCAATTCACTTCATTGGAAGATTGGATCTGCGGTAATCTGGCAACAGGAACCCTGTTGAAATGCGTGCTCTAGAATGGGCATTGAACATCTGAGATGGGAGGCTGGGGGTCCCTCCCCTGCGAACCTGCCTTCTCCTAGGCAATGATGGGAAAGCACGAGAAGTCACAGTTCTGAAGGTGAGGCATTAGCTGCTTTTCTCAAGGACCTTTGGGTTAAGCCTGTCCTGAAAGGCCAACATCTTCATGTTGAAAAAAGAAAACCACCCACGCCATTCATCGCTTCTTTATTACTTGGCCGTGAGGTGGGCGATGTTAATTTAATTTGACAGAATTACCCGTCCTCCGTGGCACAGAGTTGCTTATGTTTTAAATCCAGTGCAGGGGAGGACTGCGTGAATACATCTCAGATGAAATTATTTTCCCCCAACGACATTGATTTTCCAACCTTGGATATTTTGTGCAATTGAAGCCACAATGACAAAGACCCCAGTAACTCCATCCGGGAGCTGGAGCTGATCCTATAAGGAAAAGCAGCGTTCCCAAAGGCTTGGTCTTGTTGCAAGGGAGAGGGGCAAGGCAGAGCGTGCCGCGAGTGTCTGTAGGGCTTGGGGCTGTAAACCACAACGGAGCCGCCATGCCCGCGTGTTCGCCTGCCCCTTGTGCTGCTCACAAGACTCAAGTTGCGTTTCAGCTTGTGTGGGTTCTTATCTCGTCCTTTATCTCACTTACGTACTAGGTTTTTCTCTTAGGTATTTAATATGTAACCCCCTTCAAAACGTTGCCCCTTCCTAATCTCATGCTAGCCAGGGAGCGGTTTGAATTGCTGTCAGGCCAAGGGGCCATGGGCACAACCTGAGGCAGAAGAGGTTCCAGTTGAACGGGAGGAAGAACTTGTTGAGTGTGAGGGTGCTGGAGCCCTGGCCCAGGCTGCCCAGGGGGGCTGTGGAGTCTCCTTCTCTGGAGATCTTCAACCCCCGCCTGGCCGCTGTCCTGTGCCCCCTGCTCTGGGTGAGCCTGCTTGGGCAGGGGGGTGGCACTGGGGGAGCTCCGGGGGGCCCTGCCAGCCCTTGCCATGCTGGGATTCTGGGATTTTCACTGCTTTTGCTTACATTTTAGCTTTCTTGCTTTTTTTACTGGTGGGTTTTAGTTGTCTAAGTCATGTCACAAGAATCACATGGGAAAACCTCTCTGAAAGGACGGTAATTCTTCCCTTCTTTCCTAAATAAGAACCAGGCGTCCTTTCCGTGTTGATGTTTTTGGCAGTGCCATTGCTGCACACTTCTCCGGTAGGCGTGCTCATCAAGAGGCCTCTTTGGATTAATGAATGTGGTGTTAATCAGCGCTACGCTGCCCAAGTCTGCGGATGCTGGGGCCGTGATGATGCTCAGGGACGGGGAAGGACGAGAGCCCAGCAGATCCTCAGCACTGCTGCTGGTGCCCATCAGCTTCTGGCTGCTGGAGGCTTGGTGATGCCCCAAGCTGGAGGAGGTGTCCGTAGCGGTGCAGTATCCCACACTGGTTTTCTCTTCTTCTCATTTTTGTTTTGTAAACAGCGTCTACATTTGGCTTCTGAGGCAGTGAAGAGTCATTGCCGTAGTGTTCTGCGAAAGCACTCCTTTTCTATGCTTGGTTTCATATCTTCTGCTTCTCACATGAGAAGGTGCAGTGAGGAATTACCCGATGTTCACTTCTGGACACCATTTCTTATTTTACAGACACCTGTGATGTCCACCTATCCCTGCCACCTCTTTCCAGGCTTCCCAGCCTCTTCCCAGCACATCAGGAGTAGGCGATAGCTGCCCCCCAGCCCCCAAGAGCCCTGGGGCAGGTCCCTCACGTAGGAGCCAGACGCCCCTAACCCTCCTCCCCTTCCTTTTTGTGCGCTCCTGCCCGCTGTGCCACAGCCGCCTGGCAGCGTGGGGACCAGGGAAGAAGATAGGGACCCACAGTGGTTTCCTACAGGGTCACAGCAGGGTTTTCTTCTTGATTCTCTGTTTCTTATCCTAATTAATTTTGCCTTTTTGACCATGGCTGGTCACTGGGCTGGTGACTTGTGCACGGCTGTAACACTCTTCCCTATCTGTTGGTAAGCCAGCTTCGTCCATTATTTTGCATCCATCCATCGGCACTGAATCCAAGCCCAGATCTATGTCTGGGTTTCGTGGTATCCATCGGCAGCTCCTCTTCAGCTCTTACCTCCAAAAAGTTCTATGTGACCATCAAACTGTATCCCCTTCCCTTCACACCTTCCCCTTCTTTTTCAGAGTGTGTGGGACAGCAGGAATCTGGATTCTTGTATGCTTTGTATTTTTTAACCCTCCTGCAGAAGAGGCTATTACCTTTTTTGCCCTGCAGCAGCTGAGTTTCTGTAAGAGCCTTCATTAAGAGGTCATGTCAAAAACTTACTTGAAATTCAGGTACTCATCCCAGCGGGGTCAACCCTGTCCACGTGGCTGCGTTTAAGGAACCAAGGGATTGGGGGTTGGACTAGATGACCTCTAGGGGTCCCTTCCAACCCAAAACATTCTATGATTCTGATTGCCACGCTGCTCAGGCGCTGAGGAGACGTGGTATTGATTCCTCGTATGTATTCCTACCTACACCGTGTTGTAGTTTTTACCGATTTGTCTGGCACCAGAAATCAAACTGAGTGCTACGCAGTTATCTTGAAGCCTTTGGGAGCTGTTTGAAGAGCTGCAGCACGTTTGCCACCCTTCTGCCTTCATTGCGGGGCTGATCCACACGCTGAAGTTGCCAGGTGAACAGCGTGTGTCCATGTGTGCTAAAGACGGCACGACTCGATCTAGGCAACTCCCTACCCCGTCTGTTCACTGTACATCTTCCCTGCTGACCCTTGAATTCCTTTGGGCACCTCTCCTGTTCCCGTCAGATGGCGCGGGAGCTGCCGTGGCCGCTCTCAGCCGAGCCGCGGGGTCTGGGCCTGATCCGGCTGCGCTGCTCTGACTTCACCCGCTGTCAGTGCTTGCTGTACCTCTTGGCATCACGGGTCCTGCGGGTTCTCCGGAGAGCTTCCTGCTTCCGATGTGCTTGGGAAAGGCTCCACCAGCACCTTCTGCCAGATGCTCCTCAAAACCTCTGTCGGGTACCACACCGTGGTTTTGCATTCCCCTTGCTAGAGTCTGTGCTCTTCTCTGGTTTTTCCTTATCGAGGTGCAATCGCCATTTAAAGGTGGTCTCTTTACTTCTCGTACCTTTCCGCGCTTGCTGTTCAACCATTGCGGCTTTTTATTGCTTTATTTGAAGTCCTTTGGGGCATGGCCGGTATGTATTTCCTCCAAAACTCTCATGGATGCAACCAGACAGTTTTTATGCCACCACTAATTTTTCTTTTCCCTTTCAACTGCTCCTTTTCATTCCTTTTAACAGGTTTCCTCATTTCTGCGTTATTTCCTCCTTTGAGGCTAACCATGGGGTAGCATTAGTTTTGATGGTCGAGTCCCCACCCCTGGGGGGATTTAACAGCTGGGCAGGGGCGGTGCTGAGGGCCAGGGTTTGGGGGTGGGATGGCAGGGGTAGGGGAACGGTTGGGCTGGGGGAGCTTAGAGGGCTTTTCCAACCTAGATGATTCTATGATTTTTCACTTTCCTGGGGATGCTAAGTTTGAGTTCAGGTGACTTTTCAGGGGAAACCTTTGAAAGCAGACCTTTTGCAGTGGTCTGAGAACTGTTTTTCAACCAAGACTGTTTTAAGGAGAAGACTTCAATGTTACTGAGGCCGGTTTGGTATTCCCTGGGTCAAAGAAGGGTGACTGAGGTCTTCCAGTAATGCTGACTTTGCAGTTTCCCAGGTATCTGTACTGTGGTGCTAAGTCTTTCCAACAGCTTTCTGAGATGCGGAGCATTTTCAGCTTAAAATAAGACATTGCGATTCGTGTACCTTAATTTACAGATTTTCAGGCACTCGTACAGAAAGTGCCTGCAGTTGGTCCTCGTTCTGCTGCCTGGGTTTGCATGGTTGGGTTAAACGCAGCTTTCGGCTCTTCCCTCCTTGCCTGGGACTGCTTTTGTAGGCCATTGAGCTTTTAAGCCCCTCATGGCTAGGGCATGTGTAGCTCTGAACGGAACGGGTTTGCGCTCCTGTAAGCTCTCCTCGTTCTTTGTTGTAGAAAACTTTCCAAAGAAATCTTAATTTTGGGGGCATTGGAAATGGGTGGTCGCTATTTCTGGGAAGACCTGGTCTGCTGGTTGGAGGTGCGAGGGAGCCGTGGCTGGAGAAGGAGCACAGATGCAGTCTGTCTTCTCAAGGTTACTCTTTATAGCTTTCTTCATCAGGGTAGCTGCAGAAATGTGGCAAGCTGTGGGGCTTGGGGAGAAGAATATTTGGCTTTTTTTGTGGCACAGGAATGGCCGAGGGTGCTGTGGGTGTACGTTGCCGTTACCTGCTTTGCTGCCTGTCAATCAAATAGTGCCTTAAGCCATTTTTTCAGAAGGATGGTGGAAGAGAAAGTGGGGAAAAAGATTCAAAATCCAAACTAAAAGCGAGTACTCAAAACTCCCAGACCTCAGTAAAGGTGCCTTCGCTCTGTTAAAACAAGCCTGTTCCGAATCCCCATTTGGATACGTGCTGGAAAACCGTGTTTAACTGGCCTGAAGCTTCCCTCTGGGCACACAGAAACACTCACTTTGCAAAGGTTCAAGGTGATAAAAAATAAACATTAGGGATTAAATTCTCCCTGGCCAAAATCACTGCGGCTGCTGTTGTGCCTCCCTCACCGTGTCAACAACAGCAGGGTAAGGAATAACTCCGGAAAAACCAGTTGGCACTGGAGTTACTGCTGCAGCTCTCGGTGTGCCTCATCTCAGGCTGATTTTTTTCTTCATTTCAGAGCTTGTGGATGTGGAGAAAACAATTTCTTTCTCATTAAAGCCCTAATTCAGCCAATTCTCGATGCTTTTGATAGTGGGATCTGGCCCACAGGCCAAATAATTGAATTCATGGACTCGCAGGGAGCTGTAAGCACATAACTGCTGCGGCGGAACTCGGGGTGCTGGCTCTGTGCACGAGTGTGCTGCTGTCCTGTCCTGTCCTGCGTGTCCCACGTCTTGTGGAATCGAAATCTTAGGGCATAAATACGTTACAGTTCCCCAAATCAGAAAAAATACACGCTGCAAAGGTATGTGAAACGCGGCCGTTATGGGAGGTTAAATGTGTAATGGTGGGTGTCATTTAATGGTAGTATAGAAAAACGTACGGCAGCAAATTTCAGGGTACAGGCAGGAAGAAATTACTGTTTCAGTAAGGTCTGGCAGTTTGTTGGATCTGGTTGTTGGAGCACTTAAAGGAGGTGTGATGCCCTCTCTCTGTTTAATAAGAAGTTCAAACTCCTGTTTATTAGGGGAGAAGCAGATCCCTGGAATTGCTCCGGCCTCCTCGGCTGTACAGGCTGAACTGCTCGGGTTGTTGGCCTGGAGCTGTACCCTGCCCTCCCTGCGGGCGAGGAGAGGAGGTTCTTCTTTGGCATCCACCTCCTCCCTCTTTCATCTTTCATCTCAACATCTGGGCAGATGCAGAAGCATCACTGCTGTGCACTGAGGCTCGCGGGCTTCCCTGCATCACGCCTGCCACGCTCGCTCCCAGCTCTGCTTGTCCCACGTTCACCTTAAGTTGTCCCAAGGCTCATCTAAATTTACCTTAAGTTGTCCCAAGGTTTATCTAAGTCTGGTTCTCCCCATGATGGCCACCTTCTCTTTTGCCCTTACTCCTTCATACCATCTCCTTACCAACTGCAAGCAACCAAGTCCAGCTTGATCCATGTTTTACACCCCCATGCTTGCTAGCTCACCCTTTTATGTCTTTTTTTCCTGACAGCTGAGCTCACTGCTGGCTCCCAAAACTAAAAGCGTAGATGAAATCCTGAGCAGCAGCAGTGACATTTAGCTAGCTCCAGAGTAGACGAGCAAACTTGCCAGGGTAGGCGGTCTTTGGTGCGTTTTAACCTCAATTACTGCTTGCCTTTGGGATGCAACGTCAAGTGTTATGTGAATGATGAAAAATTACTGCTGGCTGGGGGCTGGAGAAATTTTAAAATCATTAATAAATGTTACTATAGGAAGAAAAAAGGCTCTTTAATATTCAGTTTTTAAACATGCTTTCTGATCACTAAAGTGCTTCGGCACAGCCGAGATGCCTGCTACCACGGTTGGGCTTAAGTTAACGTTTTTCATCAAAGTCAAAATGATCTGGAATGATGGAATGATGCTTCTGCATACCAGCCAGGGATTTGTATTTGATGTGTGTATTACTCAGCAGCCATTGTAGCTGCATGCCCTTTAGCGACTTCAATGAACGCACCAGAAACTTCTTTTTTCCCCAGACCGTCCCTTGCAGCATGGATTGGAAACCCACAAGTTTATCCAATGAAATACACGGTGTTATTTTCTTCTCCTATTATATATTTAACGGCTTGGAAAATAGCTTCTCATGAATCACATTAAATACGCTGTCATCCAAGGAAAATGAACATCTCCCTCCACTCAGACAGAATCATCTTGGCCACCGAGATGGGACGGCTAGAGGAGCGAGATTTGGAGGCTCAGGACAAGTGTAAATCATTTTCCCGTAGGCTGAGGTGCTGCAGCCTTTGAGTGGGGAAGGGGGCCCTCTCCTGCGGGGGGGCTGCTGGGCTTTCGGGGGTGGAAGGGGCCAGCAGCACGTGCAGGCAGGAGCCTTCGGGGGGGTGGCAGAACAGAGCTGCCCAAGCCCATGTGCTGCTGGGGAAGGGGGGCTTGGCCCGCCCCGGCGTGCTGGGGGGATTCATCTCCCGGAGGAAACAAATGAAGCAAAGAGAGAAATCGCACCTTCTTCATGGGTGCACCTTCGGCCGGGCCCTCTGGGGCTCGTCCTTCTTCCCAGCCCTGAGCGCAGGGGAGCAGGGCAAGGCAGAAAACCCACAGCGGCAAACGGTGCCTTAGTTTCCTTCTATCCCTCTTTACTCACGCAGAAAAATTCCTTATATTTAGCTTTTCTTGCACTTTCTACCAGTAAGCAGCTGTACTGCAGCAGACTTTATGCTCTTTGCGTTGCCAGGGGCTCTGTCTACCTCCAGGGTTGGTTTGGAGCAGCACTCTGGTATGGAAGGGGGTCCCTGGCTCATTCCCACTCGCCCCGCGTTGCTTTGATAAGTGAAGTGGTTTCGGCACGTGCCAACTGGTTCCCCTCTCGGTGGAGAGCTCCCATCCACGTGTCATCCAAGTGCTGGTGGATCCAGACCTGCTCCTGCAACCCTGCGAGGTCCTCCCATGCTGACTTATGAAGCAGACACCCCAAAAAGGCTCTCAAGCGATGAGAAGTGCCTGACCCCCCCGAGTGGCTCTCGTGCTGTCTGAAAGGTGCCCTCTGCCGCTCCGTCCTGCGCCTTCCTCCTGGTGTCACAGCCCTTCCCTTCCTTCACTCGTCTTCCCCACCTCCCCGGCCCTTCCTTCTTTCTTCTTACTGTTACCCCTTTTTCCTAGCCTTATCTCCAGCTGTGGCACCACCTACCCTTCAGCCCTAGGGCGGGCGGGTGGAGGCTTTGGTCTCTGAGGGCAGCCAGGGGGGACGGAGGTGACCTGGCTGTGGGCCACGCGGCCTGGAGGGACCACCATGGAGTTCTCACCCGTCTGAGCAGAGCGTTTGAACCAAACACCTCGGTGCCGAGCAAGAGGAGAGGTTCTCCCCAGAAAGTGAGGGGGGACGGGATAGATGCTGGCGCCTGGGGAAGGATGGTGGAGGAGAAGGTTTCTCTCCCGGTCCCAAGTTCAATGGTACGTGGAGAGGCCAACCATTGCTGGCTGTGCTTAGGAAAATACCGAGGCGGTGATGTTTTTGAAGTTCTCAGGGCGCTTTAAGGCAATGTCGTATCTCCTCCTGCTTTCTCATCGGATGAATAACAAGACCTTGTTTTCAAAAGGCATAACGCTCAGCCCTTCTGTTTCATAAGTGATATTTGGAAATTGCCCTTTTCCATTTCCCTGCCAAGGATCCTCGGTATCTGGTGGTGCTGCTGCTGCTGCTTGACTTCTGCTTTGCTCAGACCGTGGTTGTGCACTGGCTTCCAACCAGCAGCAAGGAACCTCCCTTCCCAGAGCTCGGGTCAGTTCAGGAAGGTGTAGACACAGAGACTGGAAAAACAAAGCAAATGGGCTAAATCATAACTGGATGTCAAATCTTTCGCGGCAGTCAGGCTACGCGGGAGCAGAACTATCACTAAATTACATTTGATGCTTGGCACAGGGTGGGGAGGGGACGGGGGTGGGCAGGAGAAGCTTTTCACAGTCCCAGAGCCGGTTTGCCCATCGCGTGGATAGCGAAAACCCTTCCCCTGGAGCACCCATCAGTTGTACGGGCTATTTTAAAGGATTTAATCTGCGGGCTTTTTGCTAGGATCAGCACACTGTGGCAAGGAATAAAAGATTTACTGGAGAGGAAGCTGTTTGCTAATTGCTTGCGCAGTTCTCTTCGTGCAGCTGGACTTGGAGCTACCATCTCTTTTTACTTGAGCCAGCAAACAGCCAGCACATGGTGCTAATTTTTGATCCCCTTCGACCTATTTGGATTTCAAGCCGCGCAGCAAAGGGAAAAGCTTTGCAGTCTGTTTGTAATTTTTCCGCCAGCGGGTTGCGTTCCCCGCGCTGCTTTGCTGGGGAGAGGAGGAGAGGCGCTGGAGATGCCTCCCCACCGACCCCCGGGGGGAGGCACGGGGCAATCTTGGTGTGAATAAACAAATGGAAACCAGGATTAGACGAAGGAGCAGCAGCAGCAGGACCTGACGGCGGTTATCTGTACACCCGCCACAAAGTCTGGATACGGGGAGGGAATAATCCCCCACAAAGAGATTTAAAATCTGTATTATTAATAGGTATCGGGTGCTGTCGTCTTGTTTTAGTAGGGGATGCTTGGGGTAATACAGGTGGGGGGGCCTGGGGCTGGACTGCAATCCTTCCCCAAGCCGTGTTGCAGCCCCTGCCCTGGCTACAAGTGCGTGCTTATCAAGGAGGCGATGGTTTGTTTAGTAATTATAGCCCAAAATATTAACTCTGGGACTGAATAACATTTAATAGAGACTCCCAAATGCGATTTCTTGTTAGACCTTGTTAAGATAAGCGCGCTGGCAAAGCGGACCGAGGGTGAACAGCTCGAGCGCGCGCCGTTCCTGGCCCAGCTCGCAGCCCCGGCGGCCGCCCCCTCCCTTGGGATGGTCTCGGGGCCTGGAGGGCGAGTCCCCACCCCGGGGGGGATTTAACAGCCGGGCAGGGGCGGTGCTGAGGGCCAGGGTTTGGGGGGGGATGGCAGGGGTAGGGGAACGGTTGGGCTTGATGAGCTTAAAGGGCTTTGCCAACCCCAACGATTCCATGATTCTGTGATTTTCCTTTCGCCAGCTATTCCACGCTGCTGAGCTCAAGCCGGTCAGGAGCTAAGCAGAAACGTGGCTGGCTTTCTGCTTCGCCAGCAGAAGCGAAGCTGCAGTGATATTTCTTGTTCTCCCAGGCTTTTCACTGGCAAACGCCGGTGTTTGCTGTTGAATTAATGGAGCTGTTAAAAGCTTAACAGTCCTTTAGTCTGTACAGTGATGTGTGAGCCCAAAGAAGAAGCTGTAGCAGCCCAGGATTTTCTCCTTCCTGTCAGTTTGGTGGCTCACGGCTTTTATTGACGGTGCTTTTCCACCGGCACAAGCGAGGAGGACTGTCCTGGCCCAGGTGCCACCAGCAGTAGATCCCTCACGTCAAGACAACGACCAGGGCAAGCGTATCTGGTAATCGTGAGAGAGCAGCTTCTGTGGTGCTGGGGTTTCTGGTTGCTTGGTGCTCCTAGCACGCCGCCATGGCTCAGTTTGGCTTTTTTGGCTTTCTCAGAACGCCGTTACTCAGAGTCAGGCCGGGCAGCGGGGCGTTCCTTGCAGGCGGCAGCGATGCACCGCATCCATTTCAGAACCACGTGCAGGATTTTGCTGAAAATACGTTGCAGAATACGGTGCGAGGTAACAAAACCTTCACTCCTGCTGCTGCACCTGGGCGAGTTCGTGCTGACCGAGGTTTGTGTGCCTGGTGGTTGGAAACCCAGGGGAATTTTAATTTAAGTGGGAAAACCCCATTTTTTTCTGCTAACGTCACAAAGAGTAATTAAAGGTCTGGTGTAAACCAACATTTCAGGCTTGTGGTGAAAAGAGAGAGAAGGTGAAGGAGACGGTGGCAATAGGAATTGCAATAGCCGCATTCAGAACACGTCGTGGCCCTGTCGTGAGAATGATGTTCTCCGTTACAGCTCTGGCAGGCGGGTGCTCATCCGTCTCCCCCTTCGCCTCAGTGGCCTTTTCATGGTGAAACAAATATCCCGGCTGGAGAAGGGGATAGGAACGTGCAGCTACCTCGGTGGTGTGATTATTTCCATTTTACTGCATCCCGCCAGGGCTATTGCTGCATCCCAGAACCCCAGAATCCCAGCATGGCAGGGGCTGGCAGGGCCCTCGGGAGCTCCCCCAGTGCCACCCCCCTGCCCAAGCAGGCTCACCCAGAGCAGGGGGCACAGGACAGCGGCCAGGCGGGGGTTGAAGATCTCCAGAGAAGGAGACTCCACAGCCCCCCTGGGCAGCCTGGGCCAGGGCTCCAGCACCCTCACACTCAACAAGTTCTTCCTCACGTTCAACTGGAACCTCTTCTGCTTCAGGTTGTGCCCATGGCCCCTTGTCCAGGCGCTGGGCACCACTGGGAAGAGTCTGGCTCCGTCCTGGTGACCCCCACCCTTGAGATATTTGTAGGTGTTGATGAGGTCCCCTCTCAGCCTTCTCTTCTCCAGGCATCGCGCATTACGGGCTCAGCTGTCATCAATTTTATACTCTTCATGGAATATTTTATTCCATCGCTTTGCTTAATGTCACACAGTCCAAACATCCATTCTTCATTTGCCTGCGCATCCTTTTGCTTAGCAGGATGAGATCGCTGCTAATTCTGCTAATATAACCACGACATCTACAGCTACTCATAACAGCATGGAAAAAAGAAATGCTGTGCATTACTTTGCTTTCATACGGGCAGCCGCGGCTTTGCTTTTCCTTTGCATTTCTGGGGTTTGTGCCATCATTTCAGAACACATTTTAAGTTTGCGTATCAAAAGCCTCAGTGAGCAGCTGTGAGCTTCAGTAGCAAAATAAATTCAAGACACGCACCTGAGCCGTCTCGTACGTAAAGAAGGAAAAACATACGGCAGAGCCGCTTCCGTAAAAGCTACGAAGCAGCTCGAAAAGCCGGCGGTGTCATCCGCCTTTTGGAGCCTCTGGAGCGACGGCGTGGTGCGTCCCAGGGGCGGCTGCATTAGAAGGGAAGATCCGGGAGCCGGGAATGGGGCCCTGGGGATGCCATTAGCTCCTGCAGCGAGCGCTGGCCGCTGGAGCTGCACTGCCGTTTCATCCGCACCAGGGCTGAGAAAGGGAGCGCGGGGATATTTTGGTTCTTGTTACGTAAAGAATAACCCCCACTCATCTGTGCTATGCCGTGTGCTGCTTTAATTAGGCTTTTCAAGCAATAAAAAGCATCTTGCCAGCAAGGTGCCCCTGGTCAATGAGCTACACCGGGGAAGGCGGGGATGGCTCTTTGCTCCGGGGGGTTGTTGGTGCTTAGGGGTGAGCGCGTCCTGCAGGGGCTCTGGCTGGGGCAGTGCATTTCCCCACGGCGTCACGCTGAGCCGCCCGGCTGGATAAGCTTTAGGGGGAGTTGGCCCTAGGAGCTGCTTTTTGCAGCTAAATAGCCAGCTAGCGCCTACGGCTGGGAAAAAAAAAAAGCAGTAATGTAATGATTTGTTACTTTTCAGAAAGTATCATTAATTTTGGTATATGGGAATAGCTCTCTAAAAAACCTTAAAGTCTTCCTTCCAAAGGTGTTCTTGATAACTCGGAGTGGAAAATAGATTTCTTGGACCGCTATGATGTTGTCCTTTAGAAAAAAATCAGTCAATGAAGCTGAAACTCCTGCTCATTTTAGGTCTTTTAGGCTCAAGATCTGTTGCAGAGCTCAGTGAGGGACCCTGGAGTAGGGATGGAGGGAAGGAGCTCATCGCTTTGTGGCTCGCTGGGAAGTGAAACCTTTAAACCATCTTTTTTCCCCCTTCTCCATGACTGCTGGAGGCCTGGGGACGGCTCTGCGGAAGGGAGAGGGAACCTTCCCCTCGGCTCTGGGTGCCGGCGCCGCCTTGGCTGGGAACGGGGCGGTGAAAGAGCCGGTGCTTGTTTCCAAGGTGAAGATGGGCAGGTCTGCCCCAGGGTCCCGGGGTTCAGGAGAGCGTAGCGAAGTCGGAGCAAAGCTTTCCAGCAGCAGCAGCGACGTTTTCCTCCTCCTTTTCCAGGGGTATCAATACCCAGTGCTTTATAGCTCCGCAAATTACTGCTTATAAAGTGCTTCGGCTTCCTTTTTAGAAAAGGCATTACGTGTGCGCTGCTTCTCATTACTCTAACAAGCAGACATTACCTGGCAGCCCCATATCCTTAAAGTGATATTTCAATAGAGTATAAAACCTCTTTTGTATTTTCCACTCATTCCTAAAATATTCAGCCCCATTACTCTTTAGGATACCGACCGCCGGCTTTAATCATTCATTTAAACCTTTACCCCCTATGAATAATCAAACTAGTTCTAAACTCCTGCGGGTTATCTTAAAAGTTAACCCCCAGTCCTGCCCTGCAGGTCTGTGTTTTCGTGCCTGCTCGTGGTATTTATTTTCCTAGCGACTAGCCAAGCCACTCTACTTCCCAAGATCGTTTTTCAGGGTGAACACCAAAACGTGTACATTTTTCAGATGAGAAGTATGAAAGAGGCTCTTTGAGCAGCAGAGCTGTCAAAGGGATGCTTGTCTGGTCTCGACGGCTTCAAGAAACAGAACAACTTGCGGGGCGTATTTATACCGTCGTTACGGATTCTTCCACGAGGCTCCTGGCAGTGTTCCTGGTCAGTCCCCAGGTATTGCCACCTGAGATTTTCCTCTGCTTTTAGAACCTTCTCTCTTTCCACCCCAATACCCCTCAGTCCCATGCAATTCTCCTGGCCCGGTTTTGTTTGCGATGAGCAGAGCAGCTCCCCCCTGCCCAAACTGCAGACCCTGCTGCGGCCCCGCCTGTATTGCAGGGTGCTGGGTTCCCCGCCGGGGGGCCTCTGAGATGCTTCATCTCTTCATCTTTTCCATTGGTTTTTTGATGGTTCCCCAAGCTGGCCTCTTCGTTTACCAATGCCTTCCCTTCCAGGTTAGGTCAGTATTAGGACACCTCCTTGGGCGTGGTATATTCAGTTCCCTGGTTCTTGGGCTCCTTTGGGTGATGAGCTAGTACCGACCTGTAGGTCTCTTTAAGAGGTGAATATATTCCTGTGCTCGTTACGCTGAGAGACAAGGTTTCTTGGTAATGTTTTTATGGTCTTGGCATGCCAGTGAGGTGAGGTGTCCCAGGCTGAATCTCTCCCCTCCATGAGAGCTTTGGGTTGTTTTCTCCTTTTCCTGTTGCAGAGAATTGGGGACATTTTGCTTCAACCCCTCTTGCGTTCCTTGCATTAAATTAGTTGTTTGAGCAACTAAATTTTAGGCTTCTGACCTGCATTAGACCCTTGTTGGTTTTCCATCCATCTCACCCAACTCGCATCATTCTCCCTCAAACTCAAAACAGTACTTGAAAGTATTTCTTGTGGCTTTCAAATTGTTCTGGATAGATTCTTCCTAAACTACTTTAAGGACCTATTTCAGCTTTCATCATTTATGTGGACCTTCAATACTATAACGAGTACAGTTTCTTAAGTAGTTTGTGAACTCTGGCTCATCTAAGGTAAGTTTAATTAAAAACCTAGAAAAATTTCTGTAGCACAGGAATGTAAGAAGAGTAGAGCTGCACTTACACAGAGGGGAATAGGAGATGACACAGGGAAGGTGATGTAAAATAGCAGTTAGCTTGAAAAGAGCATATTAGGAAATCTAATTAGCAGGCTTTGTAATACAAATGATGTGGATGTTTTGAAATTCCAAGGAAAAAAATCTGATACAATTAAAGACTTTCATAACGCTTAATTAATCCTTGTCACGGCTTCTCATTAAGGCCAAGAAGTTGTGAGTCTTGAGAAGAGGACTGAGATGTTTTTGGGGGGCAATAGGACGATCAGGAATTAGCTAGATAAAACCAAATGACAATATATATCCTTAGCAAATACTGTGGGCCTTAAACCAATAAAAACACCCAGGCTGGGGTAACTCCTGAGTAATTTGTTAGGAGGCATGCAGTTATCTTTGGAGCGTTGGGTGGAGGTGGTTGTTGGGGCAGAAGGTTGGATTACTCGGTTCACTCTTCTGGCAACAAAAGTCCTGGGATCCTACGTAGTATCTGATACAGATTATTGTCCCTAGCTCTGGCTGATGTTGTCAGATTTTAAGTGCGAGGGTATTTTAAGTTGTAAGCCATATGATGGAGGAGTAAGGTTGAAATCCTCTTCATTGAAGTCAACCAGCGTTTGGCTTGAAGCTTTACACGGGCCTCAGGGCTCGCACGAGTCGGCCAAACTCCCGTTGTCGTTTCTTTATATGTATTCATTCCTCTCCTGCTGCCATGGAGGATTTTCACGGGGTGGACCATCCACAGCAACAGAATCAAAAGAGGCAAGACCGCCCTGGGGCAGATGCTGGGGGAGCTTGGCCTAGGACCAGCTCTTCCTCTGAATCCCACGTCCCAACGGCGGGGCCAGCCAGCCCACAGCACAAACGGGAGAGGTCTCCCCGCGGTGTCCTTCAGACCCCAAGTGCATCCCTTCCTTCAAGGAATAGTAACAGCATAACATGGGCACTGGGATTAATTGATCCTTTTTTAATTTTTCTTTTAAATAGACCATTTTGTTGACTCCACAGAGCCCAATCACTTCAGCAGGAGAAGGAGTCAGCCCACGTTCCCCAGCATAACATACCAAACCCACATTCACCAACAGGGAGTTCTGTTAATTAGAATTAAATATCAGTGGGGTTATTCTATTTACTGGTTTCTAACTAAAGATGAACAGCAAGTGTAGCGGTAATTTCCATTTCTCCAGTACACCTGCGGTGTTTCATTTTGTTTCCCCCGGATGTCTTCGTAGCTACTGTTACTGCCCCTAATATTTGGTTCATTGACTTTTTCATAATAGAGCTGATTTTATTCTGGTGGAAAAGAGCAGGGTTTGTTAATAACCCTTTCCATCACTTTCTTTTCTCAGTCCTATCTGACCTTACCCCGGCGCGTTTCGTTCCTATGCAAAGTCTGTGCAGCTCCTTGGGACGTCCGGGGTCTGCAGAGTTGAGCCGAAGCGGAGCTCCCTGGAGAACTTCTCCTGAGCCAGCAGGGTGCCCTGGTGGCCAAGAAGGCCAGGGGTATCCTGGGGTGCATCAAGAGGAGCGTGGCCAGCAGGGCGAGGGAGGTTCTCCTCCCCCTCTGCTCTGCCCTGGTTCTGGGCTCTCCGGTTCAAGAAAGATGAGGAACTCCTGGAGTGCTCTGAACGTGCAGATGGCGGGCAGCTTTCGGAAGGAACCGGGCTCCTCTCTCAGGCAGCGAGCAGATGCCCTTGCCGGTGCCCACGGCGTGTGCCGCCCAGTCGCCAGCATCGCCAGGAGGCTGTCCCCAGCCTGCCCCCGGCACCGTGTCCTGTGCCCTTCCCCTGTCCCCAGCCTGCCCCCGGCGCCGTGTCCTGTGCCTGTCCCCAGCCTGCCCCTGATGCCGTGTCCTG
>JADKXX010007518.1:0-153536 GCA_017310255.1 Butorides virescens
CAGCCTGCCCCTGATGCCGTGTCCTGTGCCTGTCCCCAGCCTGCCCCCGGCGCTGTGTCCTGTGCCCTTCTCCTGTCCCCAGCCTCCCCCCGGCGCCGTGTCCTGTGCCCTAATCCTGCCCCCAGCCTCCCCCCGGCTCCATGTCCTGTACCCCTCTGCCATCCCCAGCCTCCCCCCGGCTCCGTGTCCCGTGCCCCTCTGCCGTCCCCAGCCTCCCCCCACCTCCGACCCGGTGGTGCAGAGCACCAGGGTGGCCCCGGGGGACTGTGGCTGTGCGGGGGCCGGCAGTAAAATCCCATCGGGTGGTGGGGAGGTCCGCAGGCTCAGCTGGAGGCTGGCTGCCACCTAAACCCTGCTTTTAGTTTTCCTCTTTTGCATCGCCCTGAAATCGCGCCCTGCCTAGGACAGGGGGCAAACACTCAGGGCTCAGAGCCGCTGAGTCCGTGGGGTTTGTGCTGCGTCGTGAAGGACGCGTGCGCAGGGTCCGTCGCAGTCGGAGGAATGCCTTTGGCTCCGGGAGCTGCCAGCCCCGGAGCGGGCGGGGATAAACCAGGCAGGATGGGGCCCGAGCTTGGGGCTGCGCTGGGGACTGCGTGTCCCCGGGGATGTATCTTCACCTCTGTAGAGCGGGATGTATTTTCAGAGGTTGCCCAGCTAAACAAATAGGAAGAAAACTTCTTTTTGGGAAGAACTTCCTTTCTGAAAAGGAAGTTTGAAATTTTTTCTTGAAATTGTTGATTTGCTTGAATCAGTGATTCTGGTGTAGAGAGGGGTCTGACTCGTGATTGATTTCAACAATTCAGTCAACTTGTTACCAGAACTGAAGTATTGACCACAACAAACACTTCAGATTTAAACTTTAGTGATATCTCCACCCCCATCCAGTTTTGACCTGTGGAATCCTGATTCTTTGGCTTTGGCTCTTCCCTGCCTATCCAAGAGCATTTTGCTTGGGCTTCAGCCCGTGCACCAACTCACTCTCCGCTGGAGTTTCCGATTCAGGTGAATCCATTTCTCAAAGGAAATCTTCCCAGAAAGCGTACGAAGCTGGGCTTTTTCTGAGGTTCATTTAACCGCTCTGTGCTTTAACCGTGTTTTTCTAATTATCTGCTGCCTTTGTGAGAGGCTCGGACCGAATCCTCATTTTGATGGGATTGCTCATCTCGAACGCGCCGTTAAAGTGCTCTGCACCAACTGCAGGGTGCCCAGCACCATCTGAGACCCTCACCTGGAGAGCTGTGTCCTACCATCCTTCATTTAGAGGTCCCAGTCCTGGGCACCCCTATTTGTATCTGTGCCTCGGCGTGAAGGAGGAGTGTCCCCAACAATATATATAATATAATATAATATAATATAATATAATATAATATAATATACCATACCTTAGTGTGTGAGCATGCGTATTGGTGCCTTAGAGTGTTGCTGCTTTTTTTGCATGCCAGCCAAAGGCTTGGTGGCTTCTAGGATGATGGGTGATTGCATTACGTGCTGTTACAAAGACAAACCGAAACCCCCTCTATAACATTTTATTATGAAAAAGTGTAAAAGTGGCAATAACCCTTAATTGTCGTATGGCTCTGGCTTAGCTGCCTTGATGGCAGTGTAATATTTATGTTACTGAGTAGTCTTGGGAAGCTCCCGTTACAGATCCACGTGCAGGCGTCTGTTTTGATAATGTTATTTATCACCCTCCTCCATGGCTGTGGTTCTTGCAGGCAGGGGATGAGATGTTCTCCCAAAATCATGCTTCACAGAAAGCGTCACCTCCAGCATCCAACGCGTGCTCTTTGCAGCGGGGCGGACACGGCCATCTCCGCCTCACCTCCGGCTGTACCCGTTAGGACCCCGTTACTCACGGCAGAACTGACTTTGTGGGGTACATCCCGCAGACATTCCTGGCATCTCGGGGCACTCATCAATCTCTCTCTTTGAAGTCGTTAACATCGTCACATCTTACAGAATCCATCCTGCTCCTTCAGTAACCCTCTAACACGTTTACGGAGCATTTTATGCGTAACAGGAGGCGATGCTCACACCTGATTACCGGGGTCTTAGTGACATTAAAGCGCTGCTGTGATTAGCCGTTATTAAAACATCTGTTTGTCATTAGGCAGGACAGATGTGACTCTAAAGCACGAGCAGTGGGTGTGATCCGCAGTGCAGAAGAGCGTTGTCTGCATTTAACTTCTCCTGAGCTGCCCGGCCCTTGTTAGCCCAGTTAGCTGATATCCAGCTGTACGTACGGTCGGGGGAGATAGATTGAAAACCCATAAAATGAAATGTCTGTTACAAAACTATATTATAGATATTGTATATAAACTTAGAAATAATTCCGCATAGGTGTGTGTACATATATGTAATTTTAGATGTATATTCACATAGACCACTAGAGTTGCAGGTCTGTATAACTTGGGCTACCAGGGGGTGCCCTCAGGGGAAGGTGACTTGTTCTGGGCTCGTTAGGGAAGGCCTCTGCTCCCGTGAAGATGGCCAGCTGCGGAGATTTGTTTCAACAGACCAATTTCTAGCAGCAATAAAAGGATCTTCACTTTACTCGAGAGGTACTAAATTGCATTTGCCGTTTACCTAAGTGCATTAAGAGACCGAGCGAGCGCCTCCCTAGCACGGGCCACGCAGCATCGATTCCTTCTGGTCTTTGGGGAATAAAAGATGATGTAGTGCTTCGTAAAGCACCTCCTCGGAGGAGGATGAGTAGGTGTTCCCCGCCTATCTGGCTCTGTGGGACCCCTGTGGGCCTCGGGGATGGGTGGTATCTTTGCAGCTATATCTGAACCCCTTGCAGGAAGGAAAATCCACTGAGCACCTTCATCGTTCACTACCTACATGAAAAATAGGGGTTAGCTGATGGCCATCGGTCACTGATTTGAGGCACAGTAATGTATAGCCTGTAGATGTGTCTGATGGGCCAGGGGAGGCGACTGTGCCATTCAGAGGCCGTGGTCGTGCAGGCTGTGACAGATTCCAGCAGGAATTTGGTCCCAGGTGCCAATCGAACGTGTCTGTTAAGGACCAGCTGGCCAGGATTGAGACTGGGATGAAATCTTTTATTTTTCAGAGCTACTTGTTTGCATACGATGGTGAATCCGTTCAAATACACTGGGAAGCAGAAGTAGGTAAAATTATTTACAGGAAGGACACCCCGACTTTCAGAATGACTTGAGACAGTAGAAGAAGAGGTGAATTTTAACTATTTGCCGTCTTCTGACCTTGCTCACGTTGTGGTATCAGCTTATCAGTCGTGCCTTTGCTAGGAAGGCTGTCTGAAACAAATACCAGTGAATTCTGGAATTTTCCTGTAAGGGATGGTTCTGCTTGGGAAGAACGTTTCTGATGAACGCATGTGTTCATGGTGCATGTCCAAGACAGGGCACTGGGTTGGATATTGGAGTCCAGACAAAACAAATGTTATAAACTCTTTATTTCATTCATTATTTCTACATCTTTTTTGAAAATACTCGTTTATCGGTGTTTTTGCCAGCCGTGACCCAGCAAGTCACCTTTTTGCGCTGTGACAATCATGCGCCACGCTGAATAAAAACCAGCCTGGAATCCCCAGGCTGGTGGCAGTCCCCAGCATTTTTTCATTTCTGATGGAAAGCACCTGCTTTACAAGCTTGTCTGTTCCTGCTCTCGCTGAATTTACAGGGATTTTACCGAGTTTTTAGTGACTTGACATCAACCCTCATCATCATCATCGGCCGGTACAGCAAGAGCCCATCCTTTTCAGTGAATCCCCCCCACGCCCCGTTGGATAATACTAATTTCTTCATCTAGGATAGAGCTTGTAAAAAAATTCAATTAAAGCCCCTATTTTGCAGAAGACAGTAAAAAAGCAGAAAATAGAGATGCCATTCATATCAGTTGTCTTTTCCACTCTGAAGAAAGTGAAAGACACTTTTTTTTTTTTTTACAGAAACCTCTCACGCTAAATCTATAGGTGATTCTTGCCCATCAGTTTGATTATAAAAGTAGCAAAGCTTCTCACAAAGGAGTTTCTGTCTTGAAAATGAGAAGAGGCGTTAAGTGGTCTGGTGCCCTCACTTAGTTCTGCAGTGCAATTTGAGGAGAAAAATTTGATTTTGCACGCTGGAGGTTTGAGAGCCTGCAAATGCAGTTGGGGTAGAAGCTCATTGCCCAGGGCATTTGTGCGCTAAAGGAGCGGCCAACAAAAGCAAAGTTGTTTCTCGGAGGGTTTTTTGTGAGAATATTTGTAAATATTTTGTTGGAAGTCGTTTTGCTCATTTCTGTTTCTGTAGTGGGAGATGGGGATGAAATTTAATGCAATTACTCTCTGAAAAAAAAAAAAATTAATACAAGTGGAGAGAACTTTAGAGTAGTTTTGGTTAATTAAACTGTTCCTCTAAGGGGAAACTGTATTATAAACTGAATGTATGCAAGCAATGCAAATGTGTCAGCCACATCTGAGATGAAAATCCAGACCATTTGGGGTTCTGCACAGCCAGCTCACATGATCCGGATTCCTCTGGGCACCTGTACTCCATGCCAGGGTGATCTCTTCCGCTTGGTTTTGTAACGGGGCTTTGCTTCCCCAGTACCCGTGTGTCTTGGCATTGACGTCTTGGCATTTATCAGAGACCTGAAAACTAAGGTTGGAGAAAAATGACTCAAAAACCTGAGGATGTAACAGGACTCGGGTCTGGAAAATCTTTCGAGGTCAAGGAGAAATTTGTCATCTGCTTTGGGAGTAGGACGGAGCCTTAATGAATTTTGCTAAGGCGGCCCGCAGTCGCTCGGCGTGGCAGGCCGGGACGGGGCCCGGGCTGCGAGGCACCGACCCCTCTCTGGCTGGCGCTCAGCCTGCTTTGGTTTCTCCCCATCTCAGCTGCTTTTAGGTGATCCTTGCAAATGCCAGATGTCTGGGATCACGGCCGTGCACGCCGCGTCCATCGTCCCGCGGATGAGCTTTGTGTTACTGTTTTGAAGTGTGTACCCATTCTCATGCTTTCTCATGAATGAATTTGTTTTCCTCCACAGCTCATAACAGGTTTTTCCAATTTTGACATTTTGCTAATTACGTTTTTCCCCTTGTCTTGTTTTTTTTCCAGCTCTCGTAAATGTGAAACTTTGGGCTATTGATCGGCAATGTTTTCAAACAATAATGATGAGGACAGGCCTCATCAAGCATACTGAGTATATGGAATTTTTAAAAAGGTATGACACTTGTTTACTTTCTCAAAAAATACAGTGACTGCCATCCTCATCTTCTGACTTCTTTTGTGAGTGCAATATTTGCTTTGTTTCCTTCTCACCTCTTGTTTTTTTTATTTCTTTCTCATTTGCTGTTTAACCTCTCTCTGTGAGCCATATCCTCCAGCCCCAGGAGGAGTCTGGACGGGGTTTGGTTTTGTACCTGTTGGGAGTTATTCATTGGCAAAGAGTCAGGCGGTGTGTCAGAGAAAAAGCTTTGGTACGAGTCAGTGGAAGCGTACCTGCTTAAATACCCAGGAGAGAAACCCCACCCTCACTAGGGAAAAAAATCTGGTTCCTAAGCTGTTGGAGAAGCGAGGCCATTCCAAGCGTGCTCTGGTGCTGCCAGAGGTAAACTGCAAAGTTTCTAGGGAGGCAAAAGCTGTGGCTTGTGGCAAAATATGGGTTAGAGAAGTACCAAGAAAGCCATAAAGCCAAGCCTTCCACTCCTGAAATTTGACTCTCTCCGAGTTGCCCCCGGTCTGTGCTGCCCTTTCAAACTGGGGCCAGCCCTCCTGCCTGGCGCCGTGCCCCTTAGCCCAGGAAATCGCAGGCGGCACCGCGCTGTGTTCCGTGGCAGCAAAATCGTCCCAAAGGGAAGCATAATGTCACCGAACCCCAGAGAAAAAGGTGGCCCAAGTGAACGTGGTGCTGTAAGCCAGCCCGTCGTTAGAAGGCTTCGCTCCACCAGCCTTGTCCCATGTCAGAACGCTCCCCCCCGCCAGCCAGCGGCCCCTCGCTGTGCCGTAGCGATGCAAGGGCGAAAATCGTACCCAAGAGAGGATTTCTGGTGATGGTAGATGGGGACATGCACAAAATCCCTCAGACCTGGGCTCCTTTCCCCCCGCCCCTCTCCAGCGGGGAGCTGTCTTTGATTTCTTTCTGTCTTATTTCGGGTTCAGTGTGTTTTCAAGGTATGGAAATGTTTCAGAAATGATTGCTTCGTTTCCAGCCGTTGCTTCTCTTTTCAAGGAGAGGTTTGCAGGGAAATGTGCTGCTGTAGGGTGCAGATCTTACAGCGCCAAGCGGTGACCTGAGTGATGGCACCCCCTGAGACGGGGCGGGTGGGAGGAGAAGCTGAGCCCCCCAGGCGGCAGGTAACGGGTCTCCCTAGCGCGGACGTACTGGGTTCTACCGCGCCATGGCACGTGCTTGGCTTGGCTGTGCTTCTGACCAGCTTTTTTGTTTTCAAATTAAGGCTGTTAAAATCAGCAAAGCAGGCACAGTACATTCCCTTGGGCGTTCGGCTACGCACACTCCAGGGGCAGCCTGCGTTCATCCAACTTTAGTGTTCCTCCAGTTAGCACTGGTGGAAAAAGGGAGTTGGAAAAAAAAAAAGATTGTTATTTTATATGTATCGTATTTAATAGTATCATATATTATGTATAGTAATGTGTATATGTTTATAAACTGACTAAATCTCTGTCACGATATTGTCGGGGAGTCACAAAATTGGGCTGTCCCACAGGGTGACCACAGCCCCCTGATCTGCAGGCAAGGCTTTAAGGATGGGGCAGGGCAAAGGGAGCCATGGGGGTGATCCCGTGGGACCGACGCCCTGGGCACAAGCGTGGCCGTACCGCAGCTCAGCCAGGGTGATGGGTGAGGAATTACTCGAAGCTCAGGCACCATTAGCCACGCAGATACGGGAGCAAAGAACTGCCCAACTCACGACATTGGTTCTTGGCTGGCTTGACATCCCGCTGCCTGGCCTCTCCCTGTGGCCAGGAGTTTCACCTGTAACTATTTTCAATCGTGAATAGAAATAATAATAAACTAATGACGTTCAAATAATTGGCCGGGCAGCGTGGCTTCTGAGGGGGGCAAGGTGTTTCCCTGGAGAGGACCAGGAGCTCCGTGGAGATGTTCTGCTGCTCAGAAATGGCCCGAAGCTGGAGCCAGCAAAGTCCAGCTTTTCCCAGTTGTCTCAGTTTATGGTTATTAACAAAGAACCTCGGGCGAGACAACAAAACCTGTTGCCATACTGAAAGGGTTTAAAAAATGATAAATTCACACGTTAACAAGTGTCGGCCTTCCTCGTGTGCTGGTGAGTGAAACAGGAGAAATGAATATGAGATCAGATCTGGGGGCTAGAGCCTCTGGCTCTCTTTCAAAGCAGAAAATGTGCACACATTAAGCTCTTAAGCTTTGAGCTTTAATAGAGATTTTCTAGAAGATTGTCAAGCATAAGCTGGACGCAGGTTCCACAGGGCCTGCCCAGCTTTAATTTTAAAGCAAATAGTGTGAGGAAGAAACCGAGAAGTGTTTTCCCACACTGTCTCTGAGCTCCTTGGACGCAGCCTATTACAGTGTGTCGAGCCGCATATTAATGCTCGTTAGAAAGGCCTCAAGGAAGCAGATACTGTTTTCTTTAAGTCTTACAGTTTGGATTTAGGGAAAGATTTCCTCCTACACAACAACTGCAGCGTGGGGCAGACCCAGCTGTGGGAAGATCATTATGGAATGGTACCCACCCATCGTGTCCTCCGGTTGGGCTCGGTGCGTCAGTAGCTGTCTCAAGCTCAACTTAAACTCCATTTCTTACATTAAATGCTCATTTTTAAGGATGCTTTCCTTCTAAATCTTTCTGAGCAAAAAATAGGTTAAATCTGGAAAACAAGGAGTATCATGCCAATTGTTGACCTTATTCTTTGGTTGGTTTTTTTTTGTTTCATATATTAATAAGTGAATGAAAATGCTCTTGTTAAGAAATCAAACTGAATAGAAACAAAGGGTTAAATGGTACCTGCTCACAGACAAGTCAGTGGGGTTGGGCAGCATTATTTTCTGCTGACATTGGTTCAAAAAAAGTCACCCCTTCTAATCTTGTCATTGGCCAGAATAACATTGTGGTCATGGTCTTCGATAACATTTTCACCCATGAGCAAAATAGAATAGAAATGAAGCTTTTGGGGGTGAAATAATACTATTCATGTATTCTCATTTAGCTTGCTGAAAGCAAGTGTGGTCTGAGCGCTGGTAGCACCGGGGCTCCGTGTAGTCGTCGTAGTCATTACCCCACTGCTGGGCCCCAAGCACTGTGGCTTTGCCAGGTTCTTCCCCAGAAGGCACCTATTGGTGACACAGGTCACCCGCGGTTTGCTCAGTTTCACCCTTTCATCTCCAGAGCATGTCCAGTCCCATCCTTTTGCCTCAATGGCCTAAGAAAGCCATTAAAAGTACAGTTCCTGGTGGAGACGTCCAGGTCTCCCTTCCTGATGGGTCCTGGGCCTGAAGGCTGCCTCCTGGTTTGCTCCAAGGAGTAGCAGTACATAGCTTTCATGGGCTTACAAAACTTGAGATAACTCTTCTGGCTTTGGCGTCAGGAGCAAGCGAACATCCTCTTTTTCCCAGTATTTATGAGGAACCGGTCTGTGGATCCCTTTCTGCTGCTTGTAAAGTCAACGAATGGTCCCTGAGGTGATCAAAAGGCAGCCTAATTCCCAGCCAGCACCTGCTTAAGTAAGGGACGGACCATCCAGGGTATTTTTTGATGCCTGTGTATATGCTGGATGACAAATCAGAGCAATGACTCCCTCTGAAACACAAATTTTCAGTAGCTCCTTGTGTGGCTGAGTCAGTGCTGGATGGAGCTGCTCCACCGTTCAGCTAATGGCCAACAGTTCAGGTGCAAGATGGGGCTGTGGGCTTGCTAACTCCTCGGGGCACGGGGTGGGGGGGTTGCTGATTGTTTCTTTACGTTTTACCCAACGGAGTGCTTTCTGCCTGTCGTCGAGTGCGTTAGCTCACCCCAGCAGGAAGGAGCATCGCTGTGCTAAAGGCAGCTGCGCGTCTCGCTGCAGCGCCCGTTCTTACAGCGTTAGCATGATTTCCTTCTCAGGCCTGTACTAAAAATAGTTCCACTTAGGCATAGACCAGAATATTGCAGTTAAGGAAGCGGCTATTCATAAAACAAATTTGTCCAGGAAATAAAAGACGGGGAAGGGCCGTATGCCGTGGCAAGTGTATTCATTGCCTGCTAAATCGTGACAGTTTTAAGGAGGGGTACAAATATCCACTCTTTGAAAAGGCCAGAATGCCTTGGAAGAGTAAATATTGTGGTTTTTTACAAAGCAACTTCCTAAGTGTTCCATTAAGAGAGGCCTCGTGTTCCCGTCCGCTGTGTGAGCTCTGATTCATCCGAGGCCCTGGAGCAGATCCGGAGGGCGAATGATGAATCCTCGGTCACCTCGGAGGCAGGATCGAGCTTTAGACCTGGACACTTGAAGGGAGTTTGCACATACACACACAGTCCTGAATCCTATAAATAAAAATTCCGTAGTGCGAGTAGAAAGAAAATTAAAGCATCTTGTGAGCCCAAGCTTTTCACTTGATTTTAATGTCAAAAACTTTAATCTAGCTGAAGAAATGCCCGCTCTCCAGCCTCTAACGCTTTGTCGAGGCGGCCTGGCTTGGTCTTGAGTCTTGCTGACAGTTTTATCTGACTCCAGACTGGCTTAAGTGGGAAGTGTGGATCTGGACAGGCCTGGCAGAGCTGGGCTGGTTATGTCTAACAACTGGGAGTTTGTGCATCCGTGGCTCGTCCGCGTGGGGAGTTAGGTTGGTGCAGTTTGTGGCGTGGAGCCTTGTACTTCAGTGGGGCGAGACGCGCTGAGGTTGGCCAGGGGAGCAGCGTGGTGGGTTTGGAGCGCAGGCTTTGCGTGGCATGCCAGTGGTTGGTCAGTGAGAGGCGAGCAAATACAGAAATGTGGGAAGCTTTATGAAATGACGGTGTCTTTGAAGGATTGCCTGCGGTTTCGCGTGAAACGTTTCCTGAAGTGCATCTTAGGGTGAAATGATACTGGATAGAAGTGGGAGAGAAATGAAGAGAGGGAGGCAGAGGGAGGAGGGACTTTGGAAGAAGAAAGCTGGAGGTTGATGGTGAGTTGGTGAAGTGTGTACGATAAGGTTGTTTCAGCTGACTAAATCTGCAAAACAGTTTTTGCCTTGAAGAAGACAACTTTTGTGGAGCAGTGGAACACAGACAAAGTGAACAGAGGGGATAGCAGAGAAAGAGAAAGAGGGAAATGATTTCTATGAGGCAAATAAATGTATCTGTTCCTAACGCAAAACTAAATACAGGAACAGATCTGCTGATTCAAGCCAGGAGCCCATCTACACTGGTGTTCTTTTCATCCCAAGATGTTGCTCAAGGCAAAAATGAAGAGGACCATCGCCACTAGGATGGATGGGCAGTCCAAGGCTTTGAAGGCCAAGAGCATCGTCTTGAAGGGTGTTCACAAGCACAAGATCTGGCCATCGCTCACCTTTAGGAGGTCCACATTCTCAAAGACAGTCCAAGGAGTGTCTCTAGGGGGAACAAGGCAGCCTGTTACATCACAATCAGATTCCATCTGACCTCAGAGGCAACCAAGAATTCTGACAAGTTACCCTCACTGTTGCTGTCCAGGCTGATGAACACCAGATCAAACGTGTGATCCGTGAACCATCCTACCGATACGGTGACGAGAAAGCTTGTGTCAGGTATGATCTGCTGGACAGAGCCAGGAAACTGGAAACATGCAAACAGCATCTCCCAAGAGCTGTAGATGAGATGACACAACTTGAAAATCAGCTCACCTTCCTCTCCTGTGCCCCACGACGACCATAATAAGACGCCCAGGAAAGGGTAAAGCCAGGGAGGGGTGATAGTTACGTGATTCGTCTGCCTTGCAGCTGAGCTGGCTTCCTGACTCCTGTCTGTGGAAAGCTCGGAATCGTTTCTTTCTCCTGAAGCATTCACGCATGACATTTTTCAGCCCTCTTTTTCCTGTTGGCATAACTCAAGCAAGGCGAATCATATGCCACCTGCAATTTTCCTCCCATTGGCAGAGCTGTCAAGGAGTGTCGTCCTTTCTTTCTGAAGGTGCACTGTTCCCTCTCGCCCCGCGCTGCGGGAAGCCCACCGGTCTGCCAGGGGAGGGAAGGTTGGACGGCTGATCTGCATTGGAGCACGTCTGTTAGGTGGCAATCTTAGCTGGAAAGCGCAAGTGGATGGAGGCCTTCCACATCACGAGAAGGGCCAGCTTTGAAGAGGGCACCTGGAGACAGTGGGGACTCTTTCAGAGCAGGCATCCACCTAGTTCATTCTTGGCTGAGGTCTGCAGCCACCTCGAGTCCCCAGTGAGGGTTAAAATGACCATTTTCTCGTAACGGTGAGCAGAAGCACAGGCAAGAGGGACTATCAAGCAGGCAGGAAATGAACTTTGGGCACAATTAGTGCAGGGATATTTAATGGTGTCACAGGACTCCTCACTGATCCTCAAAATGAAGGATAAGTTCGTACTTGTATGTAACAACGACAAAATCTATATACAGTCCCTTTCCCTTGTTTTGGGATTGGTTTTATTTTTAAGATGAGATGGAAGTACAGCTTAGCCCTTGACTCTCTGAAGGTCACGTTAAACCCACCGTGCTATGTGGAGCTACACCTGGAGCTTTAGCGGGGAAGGTAAGGTGACTTGAGGGAGTTGGCAAGACTGAAAGCTCAGTCTTTTGGTTTTGCTTAGATAACTCTTGTGTTAGAGCCAGCACTGGGAGGAACAGACGTTTTGGAAAGCCCTGCCTACCACCGCTGGTTCTGTGTTTCTCAGCTTGGATTCCTCACTGCTAACGACGCATTGCAGTGCACAGAGCGCCCCGGCCCAGGCTGCAATTCATGGCAGCTGCCACAAACGTGTGTGTGTGTGTGTGTGTGTGTGTGTGTGTGTGTGTGTCACCAGGGTGCGGCCGGTGGGCTGCGAGGACCCCCGAGGCCCCCGGTAAGAGCAGAAGGGAGCAGCGGGTTGGAGCCAGGCAGTCGGCCGGGATGGACACCACGGGCAGAGCCTTCATGAGTTACTGCAACGGGGAGGGTGGCAGCAGCCTCTGGGTTGCAAATCGAGCGTGGATAAGATGTCAGGAAGCAAGCTAGGGGTGGCCTAGAGGTAGGGGGAAGGAAAAGGCTGTTGTATGTCCTTGGGCAGGCACGGGAAGGATTCCAGGATGGTTTTACATGAGAAGCTGTGTGTGAAGCCCCAGTGAAGGTGCCCGCAGGAGCAGTGGGGAGGTCCTTGCACCTCCCAGGCTCATGCCCCAGGTATGAAGACAGCCTGCGCTCCAGGTTGTGTGGTATTCCTGTAGCCCTGCCTGGAAAAAAAGCCTTGTTTCAGCTTTGGAAATCGCACCAAACCTTGTCTGTTTGGTCTGTTTGGTTTTTACCGCACTGCTTTAAGCTCGGTTTGTGATGGGGACGCTTGAGGATATCGCGAAGGGAGTTGCTGTTTGCAGGCGGGTGAGCAGGAGGTGGATTCACCGCACCACGGTGCACAGGCAGGCGCTGAAGCAGAACTGAAATGATGTGCCACGGTATCAAACTGTCAATTCTCTTTTGCCCTTTAACAAGAAAAAATAGGCTTTCCCATCTTTCGGTGGAGAGAAGGCCAGGTTAAGATTTTTTTAAAATACCTTTTGTAGTGAATTATTTTAGTAGCCCCAGCCTAGCCTCCGTAATCCCTTCTGCATGCAGTTAATGCATATAAAGGGGCGGGGCAGATTTTTTTTTTAAATAATAAAAGTTTAATGTTGACCAAGTATGTTTTAATCTAAGGAAAATCTTTATTGGAGTCAATGTGCCTCAAGAAGGGAGAAGTGAAGAGAAGGCAAAAGTCTCATGTTCCTGTTGGTTCAGAGCGTGAGGGGGTGAGGAGTAACTGCTGGTTTTTCTTCACATGGCAGCATTTTGGTCAAGGCAGCTGCAATAACCCGATTAAGTGCATTAAGGGATTGAAGACAGCAGCCCCTGGACCACCCTGAAGACAGCATTGGTCTTGGTGCCAGCTGTATTTGAAGTGTGGATTCATGCAAATGGGCTTAAGTCTGTATCTCATTTTAATGTCATTGAATCTTAGACTCATGAATGGTTTGGGTTGGAAGAGACCTTTGAAGATCATCCAATCCAACCCCCCTGCAGGAGCAGGGACACCTTGAACCACATCAGGTTGCTCACAGCCCCGGCCAACCTGGCCTGGAATGGTCCCAGGGATGGGGCCTCCACCCCCTCTCTGGGCAACCCCTGCCAGGGTTTCACCACCCTCACCGTAGAACGTTGCTTCCTCATGCCCTGTCTGAGCCGACCGTTTTTGCACAAACTATTCCTTTGCACACGGAAGCGAGTGGCGTGCTGTGATTTCTCTTTTGCTACTTACTGCTGCCGGCCTGCAGTTCGGCAGTAAATGATTTACCCAAGGCAGGTGACAGACAGTGACTTTGCTCCCTGTGTCCCCCCGTGCAGCAATTTAGGGCTTTGCAGAAATGATGAATTGACGCATCTAATGGGAAACAGCCGGTTGCAGGCCCCAGAGCGTGCAGAAATGGAAACCGTGGGGGCCGCTGGCGGTAGCGGTAAGAAGAGGTCTGCGGATGGTGAGGATTTTGAAGCGTTCGACTTTCTTTGCCCATTTTTTTTTTCATTCAACTCGGAGTTTTCTTGGTGAGGTAAAATCTAATTTGCTGGTAGGATTTCTGCGCTGCACGACACAACGTCTTTACGTTTCAAAGGCGGGCAAAGCCACGTGTGTCCTTTTTCCCCCCATAGTGACTCTATCAGTAAGGAAAGACCCCTTCAAAGATGCACTCATGATCTCAATAGGCACGAGATCTTACTTTGGTTTAAATCGCCCACCTTCTCTTAGATTATTACATTGTAGTGGTTCCAAGTCAACGTCATCCAGGTAGAATCTATTCTGCAGGTGCACGTGTAGCCGTCTGGGCTCTTCGAGCTTATTTGCATGGAAAGAAGAGAGGCAGACGGTTCCTTCATCGCTAAATGTTAAAAGGCAATGGTGCTGAAGCTTTGTAACCTCGCGTAGGAAGAAGGAAAGGTCACGCATAAAGAGTCACTGTTGCAGGGGTAAAAACCAACACAAAAAAGAGAATTCGGCTGACTCAGCAATCCTGCCATCTCAGTTGGAAGACAGAATTATTTTTTTTTTTTTTTTAAAATGAGCAGAAAAAAACAAGGAGCAGTTGAGAATTAAAGAAATGTCGTGATTCAGATCAGTCAAAATACTCTTATACATTATACGGCGAGGCTGCCAAGGCTGGTGCTCTCAGGGAGACTGATGGCGTGTCTCTTTCTTTAGTTTAAGGAAAAAATGAATTTGAAAAACCACACAACAGCAGCTGCACGTGGTTTCATTGCGGTTTTCCCGGAGGTAAAAGCGAGGATTGGGCTGTGCTTCTCTTTTGTAACACTTGCTGAAGATAAGCAGCCCAGGAGCCGTGGGAAGCAAACTGGCGAGGGGGTCGGTGTCCGCGGGGAAGGCAGAGGCAGCAAAGAGCTGAAGCCAAGCCAGAACACGGCCGCGACTCGCGCTGAATTAATCCCGGCTGTAGGATCAGTTAACACGAGAGCCTGTCCTGGTGGTGGTTTGTACTTCTTCTCGCAGCGGTATGTGAAGGCTGGAGCTCCAGGGATGCTTGTATTTCTGGAGTGGGTTAGCCCCGTGCTTCAACGGGGATTCAAGTTAGCCCGCTGCTGGTTAATCGAGAAGGCGAGGTGGTGTCAGGAATTGAATCTTGGGCTTTTTCTTCTTGGGTGGGTGGCTGCTGGCCTTTGAAAGTAATGGGGTTGCTTTTTATTTTTAATTTTCAAATCCCTTTTTCTTTTAGGGTGAATGCTGTCTTTTTTATTTGTCATCAGTTATCATGTCTTCCCATGATGAGAATCACGTTTTACTTTTCAGGAGTCTGATCTCGGGTACAAATCAATCAGCAGGACGTAATTAACGGTAAATCGGGTGGTTTTCTGCTGATACTGCTGGGACCAGAGTCTGGTCCTCTGTCATTGCAGTGGTGCTCAGAGCCATCAGGGGTGGTTATGTCTGACGTCCTGCCTGTTCAGAGAAAGAAAACTCGTGTCAGTAATTTTGGGTCAGGTCAAACCCAGTCCTGGCTCGCTGCCTGCCCGTTAGCTGCTGTCGTGTTTCGGAGGGCGGTGGCTGCCCGAGCTCCGCTGCAAACCGGGCTGAGGAATGACTTACATCTTTGGGGTTTCTGCAGCGGCAAAGAAATCAAGCTCTTCACAGCTCGATGCAGAACATTAAGCATAACTTGAGATTTATGAAGGCATTAGGGTTTGTTTGAAGGAATTCATCCTTACAAAATTAACATTTTGTATCGTAATATTCTGTGGATGCTTGTGGCTCTATATACCAAGAAGATTGTTTTCCATTGCTTGCTAAAATGTGGTCAAGAGTAGACCGATTAAGATTTGGGGTTTATACTTCAAATACTAAAGTAGATTAAATTATTGGATATTAAAGTTACTTTATTCTCATCACATTATAGTATTACTTAAAATTTAGGACTCTGGAAAGGTAGCGTGAGCTCCAAATCAAAATCTGCAGCACTTAGCTAGATCCTGGCCAGCCTTGGATGGCTTTGCTGAGGTCCCTTAGAAGAGATGAGCTGAGGAGGAGCCCAGAGGAACTGGGCAAGGCTGGTTAGCCTCTTGTTTTGCAGATGCTCTATGGTGATAACCTCTGGGCCTTTGGTCTATCAGCTCTTTGGAACATGGCTCCACAAGAAGCAGAGGATCCCCTGCCCTCTTGCCACCAAGCAGAAGGAGGGGACCTAAGGGACGGCGGGGAACGGAGAGCAGTCCCTGCTCGGGGTGGCAGGCGCGTCCCCCCCGGCGTCCCTCACCGTCCCCGCTGCCCTGGTGCACCAGGCAGGGGGCTCTGGAGCTTGAGGGCCAGGAGAATGAGGAGGTAGGTGAAGGTCTGCCCGGGGGGCGCCCAGGGTGAGTCGGTCACCCCCACACATCGTGACTGCCTCTGTTAAGCAAAAAAGGGGGGTGATGTTGTAGAGATGTTCCTTCCTAGGGGAACGGAGGGCCCCATGTGCCGACGGGACCCAGCCCCCGGGGCAGTCCGCTGCCTCCCGGGGCCCGGGTCAGGGCCATTGCTAGGAAGGTCCCTGGTCTGGTACGGCCCTCTGATTGTCACCCACTGTGGGTTAGGCAGGTTGCAGAGAGAAGTCCAAAAGCCACCAAAAGTGACTTCAGGGCACTGTGGCGATGGGTTGAAGGATCAGGAGCACAGGCAGTGATCTCCTTAATCCCGTCAGCGGCAGGGAAGAACCCCAAGAGGAGCAGGAAAATTCGGCTGGTTAAAACCTGGCTGGCTCAGGGGTAGTGCTGTGGGTGGAATTTTGGGGTTTTTGATCACGAGGAGGTTTACACGGCACCGGCCTGCTGGTGACATGGAGTTCAGCTGTCTCCAAGGGGGAAAAGGATCCTCGCTCAAGAGGTGGCGGGGCTCATCGAGAGGGCTTTAAACTAGGTTTGAAGGGGGAAGGGATAGAACCAGGCTCACTAGAGTTTCCCACGACCCATTTAATTCTCTTCCCTCATGGGCCCCCGAGCCGGTTTCGGAGCCCTTGGTTAGCGTGCAGCCATTTGATAGTCACAGACATTTCCAAGTTTGCCCTTGTGTCTGACATTCCTCACAAAAAACCATTTATCCACCTATCCAACATGTTATCGCACCAGACAGTCCCTATTCTTGCGTCTGTTTTCATGCTCACATTACAAATAGATACCTGCCAAAGCATCTGACAGTTCCCTGGCCTCAAAAGAGTCGCGCAGCGATGCTCAGGAGAAGGATTTCAGCAGTGAAAGGTGTCTGCTTTAAAATATTTTGCTTTTTTGCCTGGCAAACTGAGACTGGTCTGCTCGGTGGCAGCTGCTCCAAAACTTCTTATGTACTCTTAGAAATGCAGTTGGAGGCTTCCAAACCTCATTCCCTTTTTCTCTGCTAATAATAAGGTACTGACATGTATCAGCTCTTATGTGAGAGGAGGAGGAGGAGGAGGAGGATGATGATGATGATTATTATTAAAATTCATTAGTAACCTGAGAATTTCTTGACAGGTTGAAGTTTAGCTCCTGTACCTTTTTTTTGGCCCCCTCTTCTAAGAGATGCCTGACTTTCACTGGGGTGTATTTGACTGCTTATGGAATCCCTCAGCTCCATGTCTTGTTAGAAGACTTGGGAGTAAATAACATTTTTACGTGCCTGAAATTATTTAACAGATTTTCAAATACAATTAATTAAGCACCTTCATCTGCAAACAAAGCTAAGTACTTCGATGACGCTGATAAATATTTTGCTCTCGTTTGCCCAACTGAGGCAGCTTCAGAGATGCTTGCATGGGACTGAACAGCCTTACCACCTTGCACCCTACACCAATAGATACCGAAAAGCGGGCTGTGAGTAACACCCTGGATGGCCTTCATTGGCTATTCTCATGAACAGGGCGTCCAGAAACCAGCGCCAGTCCATTCTTGCTTTTCCTCTTGTGGTCCAAAGGGATAGTTAAATGGGCAGTGGACCACTCACGTTGGATGAATCCCAATGTTTTTCACCAATGTCCTTTATGAACCAGGAAGGCCCGTGGGGGAGGAACGCCCTCGCCAGTGCTTGTATGCCAGCGCTGGGTCTGGCCGGGGTCACTCATGCCTTTGGGGGCGGTTTGCTGGTACTTCTTCTCCTTGCAAAACTGTTTGTCGTCTTGAGTTGGTAATTGGAAAACCAGCTGAGGTTTCCAGTGAAAACAAAACTTCTAGGGAATTACTAACAGGCTCCAAGGAAACGGTGCCTATCTGTGCGCAAATTGAAACGCTGGAAATACGTGCGATGTTGGGGAGAGAAAGTAGTGGGAAAAGTGCCTTTTCTTCCACAGCTGGTGGAAAAGTTTTGAGTACAGACTAATTGCTGGAAGGATGTCTTAGGCTTCGTGTTTGAAAACTGTGTATCCAAACTGCCTTTTGATCCTAATGAAAGATCGGAGTTTGCCTGCAAATACACAATGCCAAGCAAAGCATTTTGGCAAGCGATTTATTTGATGAAAAATGCAGCTTTAGGGCTGAATAATTTGTTGATGGAATATTTCAGAAATAATGAAAGAAATTTCTCCTCTCTTGGTGATGGATTCCTTGCACGATGAAATGGCTACGAGGGTGAGGGGAGAGCAGCGGATGTCATTTGGTTTGGGTTTAGAAAGGCTTTTGACACTGTTGCCTGCAGCGTTGTCATTTGGAAGCTGAGGATGAAAGGGCTGGATGCACGGATGGTTGGATGGGTTGAAAGTTGGCAGGACTGTCGGGCTTGAAGAGGGGTGATTAACAACTTGGATGTTTAGCTGGAGCCAGTGAAAAGGCGTATGTTAGGGGTTGATACTGGGGCAGATAATCCATGTCTTCATTGACAGCCTGGATGGTGGGACAGAGTCATCTTCAGCAAATGTCCATCCAAGGATATATTAGAGGAAAGGGGCTGTTGGGGCCAAGCCAAAGAGTGGACCTTCATTTGAAAGAGGCCTTGAGAAATTTGTCTGGTGGGTCAAAATTGACATCATGAAACTCAACATGGAGGACAGGGCAGAGGTTTTGTTCCTGGGGTGGAATAACCCCATGCATCAGCAGAGGCCGGGGACTGCCTAGCTGGACTTGGAGGTCTATAGAAAAGTACCTGGACCATACAGTGGGGGCCAAGTTGAGTAGAGCCACCAGCATGCTGTCACCATTAGGAAGAGCACAGCTGGAAGGTCAAGGTAAGCACTTAGTCCCTCTACCGGGGCTGGAGAGGCCACACCTGGAGCAGTGGGTTTTGAGCCCCAGATAAGCCTCTTTAAGGTTGACCCAGAGGGGGTCAAGAGGGGATTTTGGAGCAGTCTCCCATTACTGCAGCAGCAGTTGCAAAGGTATGGAGGCAAACTTTTCTCAGTGATAAAACAAGGGGCAACGGCCAAGAGCTGAGGTTTGGGAGGTTCGGGCTGGATGTGAGAGCAAATACCTTTCCTAGAAGATGGTGCAGGTCAGGACAGGTCACCAGAGAGGTGGGGGGATCTCTGTCCTCGAAAGGAGGACACGTCGAAGTGTGTGTTTGTTTGAGGATACTGTTGTGGAAAGATTTCAGGAGGAATTTTAGGGCCAGTTTTGGATTTGTTGGGGCCTCTTTGTGTTTTGGCATTGCGGTTGGACAACTGGCACTAGAAAGAGGGAATTCAAATGCGATCTGGCAGCAGGTGGATGGCCAGGAACGAGCTCAGAGCAATAGCTGCTTCAAGATGGGGGGAAAGCCTGCCCTACTGCCTGCCCGGCCGCAGAGGAGGTGGTGGCAGAGGACCGGCGTGGGTATGCTGGTTACTCAGCCAGTGTTGGGTGGACCTCTTAAATAAAAAATGCCACTTTTTTAACGGGAACCATATGTGTCACCTTTGTTTTGCTTTCCAGTAGACTCATGGCGTAGAGTGGGTTTGCATCACCTTGGTGTCTTCCTTTTCCAATCTCATTTTTCTTCTTGCAAAAATGAGCACTTCTATTGAGACCCTCTGGCTCCAGAGTAGCAGCACGTGTTTCCTAGGACTTCACATTTCAAGTAAAGTCTAAAAATGTGAACTGCACTTCAGAAATTGACTGTTAAATAAATATAGCTGGGACTTTTGCAGTCAGTAACCTTGATGGAAAAAAAACCCAAACAAACCAGGGGGTTGTATGTGCCTGAGTAGTTAAAAACCTGATCTTTTTATTTCAAGTCTCGATATTTATCAAGGCAAAATGCCGCAGCAAGGACTAATACTTCACATGATGACCAGCACATATAGGAAAAATAGGTCAGGCAGGATCAGCTTCATTTCCATGGCAACTGCTTAATCGCTAGTGGAGAAGGCTAATTTGAGCCTAAGTGCTGTTTCTTTACATTAGTTTCATTGCTGGGTCTTAAACGCGCTTATTTTCACAACGACCTGACGAGCGTCGAAATCCCAGTAACCAGCAGTCACCTCCCCAGTAGCCCACGTGCAGTTCAACATGGTATTTTAGGCTCTTTTATGCGTTTCTGCACGCTCAGGGTTGCAGTTTGCCAACGCACGAGCTTTCAGCTGAAGGGTGCCTGGGGATTTCCTCCTCCCGGCCACGGTGACACCACCCGCTCGGTGGCAATCTCGAGCTCCTCGTAGCCATCCTGACTTAAGGACTAAACTGTCTGAGGCTTCGGGCTCCGTTTAGCCACCGTGGGATGAAATTTGCCTTGATTCCCAGACCTCGCAGGGTGGTTTTGGTGAAGCTACAGGGAAGACCTTGGTGTGCAGCTTCCACACGCTCGGCATGAGTGAAACACGGGAGGGGTTTTGTTATCAGGCTTGTTATGTTATTTGGACAAATTTGGGTTGCCACTAATGGATTCTGCTGGGGCAGCGAGTCCAAAGCATCAAGACACAGCCAGGACAGTTGAAATCTAGGAAGCAAATGAAAACGTGAGTAAAATTTCAGACCTCAGAGGGCAAATAGTAAATCTTTAATGTTTGATGACGATGTCTCAGCTGACAGTGTCCCTTGTAGCTGGTCCCTGAATTCCTGCCCACACTTACACCATTCCCAAACCCTCAAAGTTGTGCCTTAGGTTTGGGTGGAGATAGAAGACTTGGGATGCCGCTGAGATTTGGTCTGAAACGTTCAGGAGGGGCTTCCAGTGTCAGTAAGAGGTTAGCAGCACCTTAAATTGGAGACCACTTTTTTATGAAGGATTCATTGAAGTTTGAATCTGCTGCAAAGCTGTTCAGTATGTACAAAGTGGTTTGCAGTGCCAAGACCCAGCGTTTTGCACAAGGCTTGAGATTGATGAAAACAGCCTCTGCCCTGGCTGCTTTCTCCTGGCGCTGGTTTTGTAGCGCTGAGCAGCCTGGTGCTGGCTAAAAACACGCTTCAGGCTCCTTATAAAGGGTGCTTTAGAAACACAGATCTAAACCCGAGTGCCTGGTCTGAAAGATGCGTGGCCTGAATTGGAGCATTGGAAGCTCAGTTGCTGTGGCTGGGGAAGAGAGGGAAAACTTGGGATAACTGGAGTTGTGCTCCATAGAGTAACGTGGTGCTTAGGGGGTGCCAGTTCTTCTTTTAAGAAATAAATGGTTGCGGGAGAGGAGGAATATCAGCAAGGCCTGTATCTGCCAGCCACAACATTCCTCCCATGGGGTCGGGTAAAGGCCATGGTCCCTGGTAACAGATGATGGGACGAGGGGGAATGGTTTGAAGCTGCGCCAGGGCAGGTTTAGGTTGGACATTAGGAAAAACTTCTTCACCGAGAGGGTTGTCAGGCTCTGGAATGGGCTGCCCAGGGAGGTGGTCGAGTCCCCATCCCTGGAGGGATTTAAAAGAAGGATGGATGAGGTGCTGAGGGACAGGGTTTAGTGGTGGGATGGCATGGGTAGGTTAAAGGTTGGACTCGATGATCTTAAAGGGCTTTTCCAACCGAGGTGATTCTATGATTCTACGGCAGAAGTGGAAGGAGGGTGTTATTTCTTTACATTATCTAGCTGGCATTTGTTTTCTGTGAATCTGAAAGCTCCAATACTGCTTCACAAGTGGAGGCATCTCGATAACTCCTACTGAAGTACATTTAGACAGATTATGGAGAAGTGTTTTGTCTCTGCTGGAAAAGGCTGGCTGGTACTTTGGAAGAGAACCTCGGTGAAAACCCCCCACCCATATGGTTTTGTAAGCAAACTTGCATATCAAAGGCTTTAGCCTTCGTTTCATCTTTCCGTGTGGACGGCTGACAGTTATCACCTTGCCCAGCTAACCCAGCTGTGGATGAGAAACAGACTGGTGGGAAAATGGAAATTCATGAGCCACCTGGTCCTGAAATCTTTTTCTTTCTCTTTTTTTTTTTTTATTTTTTCCTGGGTTTGGTAAACCTTTGTGAAAAATGTATTTCAACAAGAACAAAGATTTCTTCAAGAGTCTGATTAGCTGTCACTTCAGTTAACTCTTAATAAACACAAGCCCCCTCAGATGTACACGTTTGAATAAAGATCGCGTAATCATGTTTCGCTGATTGGAAATCCTTTGGGGATTAATACGTGTGGAAGTCCATGTTTGTTCAAGCAAAACCGAAATAGGATGCGCTGGCTCTTAGGAGCTTTGAAATGAAATGAATTATTACTTCCTCTGCAAATTGGAACCGTGCGTATGGGAGCATAAAACGCATGAATCGGTCTCCATCCTTCTGAAGGGGCTATTTTAATCTTCATTAGTAATCTGGGTGAAACAGTTGCTGACTGCAAACAAACCGCGTTGCTGAATACGAAACAAACCGTCTTGAGATGAGGAATAGGGACATGGCCGTGGAATTCGTCTTGTCGCAGCGCGTAGGTCGGGAGCACATCTTGTACTCTGAACTGTGTTAGAGTTTAAAGGCCAAATTAAGTAAAGAACCAGGCCCGTTTCCAAATGAAGAGCTCATTAAACTCCAGCCCTCCGCTGGGTTGCCTGCTCGGAAGCGTGCAGCGAGGCCACCCTTTGATACTCTTTGGCAAGGAGGAGCACATCTAATTTTGGCCTTGACATTACAAAAAGATGCTGTAGCTGCTGCTAGAGACGTGGAAGCACGCTGCGTTGGAGATGAAGCCTCGGCACAGAAAAAAAGCTGCTAGTTTGCTATTTGGGTGCAATGCGAGGTGTGAGTGAAATATTGTGATAATATTTCCTTATATTCATGGGATAATAACAATGATTCATGAGGAACAGAGATCCTGTCTGTGTTCGATTGTATCTCTGCGGAATGTTCAGGATGGAGAATACTTCCATGTGTTACACAAGGGCAGTCTGTCTGTGTTTATCCGCTCCTACACCCCAGATGTTGCAATACCGTTCTCATTACCTTGCGTGCCTACAGCTTGGGGAGCTCAGCGGTGCCTAATTTGGCAGGTAAAAGAAGAAAATTGGCTGTAACAAATATTTGAAGTAAACCTTAAGAAGGTGGCTCAGGGAGCTTTTACTCTTTCTTTGCTCAGTGGCGGGTTCTGTTCCTCCTCTTGATATCCGAACAACCCCCCTGCAACCACCCATGGCTGTGGGTGGAACTAGGAGCAGAGGGTTTATGGCAGATATTTCCTGAATTAATTTTTTTTCTATCTTTGAGCTTAACTTGCACTGCTTTTAGTTACCCAGTACCTCTTAATTTGTTGTCGCTGGGGTTATCCCTGTGCTGTGGTAGCAGTGGGTTCCTGGCTTTCACCCCTCAGTGGGAGCAGCGTGAGATGACCACCGTGGGCTGGACGTGGGTCGTAGACCACGGGGGACGGTGGTGGCTCATCAAGCTTGTCCCACTGCCTGGCCAGCCGCTGGGGACATTTTCTGTTTCTCTTTGTGATTTACGTGGTTCTAAACGCTGCATCTGTCCTTTGCGTGCTCCTCTCTCTGTCCTGTAGCGTGGAACAAGATGAGAAATGGGATGGATGTGACGGGTTTTATTCTTCTCTTTAAATAACTCAGAGAATGAAATTGGACGTTAATCTTCAAAGGCAAGAAAAAACGTTTGCGATGTCTTTTGGCATGAATCAATAGCCTTTACAGGGAAGCAGCTCTCTCCAGGAGGAATGCTTTGAAGGTGGTGCTCACGCCGTTACTGTTGGTGCAGCCCAAGCCCACGTTGTTCTGAGTCCGTGTCGTACTTTTAGCTTGCGGTGGTCCAGCCCAGCTTACTGGGATGGACGGTGCAGCTCACAGGCGTGCGGAGTCTGCAGGCTTGGGTGGAGACGGCGTGTGCTGATGTACAAACCTGGGGAAGGGGCAGCGTGGGGGAGCTGGGAAGCCCGGCAGATAGGGGAGCGGTGGGCTCTGGGGTGCCAGGAGTCCTCTCAGTTGCAAGAGCAGCGCCGTGTCGGAGCTGGTTTGAACGCTGCGGCCCGTTGTTACGGGGGTGGTGTATTGGGATACCGTGGGAATAGGAAGGCGGTTTGGACATGCGGATGTGAAGATGCTTTTCCAACAGGAAAACACCTTGAGCAGGGTAAGTGCTTGGTTTTATCGTGGTACGGTGGAGGTTAGAAGAGGCCCGGTGTGCGCCGTTCTCCAAACACATCTTCATTCATCTCTCTGAGTAGAGTACATATTTTTTACCTGGTAATTGTTGTGTTTTGTATTAGCAAAGTACAAGAAAGATTAAGTACAAAGCCTTTAACGTGATTAGAAATAGCTGCTTAGATGTGTATCTCATTTATTATTTGTAATTGTCTTGAGACTTGGCAATCTGCCTCACACACACAAATAGTAGTTTCCCTTCAGAATGGTCTAACGAGCTGAAGTATGAAGATACAAAAAGTATTGATCTAAAGATAGGCAAGTATAATTAGCAGCAAATAAATTGTTATAGAAAGTAGCCATTGGCTTTTGCAACAGTAGATCTCCTTCAGAAGCTTTTGTTTAGCGCCATACCCTGCCCAGTAAAATCAGTTCTCAGATCACGAAATTCCCGGAGATGACAGGTTTGGTGACGTGGTTATTTTGTGTTCCTTGCCCCTAATTGACGGTGTCTCCCTTTGTGTCCCAGTGTGTGTGGAAATACTCTCCAGGTGACGTGAGCCCATTTCCCAGTGACCTGCTGACGTTGCTGACACGTGCAAGGCTGGGAGAGCCGGGGGGGCAGGGGGTTGGTTGTGGAGCTCCCCAGCAAAAAAAGGCTTTTAATGAACGACATTTTCTCTTTTATTGAATTGAAAGTCTTAAATTCATGTTGATTTGAAGAGAACAAAGAATCTGGCTCCTCTTTGGGAGCTTCGGACTGAAGTGGAACTGAAAGTGAGCGTAGGAGCTCTCCCCAGCCCGGAGGGAAGCGGGGATCCGCTCGCCATCAGCCTGTGTCCGCCGGCAGGGACGGGCTTGTATCGAGAGCGCGAGCTCACGTCCTGGCCTGCTCTTGGGCTGGCCTAAACCTGCTCCTCAGGATCGTGCCCTAACCACGGTGGTGTCAGACACTGGGGTGGCCCATGCGCAATCTCTGCTGGTGAAGAGACTCCAAGCAAGGGGACTCTCCAAAAGAAGTATAGATGTTCACCAGTGCTTGACCTTGATCTCAGGAGACTCTTGCTTCCGTGAGATGGTTTTTTGGCTGGATAATTAAGGCATTTTGCCCTGCCGGACAGAGCAATTTCCCCAGGAAGGGCTGAGAACAGCCTTTTTGGCACATTTGGTGTTTCCACGGCGCACGTATTTTCCTGAGATCCTCCAAGCCAAACCACCCGGCAAACTGCAGTAGCATGCAAGAGTAGATTTGAGTGGCCAAAACTGCGTGACTCCATTTCAATAAATATTGCATTTGGAGCAGCAAGAGTTCTTGGCTTTCCTGAGCAGTTGTCAATGAGTTTTAATTAAAAGGTTGGTTTGGGTTTGGGTTTGGGTTTGGGTTTGGGTTTGGGTTTGGGTTTGGGTTTGGGTTTGGGTTTGCAAGGACGGCGTTTGTTTGTTGCGTGTACTTTGAGGATCTTTGGAGAAGGTTCCTGCTCTGAGGGTTTCTCCCCCTCTTTAGAAGGTACCAGCTGCATCTTGATGCTGATATTTAAAAGATAAATCCCCTGTTAGTGTAGATTTTGCTCAGAAAATAGTTACTCGGGGTGAGTGGATGAAGGTGCAGGGCAATGCCTGGCCGGGGCTATAAACCACGTCCAGCAAACCCGCCTGCTGCTGGAGCGCGGCTCAGGGATTCTGCTCGGTTAAATCGTTTCAAACTGTTGTATTTAAATAACTCTACAAAGTATTTTAGGAATAACAAGCTATCAGCACCACAACAACATGGAGCATAGCAAATCTTCAGTACTGAATTCCTGGGGGCGTTTGCATTTGAATCAGGGCAAGCGGAGGAGGGAACGGCAGCAGCCGGGGCGCGCTCGGTGCTGCCGACGCCGGGTTCGCCGAGCACGGCGCTGCGGAACGCCCGGGGCTTGGCCCCCGAGCTGCATTCACCAAAATCGGCCGGCTCTGACGTGGGAAGAGGAGGTCATACGTAGTATTTCAGGCTTATGAAAGATAATCCATAAAAGCGAAAGATTGATTTTAATTTGCACTTCTAGACCCAATTTTAAGAAGTCTCCTGGGAATCTTGAGAGGAGCTAATGACCCACAATGTGCTAAATTACCCGTTAATGTTACTTTGTGCTGAGCAGGCAAAACCCAAGAGTTGAGTGGACTGAAAGCCCTGAAAGGCTTATTGCTTCTTTGGCTAAGACAGATGGAAATTAAAGAGGGACAACAAGAGCACTGCCGTGCAACAGCCCGTTGCTGGAGACGAGCTCGAGTCAAGACAAAGCCTTGGGCTTTCCAGGTGTTATTTCCATGCCCTGTCCCCAGGGCAGCCTAGGTTGAATCTTTGGGTGATTTTAATATAAATTCAGATGTGAAAAAAAAATCTTAAGTTGAGAGAGATGAACCTAGAAGGTGCACGTAGGCAGCATTTCAGAAGAGGGAGGCAAACGGCGGCAGCTCCACTGGCCCCGTTGCAAGGACAGAGCTGTCCCCAGCAAAGCCGGGGCTGAGCTGCTGACCTTGAGTTCTGAGCGGGAATAGTGGGGGAGTGGTTTAGTGGTGGGATGGCAGGGTGAGGTTAACGGTTGGACTTGATGATCTCAAAGGGCTTTTCCAACCTGAACGATTCCATGATTCTGTGATCTAAAATTCTCGTAGCCTCCTCGTTGCCACTGTTCATCAGAAAAAGGAGTCACGTAGGTGATTTGGCTGTCTGGGTGGGATCACCTAACATGCCATTGGATGTAGGGTTTGTTTTCATTTCAGGGAATTAATTTTGATTCCACACAGGGTCTGCATTATTGGTAATACCGGTACAAATCACATTTCTGAGGCAAGCTGAAGTGGACTCAGTCAAGTTACTGATGGGAGCATTTTTTTCTGTGGCAACTTTAGAGAAGTCCAGTAAATGCCACCATCTGAGCACGGATCTGTTACACGTTTTTATGTCCAGTCAGAGACCAGTCTCGTTCTCCCGTACCTGGTACATTTGCACATCATAATGATCGCTTTATGCATTTGTCCTCTACTTGCATGGGATGAATTTTTAACGTGCAGGCAGAAGGTGACATTTTTATTGCTTTTATGAGCATCAGGAATGCATTTTAAATTCAATTATACACAGTCTCTGGAAATACCACACAAGTGACTTGCCAATAAACACAACTCGTAGGTTCCCCAAAACTAAGGAGGACAGGGATCACCAGCGTGACGGGAACTGGGGGAACTGAGCAGCGTGTTGCTTGTGACAGCAAGGATGGTGGGGGGCCTGGAGCATCTCCCCTAGGAGGAAAGGCTGAGGGAGCTGGGCTTGTTCAGCCTGGAGAAGAGAAGGCTGAGAGGGGACCTCATCACCACCTACAAATATCTCAAGGGTGGGGGTCACCAGGACGGAGCCAGACTCTTCCCAGTGGTGCCCAGCGCCAGGCCAAGGGGCCATGGGCACAACCTGAAGCAGAAGAGGTTCCAGTTGAACGGGAGGAAGAACTTGTTGAGTGTGAGGGTGCTGGAGCCCTGGCCCAGGCTGCCCAGGGGGGCTGTGGAGTCTCCTTCTCTGGAGATCTTCAACCCCCGCCTGGCCGCTGTCCTGTGCCCCCTGCTCTGGGTGAGCCTGCTTGGGCAGGGGGGTGGGATGGGGGAGCTCCCGAGGGCCCTGCCAGCCCCGGCCATGCTGGGATTCTGTGTAATGCATATTTGGAAGAATAACTTAAACTTCATATAGACGCTGATAAACCAACATCACTCTTCCTGGAAGAAGGTGAAACGAGTTCCCACAGCTCAGTGAAGACAAACGGGCTGCGTGCCCCCGCAGGTCACAGTGCAATTAGAAATACGGATTTTAAAGTCGGGAGAAAATAGAAAGGGCGTTACCTGCAACGAGGACGATCTCAGAGAACACGCTTGCGGGAATTGTGCCCTTGAATGGAACTATAGATGAAGACAAATCAGGCTGAGGCTAAAGTGTCCCCAGAGGGACAGTAAAAATCCTTAACTTCTTAATAATTTAGAAAATTACAGCTGACCTGCAGTGAATTAGCATTCTGTAAAGCTGCTAACAAGGAGGCTGAGGAGGACCAGCTGGCCGGAGCACACTGCAAATCAATAAGGTACTGATCTTAACAGGAGCATCCAAACTGCTGGAGATGCAGCTTTCAAGAGGTTGCAGTTTGCGTGTGCATGACCACACACTTCCAGGATTTTTAATGGTTTGCACTAGGGTGGAAAGATAAAAGATGTTATTTAAAAAAATCAATTTGGCTTGATATTTGAAACAAGTAAATAAAGTGTAAGCCCTTATCTGGAGTAGGTAAATACAGAAGAGATCAGCATTTTCTTTTGGAGCGTAGAATAACAGAGTAGTTCATGTTTGAAGGGTCCCTAGGGTCATCTGGTCCAAACCCTCCTTCAGAACAGGAGGTGAGGTTGAGCTGATGAAACCAAGATAGAGAAGTCTGAAGGGAGTCGATGTCCTGCCCAGCAGGGCCCGTACTCCACCGCAGTTGTAGGGAAGGGAGATGCTCAGCATCTCCTTGGCGGAAACCAAGGGTTGCAATCCATGCCCTGGATTTACAAGTCCCGGCTGATGGGATTTACCCTTCCAAATGGCACCAGAAATCCAGGAAGTTTTGTTCCTCTGTGTTTTCAGATGACAGGTTAAACTGCTGTTTCGATAAATTTCTGTGCTTCCTAAGCAAACTGTTGCCAGTGCTGCCTTCAGGAGGCCCTGGATGTCTAAGGGACAACTGGAGAGTGACAGCCTCCCTAAGCCACCGAGATCCCTTGCAACCTCCACAGACATATGCCACTGAGATGTTATTATAGAAGGGAAAAAGCATGTTTTTATAGGAAAATACCCAGCCTCACCTTGCAGGCTCAGCTGCCCCAGCCACCGCTGTTCTAGTCCTTGCCTTGCTGCTAGAAACCGGGAGATGAGAGAAAAATCTCAGTGTGTCTGGTTTCTGATTCTGCTGGATCTTGCCTGCCTTCATCTGTAAGATGATCTTCACCACCTGATCTTTCTCCCATGTAGGTAATAATTACTGTGACTCCATATCGAACGGCAAACTCGTTATTTCAGGGAATGTTAACGGAGCTTTTGTATCGGGGAGGTCCCGGCTCCCTTGTTCTGAGTCAGTGCTTGTGGTTGTGAGCCGCATGCCTGCTCCAGAAATGAGTTATGGAATGCTTGGGGACTGTTAAAGGGCGTTTTGTTAGGCGTTAATCACCTGAGAGGAGTAAATTGCCTCATCTGCAAACTTGAGGAATGATCATCAATAAAACAGAAATGACAGAAATGGATTTATGGGAAGTGCTTTCAACAGCCGTTGCTCACTTCTTTTAACTCTATTTTCATATCTGTCAGTGAGTCAGGTTTTAATCCGAAGTGTTTCCTTCTAAACATACATAATGGCATTTTTAATCAAGATGCCATGTGGCCTTAAATAAATCAACGTACAGTAAATAACCACATTTGCCTTTGTCAGCCAGAGCTATAATCTTATCATAACGACCTTCTTTCTATGAAAAACCAAGCAAACAGGTGACTGGCATAAATTACATTTTAAAAATAACTTCTGATGGGGTGCACTGATCCGTGGGGACAGGCTGTGCCCATAGCCAGGCTCCCTGGATGCTGCCATGGGCGAAAAGGGGCAGCGCAGTCCATCCTGGGGTACAGGGCTCAGGGCAAAGATTGAGCACCCAAAACGATTACGCCAACTTCATACCTTTTAGATCCAGCTCCCCCGTCCTTTACCCCTCACTGACATATCTGTGGGCTAATTTCAGGTTTCCATCCTGCTTGCTTCATGTCTGCAGCAGAAGTCCTGACGCTGTGTCCTACCTTCCCCGTCTATTATTTCTCTATCTAAATACCGGCCGTGGCGGCTCAGGGAGGTCCCACTCAAAGATCCCCACCACTCACGTTTCAGTATTGTCCTTACCGTTCTTTTGAAACATGCCGAGTGGAAAAGGCTTAGAGGTTCAACCATGGGCAAGCGATCCTTGAGCATCAACGATGTCCGTCCCCTGCCAGCCGAGAAGGATCGGCGTAGCAGCCTGCCTGCGGAGATTCGTTCTTGGGATGCAGAGGCCTTTGTGTAACGTGCTGATCTTCTGTAATCTGTGGATTAGCAATTAATTAAATGAATTGATAGAAGTTAGTGAAGCTTTCATGTTGCAACGGAAAAAATAATGGAAGAATAGGACATGCTGCATAGAGCGAAGTTAAACGTCTGTGGCCATTCAGGTGGGGACAGATCCAGCGTGTTGGAGCCAACACAACATCTCCTGAGTTTCCCCTCGGGCCTGCAAGCGGCCATTACATGGATCAGCCAGCCCACGGCTGGTCCCTCTCGCCTGCCAAAAAGTTTCCCCCCTTCTCCAAACCTCTTTGTACCTGGAGTGCGTCTTGGATCGCGTTGTGTCCACGCGGCTGGGTCTGGGCTCCCACCGGTGCTCATCCAAACCCACTGGAGATTATGTGGGTTGGGTGCTGTGCTCCCGACGGGGACTTTGGGATGAGCCTAGGTGTAGGGTTGCCCCTGGTCTTAACGGAGACGTCTTCTCACCAAGGGTCTGGGGGCCGGTTTTAGGGTTGCAGCCCCTAGCTGGGCTGTGCTTCGAGCAAACGCAGAGGAAGCGGTGAGCAGAGATTGACAGCAGCTGAGCAGAGCTGTGTTGAATAATTGAAATTGTCTTCCCAGCACGGGTTTTTTTGTTTTGGTTTGGGTTTTTCGTGGCCCATTATATTGCTTGCCTGTCTCTAATATTCCCTAGATTATGTTTTCTTAAACAATTGAATTTTCAAACCTTATTTCAAATCTGTCAAGCTTATTTGATTATTTCTCCAATACAACCCAAGCCACTTGAAAATCTTCAACATTTAATTTACTTTCAGCTGCGTTCTATTTTCAGCGCAAAAAAAAAAAAAATGCTAGGGAGGCTTACTGTGCATAGCAAATTCTGGCTTCCCCAGGTGTCAGGGTTTTACTGAGGGGAGAAGAAAATCAACAGCACTGTAACTGCAAAGACTAAATCATCTTTCTCTTTTCTCTAAGGCAGGAAGGGGGCTGAAGCGTGTCCTGGGGAAGGGGAGGTGTGCGGTTATGGCTCTAAAGCCATAAAAGCATTTCAAAGGTATTTGGTATGCTGAGCCTCCTAAAACATGCCGTAGTGCATGTTCCAAGTAGATCCAGACTCGGCTCAGGCAAAGGTCCCCGTGACATCTCTCAGAAGGCCCTCGGAGATCACAGAGCTCTTCTAGGAAAAGACAAAGAGCAACAGCAGCGGCGTTCCCAGGAGTACGAATAAAAGCCATTAGAAATCGGGAATTAAGATGAGCTGCCATCTGTTAGCCTTCAGAGCTTCGCAGAGGATGAATGTCCCAGATTGCACCCCCAAAGCAGTAACGCGTGTGCCGTCCTTTCCGCCGCGACCCGCAGATGAGCAGGCAGCCAAGAGAATGACTTTGCTTAAAATAGGAAGGGATTTGCTGGCTGTGTATTTTTGCCTCAGGCAAATCTCGAAATCAGTGGTGATCTTGTTTCTCCAACTGAGCAGTAATTGCTCAACGCTGCCCCGGGGCTGTGCAGTTTAGAAATTAGGAGCAGGGGTTTTTTGCCCATCAACGGGTCGGGTTAGACTCACTGAATTAGGCTGGTTAGGAGGTCCTGGGTGACACCTGGGGTTTGCACCAACGCTGCTTGGCTGTAGGAGGGTCTCAAAGGCCTCTGTCAAGCACTCTGCGATGAATTCACGTGGGCCCACCCGTGTGATTGCATGCAGACATGGTTGTCCGAGCCTTCCACCATGAGGAGGAACAAACTGCTCGGGACTCTGGTGCATTTTCTGTAGCTTATTTCTCTGCGGAGGACGTAACCGAAGTCCATACCTGGAGGACTGTTCTTGGTGATGATCTACTGATCAAAAGTGCTCTTGTTCAGGCTTGTCCCTCAGCAAGCCATCTCAGATGTGTCAGCCCAGAGTGAGGAGCTCCAGGTTGCCCCCGAAGCTGCTCTTTGCTGCATCTGGCAATTGCTGATGCTGCTGACCCCAGGGTCGCCCCTGCCGACTCACTATGGGGGAGTGTGTTGGGTGGGATTTCTGTGGGGTTTTATCTTAGGTTATTCGCTTGTTATAGTGCAAAAAGTCTGCTGGCTCTTCGTGTAGTAATTAACAATAACAGAACCAGGAGATACTTAGCTACTTTAATGCTTGCTGTGTGAACTGTAGATTCAGTCAACATCCGTGTCGGGGAGTAATTTTTCTTTGAAAGTTCGGTCTTAGGGACCCAAGTCTCAGGCCCCTTTGGCTTGGTGGGCGCTGAAAGAAGTTGCCTGGGAGAACATGAAAAGCTTGTGATTCAGATGACCTTAAACCCAGCTTATTTTGTAGGAATGTAATTACGAAGCCAGAAAAATGAGGGTGATCTTTGTAAAGCATTCACTGACTGGTGACGGTTAAAAGGAGGGAGGTGGGAAGCAGCGTTGGAGCACCAGCAGTATTGCAGAGCAGGGGCCACGCTTCGGGAGCAGCAGCGTTGGTGTCTTTGTGGGAAGGATATTATTGGGGCAATTTGCTGTCAAGTGCAGTCGGCGTCTGCGAGGGACAAAGCGCCGGCCTCAGTTGGTTTTGAAGATGTTGTAAATGTTGGGAGGAATGGGGCAAAACGGCCCGCACATGCCAATGCAACTTGTTGCATCTTTCAACACTACCCTGTCTTCCAAACGTTGATCGGTGCTCGAGGATCTCTTCTGAGACACAGCGTGAAACATCTTCAGTGTTCGAGGCACGGCGTTGGCATCTTGTGTGAGAGACGGGGTTTCGTTTGGCTTCACTCTGAGCCGCGGTGATGCCTTGGTCCTTTCGGTCGAGGTGCAGAAGCAGGGGTGGGGCTCGGCGCACCCACCCCAGGGTTCTCCACGGAGGCTGAAGGGTGAGGGTTCGTTTCCCATGAAATCTTCTGGAGACTGGGGAAAAAAATGCTGGAGAGAAGCTCCTTGCCAGAAAACTGTTCTGAAGAGGTAATAATTGCATTGCAGGTCAGGGCCAATCTCCTTTTGGAGGCGGGGGGTGCGGGGTGGGAGGCTCCTCGCGGCACCCATTGCCCTGATAACCGGGTGAGTGTTGGGAAAGGCGGGTGCGTTGGAAGGCACAGAAGCTTTCTGCGAGGGCGAGAGGCAAATATGAAGAAATACCAACTGCTACAGCAGGAAAAAATCCCCCAAGGTAATGGCAGGTATGGGTTTCCTCCGGAGGCTGGTGCAAGAGCAGCTCTGCCGGGCAGCGGGAATCCTGCCTCGGGATGAGCCGCCGAGCCCCTGCCCGCTCAGGGTTCAGCGATGGCTCCAAAGCAGTCGTGGCTGTTGAGCATTTGTAGCTCCTTGGGAGCAATTGTCCTTTTCAGGAGGAGGAATCCTGAGGGAATGAATGCGTGTCGGATGGGTGAAGGGCTTTGCGTACCCGCTAATTTCTCGCCTTCCCTCTCATCATGACAGCGACAATTTAAATTTTTTTTTTTTTTTAAATAGTACAATCTGCCCGATGACTGCAAAATGAGATGCAGTAGGAGGGCTGTCGCTGCTAATGAACCCCTGTCAGGGAACGACAGGGATTGACGGAAGCGAGGGAAAATAATACTCGGAGCGCCTGAGCAGCCTACTGAACATCAGCGGGGCCCGGCCCAAAACAGGGCGTGCGACGGCACCCTTCGGCGATGGGGGCGCGTGCCCCAGGTGGTGCCCCCCAGGGAAACCAGAGTTCTGGCCTCGGGATGTCAGCAGAGCACTTCATCCATCAGCGTCGTTGTCATCCTTCCGTCACCGGGGGGAGAAAACGCAGCCCTTTACCTTCAGTCTTCCGCTCACGAGGAAGGAGATCAGTTCGTTTGCTTTTCGCCTCTCTCCCATTTGCATATGTAGAGCAGCTCTTAGCATAGAGCCAGATGTCTGTGAGAGAAAAAAATGACTGCAACCCCCTTTCAGGAGTTTATTTACCGGAATAAGGTCTGTGTCGTGAGGGGCAGAGCTTTAAAGCTCCCTTCTACAAGAGCCCACTTGAACTGACGCCCGCCCGGCCTCAGGACAGACGTCAGCATGGGGGAGGTGGGACTATGGGGGCTTCTCTGCTGCAATGTGTCCCAGGTTGAGAAGGCAGAGGGAAGACAACAATAAAGATTGCACAGCAATTTTTTGTAAACTTCCAGGAATAAGGCTGCAAACATGTTTCTTAGTTCTTTCTTTTAAGGCCGTGACCTGGCGGAGCCAGCAGTCCCTACCTGACACTGTTGGTTGAGTTGTTTTCCAGCTTGAGTTGTTCAAACCTTCAGGGTTTGTGAGTATCCTAAGCCAAGCCTTGGCTTCTGCTGGGGAAGATTTAGCCTTGGTCCTTCCAGAGCAGAGGGAGAGTGCGGCAGGGGCCTCCCAAATGTGCTAAAGCAAGGACAAAACCAGTAGCAGGTTCAACCTTCATTCCAGTTGGGTGCAAAAAAAAAGTTTCAGGGAATGCAGACAGACTTCGTTTCCTTTTGTTGATCTGTTTTGATTTTTAAACTATGCTGACCCGTCTGGCCCCAGGCAGAGAACAGTGCCAACAAGGGGATTTGTTCCCGTGCTGGCCAGTGGGATAGGGTACAGGGCTTGTTTGGGAGATGGCCCACGAGGACTGTCGGCTGTGGCGCTGGGCGAGCTTTCCATGAACGCCCTTCCAAAGCGTGAGGAACACGTCCTGACGTGGGTTCAGAAAGTGAAGAGCTGCCTTTGGGTTGGGCTGAGGGCAGAAGACAGCCAGGGAACCCTGCACAGCTTTCATGTGTGTCAGAAGATAAATGTCCTGCTGGCATCTGGGCCACCAAGTGCATTTTAGGGTAAAATCAACCCCCTGGGTTACAGCCAGGATTATTTAGAGTCCTTGCCGGTTTAATACAGGATTAATCCCAAGGGATGAATCAAAAGGATGAATCAAACTGTTGCTAATGGCGGATTTTGCTTCTACCTAAAAGTCACGAGTACATCACCAGGGATGGACCTGACCTTTCGTGCCTCCTTCCACCACCTTCAGGTTGGACAGGGCTTTGCTTTTGGATCTGGACGGAGGCTCGACGTGCCCGCTTTGGCACGGCTGTTCCCCCGTTTTGCCAGCCTCCATCCAGCGTGTTGGGCGCTCTGGGAGGACGCGCCGCTGGCTCAGCCAACGGGAAGAGCTGCTCTGCCCTTCCTGCAGGCAGCAGGCAATTCCCCACGGTGCCCTTGCCACCTACATGGGCTGCCATCACCTACAACGTCCTCCATAGCCAAACAGCGTGGAATATAGCCAGCAAAAAGTCACCTCTCCTTGCCAGCATGAGCAGCTCCTCCACCGGAGCAGCTACGTCTCCTTTTCGTGCTCCAAGGAGAATCTAACAAGGCTTGGGGCAGGGAGGCTGGAGAAGGTCGGAGGTTGCTTCTCATCCTGCTATGCCTAGTGGCAGCCACGCATCTTTTGTGATAAAGCAGTGTGATGTTTGTGGATTGATTAAAAAAAACAAAATCAGGTTTATTGGCATTCGCTGTTAAAACTCAATCTCCTTAGGTTACGGATCTGGATTGCCTTGCTGTGTGCTACCAGCACCTTTGTAGGGTGGCCTGGAGGCATCTCTTATGTGGACCCTGGGCTGTACTTCTGCAAAGGGGACATATAAAATAGGCATAAATAGTTTGGTAGAAGTACTTTTTAACACTCATATCACCATAAATAACTGAGGGGCAGGGGGAGGCTACAGGTGAGTAGAACATCAGTTGGGAAAGCATCTCTATTCCATACCCAGCTTTATTCCATAACCTCATCACACAGGGTGGGGTGGGGTTTGAATAATCAGCATTAGAGGTGTTAGGTGGTGCAGTGCTGGTTACCATGCTGTGCTTTGCTTTGGGCGGGCAATTGGAGCAGAGCTGGAGCCTCTTCTGCAATTAGGTGCTTAACCAGTTTCTCTCAAAATACGTTTAAAGGGTTAGGTGGCAGAGGTCACCTTCTCTCTGGCCCTGGGGTGCTCAAGGTGTTCACCCAGGAGGAACAAGATGGGGTTCCCACCTTAGCATTAGAGTTTGCTGGAGTGCAGACTTTCCCTCTCAGGGCAACTTCTCGGCAGTGTGGTCAGCTCAGGTGGGGAGATTGCTCCTTGTTACATGGAATAAGAAGCAGCTGGAGAAAGTCCACAGGAGGGCTGGGCAGGCAGGCTTGTAGGAAGCAGCTTGCTAGGAACGGCCGAGGAAGCTGCCAGGGCTTGGTCTGCTAAAGGCACAGTTCTGGGCAAAGTGGGAGATGTTGCGGAGAGAAGCACGGTGGAGTCCTTCGCATGTGCTGTAAGTAGAAAGAGGAGTCAAAAGTTCTGAAGGTTGTTTAACTTCAGTGGTAGATACCAGAATGTGTTTGGGGTTTGCTTGATCCTGCTTTGTTAGGCAGAGATCCTGCTTTGATCTGGACAGGGCAAGTAATTTCTTGATGAGATTAAGTTGTGTTTGCTGGGATTTTTTGCATTGTAAATGATGGATGCGCACAAACTCAAGTGCTGAATGTTCTCTTGTGTGTATTTGCAGACCTATTCACAAATTTTGCAAAATTGTGAAAAACTGAATCTAATTTTTCTTGCCTGTTGCTGTGCTGCAACACCTTCAAAGGTTGCCTTTGCCTCCTCTGCTCCCGTTTGTCCCCCTGCCTGTGTTCTCCCCCTTGCAGCAATCTGCTGCTCGCCTGCGTTCCCCTGCTCTCCCCTGGGAGCTGAGGCTCTGTTTTCCTTTGAGCGCGGGTACCTGCATGGAAGTCATCTCCAAAACATTGATCTTTGTGTGCAAAACTTTGAATGATAGAGGCACGTCTTGGGGCAAAGCAGGAATCTGTTGGATGAACCTGTTCAACGTTGTCGTGGAGGGCGCGGGGTCTGTTCTGACCGACCTGGAGAATCAAGCCAAGCTTTGGGTAGTCTTAGCACTTGAGCAGCTTTTCAAAGCTTGCTCCAGAAGTCCTCTGATCAGCTCTGTTGGTCTGAGTTTGTGACATCTTTTAACAGGTCAATAAACGTTTTCTCTCTGCTATTTTATAAAAGCATTTGCTGAATACAGGGTTTTGGGTACTAAAGTGGTGGGCAGTCCTGTAAGGCCTCTTCTAACGAGACTCCAATACAATTGGGCTGTGTGGTCACTTTAGAAGGATGCTGACCCATCGTAGCCCACCATAAATCTGTGATATTAATGTGTGAGTCGGTGATGTGACGTCCTTGGAGTTTGTTTTGCCAACAAGTTGACTTTCCCATTTTCTGCTCCATTGCTGCGCTAAAGCTGTCAGCCTTTCTCTTAGGACATTTTCCTGGTTTACTTAATATCCTAAGTTTTCAGTAGTGAGATTTAGAACTCGTTCAGAGCTCGTAAGCTGTTTCTGTTTCTCACACACTTGGTCTGTAATAGATGTCTTCTGCTGCCCGCCCTCGGATTGCACAGACGCAAACGTGCCGTGATGCATTCTCTCCCAATTTGGGAGCGTACTGGTGCAGCCGCAGTAAAGCTTGTCCAGATGTCTGGGAGCGTTAGCTTCTCCCATCAGTTTATTCCTCATCTGGGAATGCTGGAGCTGGTGTAATGAACTTGAGTTTTGTGCCTAGGCCCAGACATCGCATAATTCCGTGTTAGTTGTTTCTGTTTGCTCTTGTTGCACTGTGGACCAATGTGTTTCCCGTGAAAAGGGCGCTTCCTAAGGAGAAAATGGAAGATGTTACTGAGAGCATCAACGATCATGTTCTACTGCACCAAGTTCTGTCTTACCAGTTAACGCATTCAGCTGGAGTTTTGCCGTTTGGTTGGTTTTTAAATAATGAAGGCTTCCAAACTTTCTAATTCCGCTGCAGCATAGCGCGTGCTTAAGCTAACAAAAGCAAATTCTGCTTTAGTTCTGCTCGCAAGTGGAGTTCACTGGGCACTTCGTGCTTGGCCCCAGGCAAAATCTTGGGTTTTGCTCTCAAGCCCTCTGCAAGGTCTGCAGGCCACCCTTTGCTTTCCTCTGGGTGCAGAACAGCCACCACGCTGCATCCAGACGGTGCTTAGGGCTCATGAAACGTAGGGGGGTGATGACCCCAAAGGCACCTGCCAGGACTCGCTCCCCAGATCAAGACTCCAAAAGCATGGGTTTGGCTTGGGTTCTTTGAGCTCCCCTAAATGTGGAGAATAACTTTTATGTAGTTGTGTGATCCAAAGGAGAAAGTGAAACCCTGTGTGAGAGGAAAACCAGGCTTTGGTTGGGGTTGTATTTCCCTCTCAGGAGGGAACTCTCCCAGGAGCCCCCTCCCCTCGCTTTGCACCTGAGCACAAGGTTGCTAAACCCAGCACAAGGTGTTGGGGATCTCGGTTTAGTGTTAGGAGCGTAGGCCTGGCTTTACACCATGCGGCGGACCGTGATGAAGCAACTCTTGAGCAAGCTGTTCTTGGGAATAGCCTCGGCAGAGCTGTAGCAGCTCAGTGCTAGTCTGGGGCTAATGTGTCATGTAGATGCATTGCTAATTAGCCTACTGATGAAAAGTGTTTTTAATTAAAGCAGGTACAGTGCTGCTTTCCTCCCTCTGGAACATATGTTGTGTTTATGTGTTTCATTTAGTGGCACTTGGGAATATTGATGAAATGCAAGCTTTTATGGAAAATAGCGAATGAGAGACCAAGGTAGTGCAGACTGAGGTCAGCAGGGACCTCTGGAGGTCATCTGGCCCAACACCGCTGCTCGGGCAGGGCCACCTAGGGCTGGTTGCCCAGGACCGTGCCCAGATGGCTTGTGAACATCTCCAAGGAGGGAGACTCCAAATCCTTGCTGGGCAGCCCGTAAGGTAGTGGAGATAGAGCTTCAAGGTCACCTGCAGGAGATTCGGAGACCCAGCTTCATATGGCTGGTTCCACCCCAGGCTGAATTAAATCCCAATCCCGTGGGCCCTGGGCTGGTGGGCTCCTTAGTGCTGCATCGCCCTCTCGCCTCGACCAGCAGGTCCAGCCTGGCCTGGGAGACTGTTGGGAAGGGAAATGCTGCCAAGCAAGAGGAAAAGTTGTCTTTTTAGCAAAAGAAAACAAACAAACTTGGATATAAAATTCCCGATGAAGCCTTCAATAATTCTAACAGTCCTTCCGTGCCATTTTGTTGCTGACCCCGTACCCTTTGCGGCTTCGTGCTCTGCATTTGTTGTGTCTGTGTGTGGTTTCAATCAATCTTTTATCTGTTGCTGCTTCTGAGCTGTGCTGATCTTTTCTCCTTATTTTTTTTAACTATTTATTTCTGGTGGGATGGAAGCGGACCAGGAAAAAGTTTGCACAGTCGTACGTGTGACTGAGCAGGTTTGCGGCGCAGAGTAATTCCAGTAAATCCGTAATTGATTCTTAGTTGATTACCAGCTTTATGAGTGTTTCTCCAGATGTTTGCTGCAAGTGGTCTCCCATCATCACAAAATGCATCTCGGCTCCTAGAAGATCAGGTTTCCATTACATACGCCGCTTCTCTGGTGAGCGCTTGTTCAGCCCCAGGCGATGAGGTCAAAATATCTCTGGAAGATGGATGAGGGGAATGCCGGTAGATTTATGGCCTGTATAGAGGGATCCATTAATTGAGGTTTCTCTTGTATTGCAGTGTGCCCACATTCCAGAGCCTTCCTGAGGAGATACTTAGTAAGCTTGCAGATGTCCTTGAAGAGGTAAGTGCTTTTAATTTTGAGAGCTAATGAGTTCAGAGTCTGTGAGCCTTCTGGTGCAAATATCCAGGCTCTTTTTTCCCAAAGAACAGCTTCACAATTTTGCTCCCGGTTACAGTTGACGGTTCCAGCCCGTCGAGATGACGAGAGGAGCTGTGTGACAAATGAATCCAGTTTTGAACAGGGCTTACATATTTTTAATTAGATTTCTGTCCAATTGGGGAGCAAAATAATCGTTTCCCGCGGTGCGCAGAAGGGAAATCTTCTCCAGCCTCTGGTTCGGTGGCGGTGAAGGGCAGATGTCAAAGGACCATCTCCTTTCACATTTGATGGGACGCTTGTGTGAGAGGGCGATATCACGCCTTAAAGGAGGTGCCATGGGAAAGCTGCTCCCGTAAGAGTTGCAGCAGAGGGGGCGATGTGATGGACCTGGAGATGTTCGATGGTCCAGGTGGAGCTGTGCTTTGCCTCCCTGGCTGTACCTAGTATCTCATCAGTGTCAGGCTTTTCATGACTCTTTATTTAGAAAAACAAACCAACAAAACCCAGCCAACCAAATACAGAAACAACCCAACCCCCCAAAACCAGACCCAAAAACCCCACACCCTACCTACCCCCCTCAAAACCCCCAACCTTGCCCTGTAAGCGAGTGCGTAAATGGATGTAAAGCGTTGGCGTTGCGTTGCAGGCGGTTTGTCCGCATGGGTTATTCACCGTGCCCCTGTTCTGGGCCTGCAGAATCGCATGCCATTAAATATTAGAGCAACTGTTAATAAAACCTTTCAAAACGTAGCCCCGTATGATTTAACTGCAGGGAATCTCGGTCTACAACAGTATTTTATTTCATTCCTTGTTGGTTTTTTTTGTGCGTGCCTTGCCATCGTGAGCAGCCCTAATAACTGTGTTTATAGCCAAATGTCCGTGTGTGCCAGCTCTGCCGTTGCTTTTAAGCAATGGTGCTGCTGACAGTTGATTTTTGTTTTCTTTCAGGACATTTTTACTTCTCGCCTTCTTATTTAGCATACAGATAAATTTTGTAATCCAAATAAATCAGCTGTTTGTCATACAGAATAATTGCATATTCATAGATAAGCTTTATTTCCTTTACTGCCAGAGAAGTGTTCAGATTCGGAGAGAAAAGGCATATTAACTTGATATGCTAAGAATTAAATTTGCCTATCTCACAACTGCACGCCTAACCAGGAACAGATAGTTCAATTTGCTTGGATCACATAACCAGCATTAAACTCCTTATCAAGAGTTAGGGAAAAGAATAAAGTCAATAAAGCTTTTCCAGGGGCATTTTAAGTTTCATGACAGGGGAAAAAAAAAAAAAATCATAACAGCACTGAAGAAACGAGGCACGAAAGCAGAATCTGTGGGGGTAACTCCACACCCCTAGGGTGGATGCTATGGCTGGAGAGGCTGGTTGTCCCAGTCTGTACTGGGATATGGATCCCAGTTTCCTGCTTGGGACCACCCTTGTTACTCCCTCTGGGTTTTTGATTTAATGTACAATGTTTTACATAAAGTAAAAAAACCGCTCTGCTGTGATACCGCGCGTTCGGTCCTGAGCGGTACGCAGCGTGCGGAGCCGGAGCACAACAACTTGGTGTCTCCTCTCCCGTGCTGTAACCAGGACTGGATGAAGGAGGCTCATTTGGCAGAGTTTGAGGCAGGGGAAAAAACTTCTTCCTGTTAAGATTTGAAGCAGTGTTTCGTTTGATACAGTGCTGTGAATAACGCAGCGCTTCTGTCCTGCATCCTCTAGTGAGCAGGTTTTAGAAATGATTTAAAATCCAGAAGCAAGACAGAAAGGCCGGGTTAATTGCCCATTAGCCCAATCAGACTTGGAAGTGGCATTATAAAGACCGTGGGGAGGGAAAAAGGTCAGTGTTTGAGAACCTAACTTCACCTCTAGAACTGATGGAAACGCTACACCAAGTTCCTTGGGTAACGCAAGAATTGACAAAACCCGGGGGAATTTGCTGTTCTCTCGCAGTGGTTTCTGACTTGGGCGCGATCGCTCCCATCGGTGGAGTCGCTCCTAATTTATGTACCTGAGAGGAGAAACAACTCTGGGTTCGGCTTTGGCACATTCAGACCCAAGCTACTGATACACTGTGGCTTTGCCAAGAAATCTTCTCCCAGGAATGAGCTTCCTAGGGCCATAACTCACCCTGCTTCCAGGCCCTTCTTCTGGGACGGAGGAGGCTTCTCCAGCTGTAGGTCATTGCAGGTGACACCAATCCCAAAGCAGCTTTGGGCACCCCTAGCCCAGGGTTTGGGAATAGCTACTAAAGCCTGGCACAGCTTTTCCCAGCACCCCAACCTCACCCCTCTGTTCTCTTCCATTACATTTTTTTTATTATATTGATATTTCTCAACGTTGTGTATTAAGAAGCATCAATGTAATGTATGGCTGGCTTTATGAACATAGCTCAAGCCGTTGGGTAACGACCACAGTGATTTCCACCGCTGCGGGAAGCCGAGCGTCCCTTCCAGCATGGAGGTTGGGTTAGCTTGGTGGTAATGCCACCTCCACGTTGTTTGTCCTCGTGCTTGCCAAACGTAACGTGAGGCAGCAGGTCATGTGTTTCTGCAGCTCAAGACTTCGTTCTTGTGTTACTTGGGTTTTGGTGGCTTGGTGTCTTGAGGAGATGAGGTTTGTATCTGCCTGCAGGAGAGGCCTCTCCAATCATTTGCAACTGCTTGCCCAAAACCCATTTGATGCAAAGTTCCTGCAAGATTCAGCCAAATGATAGGGCAGGACGAGAAGAAAGATTTAAATTGGTGGATGCTGAGTCAAAATAAATGCATGGGTTTGTGGTCAGCTCAGCCCCCGCTTCACATAAACTGAGCCCTGGGCAGGGGGCCGCTGTTTGGGAGAGGCGAGGGCTGGTGGTGCTCGTGCTGTGTAGGGGATGAAGGACCCAATTCATCGGTTTTTCTTTCCGGGAAACAATTTTTACTGTTTCATAGGGTGGCGCGTATTGTCCCATGTTTGCTGTGTGTTTGGGATGCGAGAGCCAACGCATAGAGCCTAGAAGCTCAATAATGACATTTTTAATACTGTCCCCAAGGTTTTCCTAATTTTTTTTCCCTTAGTGCCTGCTTTTCCATGTTTTTGTTCAGTTGGAAAAGCCCTTCTTGACCTCCCTCTGACTCTCGGGGCATCGCGCCCTGAGCTGCTCCTTCCCAACAGAACCCGGTGCCTCTGGCCCCCGGGGCGCGCGCTCGCGGCTCCTTCGCTCAGCAGCCTTGAACCGGTGCCAGTCTCGCCGTGCAGTATTTTGGTCAAGAAAATCAACGTGCTTGTGTTGGATAATGTTAATGGGGAGGATTAACGCAGGTGGGAAAGGTAAGGGCTGCGTGCCTGCCCTGCGCCCGGCGCTGCGCATCGTGCCTTGCGTGCCCGCCGTGGTATTGATTGAGTAAATATCTTCGCTCTGGATGAACACAAATCTCCTTTGGAAAACAGTAAAAGTGACTTCTTGCCCGTTATTTTTATTCATGAAACATCTGAAGAATTTTAGCTTCCTTGGGGGAAAGGGGGGGTTGTTTGCAAATTGCAAGGCTCGCTGTAGCTGACCAATAGCCAAGCATAAAAGTCTTTTTTTTTTTTTTTTTTTAATAAACCTCCATAACTTTGTGAAAATGCAAAAACCTGACCTTTCTATCCCCACTTTTGAAGGCTTTGAAACAATTTATGGTTGTCTTTTCTGATTACAGACTTTCTGATTTTCTCAGAGTTTAAAAAAAAAAAAAAAAAAAGTCTTTTCTCCTCCATCAGGCACCCCCGCACCAGTTCTATCACACAAATAAATGGATTTTTGGTAGTAAACAGCTCTTTTCTAAGACCGCGTAGCCTTAGCATTATGGCACTTCATTATAATGAGGGCAGTTTATAACAGAAGGGAATAAAGTATTAATTTATTTTTATTTAGGAAACTAAAATGCATTGGAACACGCACAGAATAACTTAGAGCAGCTGAGGTGCCCTCTGCACGCCACTGCTACTGCCGACGTTTCGGGTCCTGTCCCCTCGTCCAGCCCCCAAACTGGAAGGTAGCGCAGGGGACGTAGCTGCCCCCGGGGGAAGCTTGGGAGGAGAGGGAGGAGCATCTGCCCCAGCTTCAGGTCTCTGGAAGTTTTCACCTCTTATTTTCCCCACCACCACCACGGGCACGGGGGAGCAGGTATCTATGAGGGGTCGTCAGAAGCCCCGCGTGGCCGCCGTCTCACCCGGCGATTATCTGGACGGCGCTGACGTTGCCGGTATTTTTAGTCTTTATGGATTAACTCCATTGGTTAAATGAAATTAAATCCTTACGGGAGGAGGGCGTGGAGTCTGTAAGAAGTGAATCAACTTGCCAGGAACCGCTCTGCAGGCGAGAGAATAAAAAAAGGGAATTTGTGGTCATAGAGGAGAAAAACCAAACAAAAGCCCCCAAATGCCCAGCCTCCAGTACAACTTCTCGAGATGTGACTGCTCATGGTGAAGGCAGAGGTGTTTTCTGGGCCTACAGGGCACGCATTTGCCCGCTGTTAAGCACCTTTGCTTTGTCTTTGCAATGAGGTGGGGGGAAAATCGGAGGAGAGCTTGGCTGATGGAGCAGGGCTGGCGTTTTCCCCCGCTGTGCTCACCGTTGAAGCTCAACGCCTTTTGGCCGTGTATGTGACGACGAGTAGGAGCTGCTGGGGATGTAGGCGGGGTGGCAGTGGGTGGACCTTCTGTCGGTGGCCTTCAGCTCCGACCGTGCGCTTGGAAGAGCTTTCCAGGAGCTCAGCGCAGAAAAATTAGTACTTCTGGTGGGAGGCAGAGTAGATGCCGAGAAAAAGGAAACCAGTGGGCAGGCAGAAGGAGAGCAGAGCTGGAGAAGGTGTTTGAGATGTCTGGAGGAAGAGGAAGGTTGGGCTGGGGTCTGCGTTCCCGGCGTGGCCGAGGAGGGGGATGAGCCAGCAGTGGGCACGGGCAGCGCTTGGAGACTCTGGGCTGGTGTCTTCTCTCTTTTTTTCCTCCGGGCCAAAAATGAGGGATTTCTCTTCCACCTTGCAGTTGGTTCACTTTCTGGTAACCTTCTTCCTCTTCCAGGGGTATCCTCAGTGTTGTTCAGATGTAAAGCTTATATCCTTGGAAGAGTGAGGTCTCAAATCAGTAGCTCAGGTAACAGTAATTAGGGTTGTCTGACCTTGCCTCGTTTGAAACCATTTCCAGTTGCTTGTAGTTTTGATGGCTTATCCATTTGATCTAAAATGATTCATTGTGGCTGCTGGCCTACAGTGATTTTGCTAATTTTTTATTTTTTTTTTCCCCCCCAACTCGAACTACTGATCCTGTTTCAAAGGAGGCAATTGCTTTTCCCCTGTGTCGGGCTGGACTTGTTATCCGCCTGGATATCTGTCCCGGCTCCGCTGGGTTATGTGGGGCTCTCAAGGTGGGGGAAAGGGGTGGGAAATCAGAGAGCCTGGGGGAGCTGGAGAAGATAATATGTGGCTTAAAGTTTTGTAGTTATAAATACGCAGCAGGGGGTTGAATTAAGGTTTCATTGGCATTTTTCAACTCTAGCATTTTCTAAATCCTGTGTACTTGATGTTCCTTTGCTGTTGGGGATTTAGCGTCCTAATCCACGTAAGATGTTCTGTGCCTGACTCTCAGCGGTTTGAGCGGCGGAGGGCAACAAATGCAATTTCAGTTTGGTTACCAAAATACTGGGAGATCCTTTTGGCGTAGGTAATGTCAAATCTAAACCACATCAAATGGGTTCTTCTTGTATATTGTGTGTCCGGAACTCCAGGCAGCTTTGCCATGGGTATGTTATTGCTGTATGGATATATATACACAAATAAAATGTTATGATACATTGCAAATGTGTAATGTTTATGCAATATAACATAGATATTTAAATATCATATAAATATGGCTAATTGCCCTAAATCAAGCATGCAAGCCACTTCATTAACTAGTCCTAGGTTCCTCTTGCTGTGACTGTACAGTTTGGCTTGGGAGCGCGTTCGGGCCTTGGGCCTGCCATTCCCCGTGTCTCCCAGTGGGCATTTTGGAAATTATTTCCCTACAAGTGTTGATACTTTAAAATTTTAATTTAATTTAATGCATTAAGGAGGCCCAAGTGCCAGCGATGGGCTCCTCCAAGCGCGGGCAGCTGTGCTTTGGCTCCCTCACTGATCCCAGCGCATATATGGTCACGGGCAAACGCCGCTGCCAAACTATTTGAGCAGTGCAAGCGAGGAGAAATGTGTTAAATACCACAGGTGGATGATGCCAAGCCTGAAATCCGGGTTCCTGCAGCTCGCTGGCTGCCTGCAGAGCCCATCTCGGGAGTGTGATCCCAAAGTGCTGAAAGCGCGGATCACAGCGCCTGTCCGCAGCCGCTTCGTTAACGCCGCTGTAAATTTATGTGATGAGGGTTGCTTGCCACTATTTTTTTTTTTTTTCCTTTTTTTCCCAATTAAAGAATAAATTGAATAAGGCACAAATGGTAAAAGAAAAACAAAACGAGTCTCTGCTGCTGGTGGCGCAGGTCCTGATGAAAAGCGGCGTTCTTGGAGAAAGCCTCGTTGCGTGGTTCGGCTTCCGAAGCTGGCGTGGGCAGACCCGTCGTGTTTTGCCAGCCTTCGTGCGAAGATGCCAACCGCCCTTCTTGCTCCATATGGTGAAATTCGTATGGATCAGAAATTCTTGGGATGCCTCTGTTTAATGAACAGAGTCTGAATACAGCCCTCCTTTTATGCAGAATTGCATAATATTTCCATCTTGACGAGCCTTGGCAAAACGCGTTAAAGGTTAGGTTTGAAAATTCTTTAAGGCACGTTCATCTTTCTTGGGCTCCCTTTCTGTGCGTTGCCCATCCCGGGGCTGCAAAGAATCTGCGAGGTCTCGTGGGCATCGGCACTGCGGGGTTTGCTGTGCCGTGCCTCCAGTTGACCCAGAAGTTCTCTCCTGTCCCTGATTCACCCCGTTCCCTACCCAGGTCTTGGCCAAGTCCTCCCTTGGCTTTTAAAACCTTAGCTGCTGCCCTTGCAGTTTTGCTGAGACCGGTCTTGTTTCCATGTTCCCCTGCGGCCATGCAGGCCAGCTGGGTCTTTCTCTTGCCCTTTCTCCACAAAATCTCCCTTCCCTTTTCTTCCCCATCCCCATCATTTACCATCAAACCCCTCTTTCTCTGACGAAATCCCTGTAACGAGCGCACGTGAAGCCACCTCCCTGAGTTCCCCCCACCCGGCGTGGTTAACAGACCCAGGTCTTCTCGCAGTGGGACCTGTTGGGTGTTCGCAGTGGGCGCAGCCGTTGGGCCATGCAAACCTGCTGGTCACCAAGGGCTTCTGCCAAATACCTTTTGCAGTCAGGGAACTATGTTCTCTTTTTAACTGATTTTTATGAAATTAATTTGAAAATCTATAAGAACCAGTTTGTATTTACACTGAAAAATCCCAGCGGCTTCAGACAGATCTTTTTTTGGAGGATTTCCACAGGGAGCCGGATTCCCCCAGCGACAGAAAGAGTTTATTATTATTTAATTTACTGTCAGAAGGACTGCTGCCCTTTCCTCTGGGCTTATTTCCTAAACCACAAACACAGGATCTGGCCATTTGAGTTTGGTTTTGTTTTTTTCCCAGTGCAAATTGTAAAATCCAGGGAAGTTAGGCCAAAGCACCCCAGCTGGAGGAACACGGCCTCTACGGCCATCCAAAGCATGGGGATGTGCCTGGTACCTGTTAGTGCCAGTCTGCACAGGAGTCCCCAAGGGCACTCAGGGGGTGGGGGTTTGGGGCTGTAACGAGAGATTTGCTCAGCTGCTAAGGTAGCCTGCTCGTTAGAGTCAGCTGTTAACGATCCCATCTATTCAACAGCACCCAGCAATGAAGGTGAACATTCAGGCCTTGCCTTTCCAAGCGCCGTCTTTGTATCGCAATAATTTTTTTTTATCTATCCTCCAAAAGAGTTTTATAGTTGCCTGTTTTTCAGCTGCCTCTTGGGTAGCATGGTCCTTTCCAGCATATCCCTCTCTCCCCCCCCGCGCTGGCCATCTCTCTCTTCCCAATAAACATCTCCCAGGCAGATCAGCCACCTCCAGCAGGCAGGGAGTTGATCAGGACCTGTGGCAACCGCAGCCTCATGGAAAATCCTCCATCAGAAGAGGAGAAAATACCTGCAAAGCTGCTTCCAGCTCCAGTATTTTATTTTTAGTATTATTTTCAGCAGCAGTGGGTTGGGTGGATGTTAAAGCTTTCTGGGGTAAGAGGTTAATTTATGAGGCTGCTGCACTTGCCGTCACCGCTCTTGGGTTATGCTGGTTTTTGGGCGTAAGTGTTTGCTCTTGGACAGGTTGGATTAAACCCACTCTGGCCTATCTGGAACATATTTGCATGCTCTCTGTAAGCGGATTCTTCAGACGGTCATGGCTATAACAGAAAACAAAAGTGGAATTGTTTTTTTTTGTTGGTAATCTCAGATGTTTTTCAGGGTTTCATAGATACGAAAAGAAGGATTGAAGTAAATCCGCAATTTATCGTGTGCGCTGGCAGATTTGCAGGCTCTCGTTCAGAAACACACGAGATGGATGGGGGGCATCAGGGGGGTCGCAGGATGCAACTCGGGAGATCCAAGTAAATGTCTGCTCCGTCATCCAGCCACGTGCTTGACTTTCCCATATCCGTTAGTTTACTATTTCCAGTTTTAAGAGGCTTTGCAGCGTACGTTCAGGCAAAGCGCGTCTGGTTTCTGGTTTTCTGTGCGTTTTACTGGCTGCTTTTGCCTGCAGACAGAGCAGGGCCAACGGGCTGGTGGTTGCCCTTCACTTCTTGTGTTGAGCAAATGCAATATATTCAATTAAAATAGAAATAGAGTACAAAGTTGTGCATCTGGGGGTTTCTGCCACAGCCGATGCGGCTCAGCGCGAGCCCTGAGCCAAGGCTGCTGCTGCCCTGGGGACATGGGCAACACCTCAGGGCCAAAACCACGGCTGGGGTGGTGCCCTTTCCATCTGGGTAAGTTTAAAATTGAGCTAGAAAACCCAGATTAAGTGAGAAATACTCTTCTAAAAGTCAGTTTGCAGCAAGGTATGGCGCTGTCTTGCTTGCAGTGTGGTGGGAGAGTATAGATCTGTGTAGCGAACGCTCCCCTTTCTGAATGCAGTGATGATGGTCGTGCTTGGACTACAGATTTTAAGATGAAACAAAAGCTGTTCAGTGTTAACGAACTACACCTATGAAAGACGCACGTGAACATCTCTGATGGTCCCAGTTCCTCCTGCATCAGCTACCTAAGCTCAGGACTAGCAGCCTGGTTTGGATGGGGCGTCTCCAGGGCCTGGTATCAGAATTAAAAAGGAGCTTTTTGGACAACGTGAGTGCTCTCAGCCCCCTAAGGATCTCCAGGATGGATCTCCCCGTTGATGGGGCGCTTGCTCAGTGCCGCAGCTTCGTGAGGCGCAGGGTGGGGGGCGGCCGGGGGCTTTGCTTCTGCTGTGCTGGCTCCATGGGAAACCCGGAGGGCGAGCGTGCATCTCTGGTCTGCTGAGCATCTCCTGGGAGTTTATTTTAACAGTAGTTGCCAAAAATCCCTAATTTTTGTTATAATATAAATATAATATAAATATATTTGTTATAATATAAATATAATAAATAACCTATGTCTCGCTGGTTAAATCCAGACATACATATATAGGCTAATTTTGGTTGCAGTGAACCAAAGAAACAAAATCCAACCTCGTGCTTACTTGAAAATATTCCGTGATTTCCAGTCTCTAACCTTGAATGGTCTGAAGCAGAAAAAGCAAATTGTTTCCCACAAAGCTCCTTTTATCTGTGAGGCGCAGGCAACGCACTTTTATCTGTAAAAGCAGAAAAATATAATTAGCAATTATATTAAAAAACAAATATTAATTAACTTGGTGGGTGTTTTCCCTTTGATTCAAACTTTATTCCGCTGGTTTCTCCTATACCATTGCCCACAGTGACACCTGCTGGCATTTTGGGCCAGGCTGGCCTGCAGGCTGTAGCCTGGGGAGCAAGACCTGCCAGGGATTAATTAGGAAAAATGAAGAGAGCAGTAAATGTGGTGATGGAGACACCTGTGGCCACCCAGGCAATGGCCACCAGGCTTTGAATGCTGGCCTTCTGCTCTGCACCACGGCATCAAGCTCTGAGCCTGGCTGCGCCAGCTGAAGGCGACCCTCCTGCAATGGAGCCGGTCATTAAATCCCAGCTTTGTCCTAGGCCAAAAAGCAAGCATTAAACCGGGGAGATCCTAGATCCTCCTCCCTTCCCCAGACCTTCTCAAAATACCCCCCAGCCAGCAGGGGTTTCTTTTTCCAGGGAGTTTATTTTCCTTGGGAAACGAGCTTGCTCGCACTCCCTCGAGTAGCTTCATTTCTGCGCCTGGATGTTATTAAACATTCAATTAACGTCTCGGGGATACGTTTGAACTAACTTCTTGTTTCCTGCTATCGGGGCGGTATTTGCGGTATCTCGGAGTTGTAATAATAGTAATTGAAAAGTCTCTTTATGATAGCAGAAAGCCATTTCACCCTTAATCCATGAAATAGTAGGCACTGGATATCTTAATGGATAACTGCAAGACTAAGCCACTGGAGGAAGGGAGAAAGACGTTGGAAATGGAGTTACTGATGTGGTAAAATTGAAATGGCCTTATTTCCATACTGCGCAGAATGCAACACAACACCATTGGAGATAAGCTTGCTTATTTACATTTTTAATACCTTGTAGCTTTCTGCTCTTCTTAACAGGGAATTTCCCGTGAAGGTTCCCAAAGTGGAATTTCTGACCACCGTGGGGGTCGGATCTGCCTGTCAGATGGGGCTCGTGGGGGGGCACGAGGCCAGAAGCAGTACTGGGTGATTGCAGGGCTACCTGCTGATAAAATAAGTTTATCAGCCACTAGGACAGACTGCTTGGTAATGGCTAAGCCCTCCTCCCATGCCGCCTTTCGGTGGGAATGGGATGTCTTTCTGGAGGAGAAGCTTTTTGGTTTGACCGCCTCTGGGTTGTCAGGTTAGATGAAGAGGGCTTTGGTTGTGGCTTTACGTGGTTCTGAGGGTTAGCAGATTCTGATGGTTCCTTCTGACCCTAAAAAGGTACAAAATTCCAAAATGTGTTCCTAATCTCCAGAGCTTCCAGGGAGTTGAGCGCAGCTTGGAACTTCTGCCTCATTTGAAGTCTTTGGGGGTTATGGAAGTAAGAGCATGGGACTGTATTTGGGGGCAATACACAAGTTTTTGGGTGTATGGCTTCAGACCCTGTAGTAGTAGAACAGGGGTGAAACTCATCGTCTCGAAACATTGTCCCAAGAGGCCACCGCGTGTTGTAGAACTTAAGCTTGGAGATGAACCTCTTCATCGAGCGGTCCTGGAACAGATCTGTCTTTGGTACCTGTTTCTGGAGCATCCCCGCAATAGATCCAACTTCACCTTGAAGGAAGGGTTGGACTGGGACGGGCTCCATAACCTGCTGGTTCCTGGCAGATCCTCGCCTGGATTGCGGAGCTGAAGGTAGCACCGGTGCCTTGCCAGTTGACATTGATAACCGGTATCTGGAATGAAATCCAGGCGTGGCCTTCCGTCAAAAAAATCTCATTATCAAAGCGTATAGAAATTAAGAATGATAGCAGGGGAATTAGCCTCTAAAATGCATACTTGGATCAGAAAAGGTGTATTTCTCCAGGAATTTAAAAGAAAATATAAAAGAAACAGAGATGTGCATCGTTTTGGACTGTGCGTAGCGCAGTGTCGCTGCGGTGTACGGCAAGGTCTATTGACCCTGACCTTCCTGACCACGGAGCGGGGTCCAGGTTCGTACGCTCGCTGGTACAATTTTGAGCAGCCTAAGAGCCATTCCGGCAGCCTGAACCGCTGGCGTAGCCTCAGGATGAGGTGGCATAAGGAATTGGGACCGAGATGGTTTGATCTTGCGATGCCCTCTCCTTGGCTGCTTGGCTGGGGAGGGGTTTGGAAGGGTGAAGGCAAAGCCTGTTCCTGTAGGACATGCCCACCAAGAACGCCGGGGGATTTACAGGCTTTCCTTGCACCACTAAAAGTCAGCTCGGGTTTTTCCTTCATTGCTTTCTATCAGGCAGAAAATACTCAGAGCTACCTTGCCAGCGTGGCAGGAAAACTAATGCTTTTCTCATTAAAAAAGAGGAGAGTTTTGTGAACGTGAGGGATGGCGAAGAAGTCGGCTATGTTTTCTGAGAACTTTTTTTTTACGTAGCACTGCCTGTAGTCAGATCTCGGAGATGCCTCGTGGTCAAGAAGAAAACCCGGCTTTGCGGTGGGTAACGGCTCGTCGTCCCCGGTGCCGCTCACCAGATGGGAGGCGCAGGGTCGGAGCGCGCGGGGCCGGCCAGCATCTCCCCAAAGGCCCTGCCAGAGGCTCCCCGGGGCACTTTGATCCCCTCCTCCAGCCACTCGATCCTCCGGCAGAGCGTAGGCAGCAGATGCCGAGCTTTCATCAGAGATGAAATATTAGCTGCTGTGTGCTCGGGGGCCATGGCACGGCGAGGCCGCTGCAGTCTCCATCCTTGAATCTCCCCCAGTTGGGCCCCAGTGGGCAGCTGGGGTGGCGGGAGGTTGCCCGGCCTCGGCACAGCTCGCTGCCTGTTTGGGTATCCCAGGAAAGGGGGGGAACTCCCCCTGGAAGCTGGCTGTACGTTGGGAAGGGCTGAAACTCAGCTTCCCGCTCAGCCACAGGCTTCTTGGGATCAACCTACCCTGTCTTTGGTTCTTCAGCTGAAAGTCACGGAAAACAGGCAAGGAGGGATCTCTTGCTGGAGGTCTGTGTCCTTCTGATGCCCTTCCTCCGTTCAACATTACACTTGTGCTGAAAAATAAGACTCTAAGTATCTCAAAATTAATATAAAATGAAAATGACTGACTATATTGGTAATTCAGAGAGAAGACAAGTGCAAAAAATAGCTCATTGCTGGGAAAACTCGGGCTGCTGCTGTGGTGGAAAAGGCTGATGTCCTAAATTGGGGCATCAGTGGAGCAGATGTGTGCTGCTCCTCCTGTCCCTTCTGATTCCTGTCCGCCGTAGCAGGCTGGGAATTGCAAATACCACGGCCGCTACCCGCGCGTAGCACAAGTATTTCAGTCAAATATTCAGGTGTCTGGTCGTTTTATGGGAGGCTGATGAAGATGTTACTGCTCAGGGTTAATTCTTGACGTGCTTCATCTTCCAGTAGTCGACACTCGTGCCATGTTCTGAATGCGCAGTGGGATTCTGTCTTTTTTTTTTTTTCCTTGCAGCTCCGTGTTTTGTTACTAATGGCACAGAAGCCGGGGAGAAGTTGCAGGCAGTAGAAAGGTCCGGTAAAATTTTCTTTGTCCAAATTGACGTGGCTGGGGTTGCACGAGCCAATTCTAGCAGCAGTAAGCCTGCATTAACAGTCATAAATACTGAACTCTGTACTTAGGGGAGGATATTTTGCATTTCTATATTAAGATGCAGTTTTTATCTGAATTCTCTTGTCAAGAAGGCCGTTGCAGCCCAGGTTGGGGTGCAGGGCTCGAGGCAACTTCTGTTGCTATTGAGAGAAGTTGTAGTGCTATTGAAAATAAGAGTGTTCGGCTTTTCCCATTTTGTTGCGCGTGTTCACTTACTGCTTTAATTAATATATAAATATATTTCAGGCAAACATTTTATCTTGGTTACTCCAGCATAGCTCACTTCCAGGATTCCTCGCCATCCGGAGTGCTTGGCGGCAGCCTGGGAGCAGAGTCTGACTTTGTGTGCGTGCAGGCTGAGAAAAACCCTGCTTTTTTGTTTTGTTTTGTTTTGTTTTTTGCAGTTAATGAGAGAAATTGAGGGGAAAGGAGAGTATTTTCTAGCAAAAGCCAAAACGGGCAGCAGTACGAAGGGGCGCGTGAGCTGCAGTAGCGTGGGACTCTCTGGGTGCCACCGGGCCCGCCCGTCCCCTCCGTGAGCCCCCGCCGGAGCTGCCAGGCTGGGAGCACGGAGCGAGTCCCGGTGTTGGCGTTGGGCAGATCACCCCTTGCAGCCACGCTCCGGCGAGGCTGGCTAAATCAAACGCTTTTCATGAAGGAAGAAATTCTTTACACTGAGGGTGGTAGAACACTGGAACAGGTTGCCCAGAGAGGGGGTGGAGGAAACATTCCAGGCCAGGTTGGATGGGGCTCTGAGCAGCCTGATCTAGTTAGCGGTGTCCCTGCTGACTGCAGGGGGGTTGGACTCGATGACCTCTAGGGATCCCTTCCAACCCAAAACATTCTAGGATTCTATGATTTTGTTCCCAGTAAAGTCGGTTTCTAGCGATAATTTAACAAGCGCATTTGCATATGGAAAGGTGGAGTCTCCTCTTTGATTCCGACCCCAGAAAGAAGGTGCATTTCATCACAGGTTACTTCAAGAGGGGTTGAATATATTCAATTAATACGCTTTCTTTATTCCTCATGATAGATTAGAAAATGAGTTTGGATCCTCGTGGCAATGCAAATAACTTGGCTGAATAAGCATACAAAATTTGGAGCAAATGAAGAAAAATACACGAAACAAATAAGTTGATTTACGTTGTTTACTTCCAATTTCATTTTTGCAAGGAATTGATTGCCATTTTAATAGTTGTGGAACTGGTCTTTGGGCTTACGGCGGGGAATTAGCGTTCCACGCGCGTTCTTCCATTATAAGGAGAAAAACAAATCAGAGCTATTCAGGAAGGATAGAGAAGAGCAGCGACTTTTCTTGCATTTCAATGAAATTTAATTAAAGCCCCTCGTACTTACGTTGCTTGCGATTGGAGGGACGGTTCATGGCGCGGTGGTGGAGCGTGGTGCTGTGGTGCCTCAGAACAAAGCTGTCGGAAGTCAATGTCAAAAGTCAGTATTGCTGGGGGAGACCTCTCGGTCTCCGTATTTATAAACCAAAGTCATGTCAGATCAGAAGATTCCAGTAAAGGAAGAGCTGAACCTTTTGATGATACGGGAGCGGGCGGAGGAGCCTCCTTTCACCAGGGCTCTTCTCTGACTTTTGAGGAGTAGGAAAGAGAGAAGCAGCCCCAGTAGAGAAGTGTTCATCTGACAGAGGCGTGAGGAGCACAGAAAAGGCATTTCCTCCTCTAACAGTGCTGCCCACCACCTTGGGTGGCGAGGAGAGGCTCGGGGGTGGGGAAAGAAAAGGGCCCAAAGCTCCTTCCATCTCGTGCACGTCTTCCCTTTTGAATGCAGGAATCTGGGCCGACGTCTGCCAGGTACGGCCCCTTTTATGTGTCCCTGAAAATTGCCCTTGATGAGCGCTGGGTTGAAGCCCAGTGGAATCTAGAAGAAAGATGATAAAATCAGAGCAAAAAAGGCAATCTTGTGGTTTTCATGACCAGAAGATGATACCACAGGAGTTTGTCCCTGCTTCGTGCCCCTTTCCTTAGTATTGCTTGGTTTAGGGGGCGTCTCTGATGAGATGTGTTTGCTTAGCGTCAAACCTAATACATCTCGTTTGAGCATGTGTCTCACAGAAGTTACCAGTGGTCGTATTTACCCACTGTTCATTACCATGAGGAGAGTTGTGCTAAGGTTGGATGTTCTGGTGTTCAGGCCTTAACTCTTATGGCGTGAAAGGAAACCCAACGGATCAGCTGTGTGCTCCGGGTGATGGAAATGCCAGAGATGTGGGGCTGCCGCTTCTTTCCACGGGAGAAGTCAACGTTCAGGCAGCTCCTGAATGATCACAACTGTAATGGCATATTTACAGGTCAATGCAGAAGTCTTGAATTCATGATAAAAATTCAGGCTGTGTTTTCAGGACCAGCAGTTTCACCTAAGGAGTTGCCAGAGCCCTGGTCAGAGTTGGAAGAATCACAGTTTGGAGATTCTTTTGCTCTAAACTGAGTGTGTTGAGCTGCTTTCTTGCCCAACTTCCATGTCTATAACCTTACCTCCGTCACCTATCTTGCCTTGTCTCTGGCAGCGTGGGTGGGTACCAGCCAGCAGCTCCTATGGGAGAGGACCGGTTCCAGCTCAATTCGTGGATGTCTTGTATGTCTGAGGGACACTGAAACTGGAGGAGGTTTTGAGAAAAAGGAAGAGAAGGAGGGAACCAGCCCCAGCCCCAGCCCTACCTGTGTCGCTGCTCCCTCCCCGCTGGCTCCCTGCGCAGCATAATTCAGGTTCATGCAACAGCGGTGCCAAACCCCAAAAGGAGCAGCCAGGAAATGAAAGCAATCATGTAACCAAAGAACTCCGAATGAGGAGCATTTATGCACCTATGCAGGAACAGCAGGGGGCTGCTGTAGCACTGCTGTAGCACTGCTGGTTTAGTCATTTTGGTTTGCACCCAGCGGAGTAGGTGTAGGCTGTCCTTGCTTTTGCTTGAACGAAATAACTGTTAGCTAGACCTCTTTGCTTCCATGCATCCTGTTAGAGTCCCTTCGCCTGGAGAAGTCACCGTGACCGAGTCCTCGGAAGCACGTTTTGTATCTTGATGTTGGGAGGTGTGCCACCAGCTGGGGTGTCCAGTCTAAGGCAAAGGCGTTTCTCCGCATGCCGGTTGCTCCTTGTAGTTTGATTTGTAGCTTCTTTTGTTCTCAGATCCTCGCCTCCTGTCTCGGGAGGACGCGACGACAGCCCAGCTGAGCAGAGCTCAAGCCGCTGTGTGGGGCGATTGGTGTTACTCTGCACGCTGACCTCGGGCGCCCGCACGCGAATGGCCCCGTGGGTGCGTCAAGGCTGTTGCTGTCGGGGGGACCCTTGTGTGGGAATCAGAAACAGCCCGCAAACTGCAGAGGACACCACCATTGGAGAAGACACCCAGACGGGCCAAAGCGTGCCCAGGAGCGCGTCGTTGTCTCATTGCCGTCCCAGTCCATTAAGAAGCCACGGTGAATCAGTGCAGTACCAATAAAACGTTTACCATGAGGCTTTACCAAGGCGACAGCCTCCTGTAACTGTTAGCAAACAGCTTTGACTTAAAATATATACTCGGATCCCTAGTTTGAATTCAAATAGCTTCATTTTTTAGGAAGGAAGAGTAAGTCTGTAATCCATCGGTGAGAAAAAGAAAAATTCCCTGCAGCAGATTGCAGCTCCCTTGGAGCCAGCTGGATCTGAAAAAGAGGGGTTTGCAACCCCGGGTGGCTGTAGGGTCGTCCGTGGGGTTTCAGCTCAAGTTCACACCCTTTGGGTTGGCGGAGGTGCGCGCCGATTCCTGCTGCCGTACCGGTACCACCCCGGGCCAGCCTGCGCCGCCCCGTCCCCAGGGTACGGTGGGAGGTGGGCATGGGACCCATCAGCAGCAGCCCCCATCCCTTGGGCTCCTCCTTCCTCCTCTGCTCTCCCAGCCCTGGGCCCATAATGACATTGAATGACAGGGCGTGACTTGGCCCTCGCTCCCCACCAGCATCCATCTTTCTCGTATTTAATTACCCACTGGCTTAACTTCAGTTAAGCTGCGCTTTGGAGGGGTGTTGGGACATGGGAGTGTCAAAGCTCAGCCACTGCGCTGTGTTTCTCAGGATAAATGAGGAGAGGCCCACAATGTGATAATTTTGCCCTTCAGCTATCCCAAGGAGCAGCATCTTGAGTAAGGAGGGAGTAAGACACATAGTAAAACCAGGGAACCAAAGCTTTATCATTCCTAAGGAATTCCGTACAGAAGACCCGTATTAACCTGCTTGGGTTTGCAGAGTTTTTCAGCAAATCAACATTTTTTTTTTTTTTTTAAAAACTCTATTTTGTTAGCATTGCCGTTGTCATTTCAGACTTGAAAAAGTGTTTAAGTCAGAAAGTCCAGAACAGAAACAAAAGGATTTTGAAAGCTGCTTGTGTCTGGAGTTCTGCTGATGTTTCTGTGAATAGTTTCTTAAACAGTCGGCAAAATAACATATTTAGATGTTTTTTCTTTTTAAAGAAATACACCTTGGGGGAGTTGGATTACACGTTGAGCACGGCCATCAACCCTGTGTTACCCTCACGGGTTGATGTGGTGCAGACCTGGCTCAGGCAGTGGAGCTCCCAGTTTCAAAGCCACCTTTGTGTTCCTGCTCCCCTGGCCTGACCTTTGGTGGGGTTTTGGCCCCTCGGCGCCACAGCTGACGTGGGTTACGTAGCACTCCAAACACACAGTCTATTTTCCTCCTTTTTCCAAATGTTCCCAGTCTAAACACAGCAGTCGAAGGCATCTGGCTGGAGGAAAAATGTGGTTTTCTGAGGTTTAATCATTGGGTTGGTCTCCAGCATTGGGGTTTCTCCGTGAAGTCTGTGTCAACACCTGGTCGGGCTTTAAAGGCTTCTCAGTTTTTGGCGGTGGTCAGGAACAGAAGCTCCAACTGAAGTCGGTGACTGGCAGCGTACGGTCGGTGGACCAAAGCCTTCCCCCAGACGTGGGGGTCTGAAGTTGCAAAGCTCGAGTGTTCTCTGCGTGGTGGGTGAGGTGTCCCCTCGCGTGCTGTGGAGGAGGACTTCATCCCAGCGTGGTGGCATGAGCAGTGCCGGAATCGGGGCAAGGCGTCTGGAGCTCCTGTGGTTGGTACGGATGATGGTGGCACAAAGCGAGGTCCTGCCTGGCACCCAGATGTTGTGCGTGCATCTGGCCACCCTTGGAGGGGCGTCCATCTGGGCTGCTCTGCTCTGGCTCTTCCCACCAAGTCAAGTTTTGGCTCTTTGGGTGTAGGAAGTAAGAAAGCTGATTTTCCCCCGATTAGTGGAACAGTGAGGTTACGAGCTGTGAGTTGTTTCCGTGCAGAATGGACAGTTGTGATGGAAACCTCTCCGGGAAGGACGAGGTGCAGGAATTCAGATTTCAAAAGCTCACATCTCGTTCTCGCCACGCTTTCACCATTGCCAACAAAGAAAAAAAGAGGAGAAAGCAAATGCAGCGTGTGCTGCTGCCCTCCTGTAAGGCTGGTGGAGGAAGTGAATCGCAGAAATGACTCCTGAGAGGGATGGTGGCCTGATGGTGATCCCTGAGAGCGCCTGGCCTGGTCCTGAAAACCCATTTAATGCTGTCCAAGAGACCTCAAACTGGTCATGGGCTGAGGTGAGGATCCGAGAGTTACCCCGCTGGCGTTAGGCAGCTTCGTGAGGGGGAAACAAGGAGTGTGAGGGAGATGAAGGCTGCGGGCCCAGAGGATGGGCTGGCCCGGGGTGCTGGAGAGGCTCTGCTGGCTTGCGGCAGCCGAGGAACGCTCCAGGGCCTTGGAGATACCAACTGGGCTGGCTCGCTAATGTCGGGGGTTTGTCCCCCCCGCCCCGTCAGGCCTGCCTTGGTGTTGGTGAAGTAAATTTAAGGGAAATTTGAGTTGATGTAATACGTACATGACTTTCTCTTGCTTATCTATGTTTCGGGTTTATTTCCTGTTAAAATATTTTGGTCAAGGACCTGTTCTTCTTTCCCTGAGAAAGCTAATTAGGGCTTTCTCTGGTTTGTTTTGTTTTTTCCTGCCTACATTCTTTCTGTAAATACAATGCCGTGGCTTTGAGTTCAGTGTTGAGCTCCCCTGGGAAGACTTGGAACCTTTATTTTACAAGTATTTAAATGCTTGTAGGAGTTAACCCACGTACAGGGCAGATACTGAAATCAAAGCCAGGAATGTAAATGGAAAAATTCAAACTTTCTTTTTGAGGAAACCTTCGATCTTTAATTTCGGATGTGTTGCCTGTGCCAAAAAAGCAGAAAAACCAAGACTTTTTTTTAATCGCGTATTTTTATGTTGTCACTTATTTTCTTAGGAAGAACCCTCTTACTGGAGCACTTAATTAACTGTCCTCTGACAAACACGTGAGCGTTTGGGTCGCAAGCTCGGCTTGCACTCTGCATCCCCATGGACATCTCTGCATCGCTAAGGATGCAACCCCTTACTGGTTTATACTGGCAAAAGTTTTTTATTATATTGGAAAATGGGCTACTAGGGGGCTGGGGGTTTATTCAAGAGGTGATAAAGCCGCTCTCGCTCCATAGAGAAGTACCTTAAGGGCCCAGGGTTACTTTATAAAACAAGAGTCTAGTTAGCACGACAAATGCTCTAAATTCCGTAGCATTTATAATTCATGGAAGCGGAGCCTTTATCCCCATTTGCCAAAGTTTATAAAATACACATTTGTGGCTCGGTGGTATGTGAGTGTTCCCAGCGGTAATTTCTTGGCTTTATCATCCCTGTTCTCTTGAGCACCGACTTTCTCAGATGTCGATGCCAAACTGGGACCTCGATGCCTTCACTTCTACCCCTGCGTGCCCAGGGCCCCCGTAACTCTCAGCTTTTCCACCCGGCTGTCTCGGCTGTGGCAGGTCCTGCAGCTGTATTTCTGCAACCTGTGTTCCACTTCTGCACTGCATTTCAGCTCCAGTTTTCTTCTCAGACTCTTTCTCAGTGGTGCCCAGCGCCAGGCCAAGGGGCCATGGGCACAACCTGAAGCAGAAGAGGTTCCAGTTGAACGGGAGGAAGAACTTGTTGAGTGTGAGGGTGATGGAGCCCTGGCCCAGGCTGCCCAGGGGGGCTGTGGAGTCTCCTTCTCTGGAGATCTTCAACCCCCGCCTGGCCGCTGTCCTGTGCCCCCTGCTCTGGGTGAGCCTGCTTGGGCAGGGGGGTGGCACTGGGGGAGCCCCCGAGGGCCCTGCCAGCCCCGGCCATGCTGGGATTCTGCTGGAGAGAAGCAAATGTAAGGGTAGTTAATATTGTCTGGCCAACTCTTCCAGCTAGGAATTAATTTCTGTGTTTTGCTTTAATTTTGCTGTGGCCTGAAGGAGCTGTGTCTTAAGAAGTACGCTCAACAACCCATGCCATGCCTCGGTTTCAGTGAAATCTGAGATATTAATTTAGCTTTCATCACCGAACTTTGGTATTGCCTCTGAAAATGCAGTATTCTGTCCAGAATTCCTTTCTCTTGAGAGAAAAGTCTAAAACCACAAAGACTGGAGTTCTAAGCCCAAATCGGGGGTGTTATACTGGTTGCATAATTTTTGTATTCATTTGCGACTGCAAAGGTGGGATGGAAATATTAATTACCTATTTTAACGGCCTTCTGGCAATTCTTTGCGTAGCATACACGGGGCTTTGAAGCTAGCGTTGAAGAAGATGCCAACAAATGGTTGTTCCCTCCATCAGAAGGATCCCCTTCAACAGAGTCTGGCTTCCAGCCACTTGCTAGAGCTCCACCATTGAATTTAATCTTGCAAATGCCAGGCCAGAAGAAGCGGTGGGGTCAGTCCAAAGCTAGTAAAGACACAGCGAACCCGCTTGCTGTCCTGCTTTCCTTTTTTGTGATTTTTAATTCAAATATTGTTCCTTTGAGTGGCCACCACACCATTGCAAAGCTGTAGGAGTTGTTGGTTTTCCTCATACTGGTTTTGGACCGGTTTTCTCTAGATGAAATGGAGCTTCTCTTGCTAAAACGTGCATCAGCTATGCCGTGCACATGTGCAGCGTTGGCCAAGTGAGCACTTACGCGCTTTGCCTGCTTTGCACAGTGCTTTCAGTCTAAATGGATGGAAACAAATTGGTTGGAAGGGCGAAGCACACAGATGAGCTGATTTGCGTTGGACAAGGAGGGTTTAAGAGGAAGAGCGTTGTTAGAGGATGGGGAAGGGCGGGTTGATTCAAGCAAGAAGAATTGCAGTAAGGCCGAGTGGAATTAGCTGCGAATGAAATGGGCTGAGATACGTGAAGGTGAAGCTGTGGACCTCAGGAAGGGCATGGAGAGAGGTGCCAGTGAGGAGGAGGTCAAGCGAAATGAAAGCTCTGCACGTTCGGGCGCTCAAGGAAGGCCTGGAGGAGTGGATTTGAATGTTGGAAGAAGGGCTTGCACTGTTTTCAATGAGATTAGAGCCCGGGGGGAAAAAAAAAGCGTACAGTAGGCAAGAGATGCTAAAGTAAGCGGCAGCTTCGGATCCTTCGGAGCTCAAATTTGTTCTCCTTCCGTTCCTTGTGTGGAAGCCTGGGTGAGGAGGTTGGGGGGCTCATGGGTGGGACTCGGAGATGGCAGCAGGACGGTGAGCCCCAGCGCCAAGTGCTTGGTGTGGTTGTAGCTGGTGGCTAGGGCCAAGCCGTGGCCTTGTAGGAACAAGGTTTGTCCTGTGGAACGTGTTACCTGGCCACGAGCTGGGAGTCAGCTACAGGGCAGTATCAGCTGAAAATTGAATGCAGGTCGCCTGTGCTAAAATTGGAACCATCTGACCAGTGTTTTCAGTCGTTAGATTTTTGGGTGCCTACAAGATTCCTCTCGAGAGGGTACGATCCCAACACCGTACAAACCCAGGCCCTTTCAAGGGGCCTCAACCAGGGTGCTCAAAAATGTGCATCCTCAAAATCCGCTCTCCAGAAACAGCCCACATAAGAAGTAAAACTGCAGGCTTGTGTCCGTGGTCTCCTCCGGGCGCTTCCCGCTCCAGCACATGGAAATAGGAAAAATGCTGTGGTTTTTAGGTCTATCAGAGCCAAATCCAGATCAGGACAGCTCTCAGGTGAAGTCTTCCTGACCCACCTCCTCTGGTCCCTTTTCTGAAGATTGCCATGATAACATTCGGTATTTATGATCCTGGTAGAAAACTTTATTTTTTAATTTATTAATCCTCTGGAGAGTTCTGAGCAGTATTAATTACTGACATACTGCTTTGACATCCTGATTTTATTTACCCAGAGGTTTTTTTAGGATGCTTTGACATCCTGATTTTATTTACCCAGAGGTTTTTTTAGGATGGCATAAGCACCCATAGAGCCTAGCTCTATGTATTTTAAAGAACTAACCTAAGTAATCCCATATTATAGTTCACTTGGATGTCTTTTCTTTTTCCCAGGACGATTACTTTTCGTCGGTATCCCCGTATGCCCAGTGCTCCCAAAGCAAGGAGCTGCTTTTCTCAGCTGTAACAGATACCTTTACATGAGCCTTTACTTATTTATTTTCACGGTGGAGTCTGTTATCAGCCTGTAAGTGGCACCAAAAAGGTTGAGTGTAGAGATAAATAAACAAAGGCGGGTCAATAAAACAGCCTCGAAAGAAACCAGCTCAAGCCTATCCAAATTCTCGGATTCTGAGTAATTCCTCTGTCTCCGCTCCACTCCAGCCTCGCTGTTGTTTATACATACTTGGGGATTAGAAGATCTGGCTTTGTGCTTTCGTGCGGCTTCAGGCAGCACCGAGCCAGCGTGCGGGGGCATTTTGGGGGGGGGGGGGGGGGGGGGGTGTCACCAGTGGGTGCTGGGGCGCAGCCGAGCTGACACCGGCAGCTCTCTGCGGGGGCTTGATCCCAAAAACCCGGCGGGGGTATCCCTGATGGGTGACGCCGGGGAGGGGGTGTGGGAAGGTGGGCGCATGCCCCGGCCTCTGCTCGCTGTTGCCCCGATGCTTGCTGAATTTGCAGGGGGTAGCGCACCTCTGGCGAAAATGCCGGGGTCTGGGGGGGGCTAAAGATGAACGTAGAGTCTTTATTTAGAGCGTACCAGCTTTTATTTGTTTGGTGATGTATAAATGCAGATTGGTTTTGATGGGGTGATGCAAGGGCTGAAGCTATCCTATTAAGTTTAGATGCGAGTGTTGATAAGCTGTGACATAAATTTAGTAAGGAATATTCCACAAAACAAGGGAAAAAAAAAGATGGATTGAGCTACTATAATAACAGGAGAAGAGCAAAAATCATTTGTGGAATAAAGCCCTTGCTAGCAAAGCTGGAAAGATACCAAAACCAACCAAAAAATGGAAAAGAACTATTTTTACAACAGACATATTATTGCAGTTTAGTTCGTGTACTGTACTCTCTGTTGAAAATTCCTCTGTCTGGTTTACTTAATACAGATGGATTTAGGCCGTGAGGATAATTCATCTGGGCAAAAGCTGGCACGAGCACAGTCAGAAGACAAATGGGCCAGCCCTAAATGGCTCCATTTGGATTATTATATTCCTTGACACAGGACAATTCTTAAATCACAGCCAATGTCAAACTGGGATAAAATTGGGCCAGGGTTATGTTTCCATAAGCGTTATCTTGCAAAACTGCCAAACTGTCTCTGGTTCTGTTTGTTCATCTTAATTTTTTTTATTTTTTTTTTTTTACAGACACATTACGAAAGCGGAGAGTATATTATACGACAGGGTGCTCGAGGGGACACTTTCTTTATAATCAGCAAAGGAAAGGTGAGTCGACAGCCGTTGGCGGGACGGCGGCAGGGCTGCGGTGACGTGCTCGCCACGTTCAGTGCCAGCCCGCGCGTCCCCTCTCCCCCCCCGAGGCACAAGCGTCGCTGCACTTGACATTTAATTAAACTTCTTGGCACTGTATCAGTCGGGAAGCGTGGCTTGGAGGGGAGAAAGAAGATCTCCTACTGTTCTACACACGTGCTCACAGTGAACGCTTTGGGGTTGAAAACAGTTCTTGAGTCTCTTGGTAAATGACCAAAAAGCTCTTTTTTTTTTTTTTTTTTGACGTATACCCTACAGTACTCAACGTTTTCTTTGCTAAGTATCCCCTATCCATCTTACGAGGCTGACTTCCAGACTTCATTCCCATGGCTATCACTTCTCAGCTTCTCCAAATTAGATAAGAGGAAGCCAGAGAAGTCTGAGCTCTCTCCTTGGGGAAGAAAAAAGGGCTAAGTTTCCGTTCCACTGCTCACAGGGAAAATATGTTTTTCGACCTCTTTTCCCATAAAATCCTGATGGGATTTTATAGATAAGAGTTTTTTCCTTCCATTCAACTTTTTTTTTATTATTTTTTTAGCTGGCCTATTACACTTGAGATACATTTGGCTCCTTTCCATGTAGCAGGATGGAGATGTTCAAGGGAGTACACAGTGATTTCCCACTGCAGATGAGATGCGATACATTGAAAGTAAACACAAACGGGTAAATATGCTTGCAAGTAGGCCAACCCCAGCCTCCTGCTCCCTGGATCTGATGTCTGCACCGAGGCACGTATTAACGTTGGCCTTGCGTAGCTAAGGGTAGCAAAAACCCCGTGGCATCTGCAGGGGAAGAGCGTGGGCGTTGCACGCGCCATTGGGTTGTTCCCAAGGCAGCTGTCAGCTCTCGGGTACTAAAGCTGGATTTTATCATCGTCTTCCATTCTCTATCTCTGGGAGCCAGTCTTCATCGGAAGAAAAAGCTGGTCTTTTTCAGGTGAATAAGATACGGACAAATTTCTGAGGTGAAGGTAATCATGGACCTCCAAAAGCCAAGTTCTGTGATATTCCCTCATGCCCTTTTGCTTCCCACCACTCCAAAGTAGTATTTCCTCTTCTCCCAGAGTAAGGACAACCATGATGCACACTTCAAATCTTCCCCCCCCCCACCACCCCCTTTCTTAACGGGCAAAAATAATGGGAGGCTTCACTTCCCTCCCTCGCCAAGTGTTTGAAGCCCTCCTTGCCATGTTGGCCAGCCTGGTGGCAATGATGCTTTTGCCCCAGTTGGTCAGGTGGATCCCGTCCCTTCCTAGCAGTTCTCAGTCTCCAAAGAGGGGCCCTTGGTTGTAAAAACCAAATCCCTGTTGTTGACCCCAGCTGGGCCGTCAGTTGTTGACCTGCACCTCCTCAAGCCCTTACACCTCCCCTGCAGGACGGAGGAGGAAACCACCCATGCCCTTGGCCATTGCTCCAGAGCCCTGCAGTCCTGCTTGTGGTGCTCCTTGGCTTTATCCCTGGCCTTTGCTACTTCATCTTACTGGGACAGCTGGTGGCCAGAAAAAGGGAGCTAAGATAAAAAAAACGCACACGGGCTTGTGGAGAAATTCCCAGACCCTCAGCTGGATCCTGATGGCTTGACAGAAATTCCCACAGGGACAGTTAATTCTGCCCAGTTTTCTCTTCCAAGCTTCCTGATTTGCAAAAGAGATGCCAGTGACTGGTAGAAGATGGATGGAGTTGGAGAGAATTTAATTTTAATGCCTGTATTGGGACATAAGAACTACACGGGGAATGTAGGGGCTAACTCGCGCTGGGGTGCAGCCCAGGGCAGGGGGATACAGCCTCAGCCCTGAAACAGGGAATAAATAGTGATGCCATACAGAATTAACACATCAGTGTCTGCTGCCTGGGGCTTTCTGAAGCAGGGGCACGTCATGTCCCATGTCCCATGCTAAAACCCGACCTTAATAAGCCAGGAGAAACGCTGGCTGCAGCTCCTGCACCTGGGAGCTCACGTTTACCTTCTGCCTTCAGCAGCGTCGCCTGAGTGTTATCGGGGAAAGCAACTTTGATGAAAACTGCCGTGCCTCTTCTGTCAGGGCACCTGTAGTGGCAGTCAAGGGAACGGAGATGACTTTTTACACGTCTGAGCCCAGCACTCCTCTCAGAAACGCTTAGGAAGGCTTCTGCTCCCCCTTCTTTCAGCCCACGCTCCATGGAAGTTTCTTTTCGGAGCACAAACCTTTTCACCTTTCTCTCCCTCAACTGCGCCCACCACCCTTGATCTCAGTCCAGAGCCCATGTAGTTTATTTATGATAGCAAGTTTCCTCAAGTCCAAGTGAACAGAAATCAAAAGTGTGTTCACAACGCCCTGCACGCAGAAATCTGTTGAATTGGGTGAAAGCGGCTCGGTCCGTTCTGCTTGCTGAAGGCTGCTGCCCCGCGCCTGCCCTCCCCTCGCCTTTACCTGGTGCCCTCGTGCACCCTTTGCCCTTGGAAAGCCGTGGCGTGGCACCACCTGCATGCTGGATGGTGCGGGTTCTTCGTTGGCCCGTGGCTACTCGAGGGGCTCAGCGCTTCCGACCACGTAGATCATCACGCTCCGGCAATCCCTTAGCACTCGTTGCTAACTTGCAGTTGTGAAGAAAGCTTAAATATGCATCCAAGTTCCCTTGGTTTGTCCATGGTTTTTTTTTTTTCATCGGCTACAAATCGTCCTGGCTCATCCATTACGTGTTGCCTACCCTCATCTGATCTTCGATGAGTCTGGAGCGCTGAGTGGAGACTGAGCGCTCATTAGTGACTCAAACCCACCGGTTTTACCATCCATAAAAGAGATGGGAGGAGATCCGGGCCACAAGTGTAAATTTAATAGTGAAATTAAACTGGGATGTCTCTAAATCCGCAAGGATGTGCCTGACATCCCAGATTTTGGCTTTGTGCCTTTGCATAAGCAAAAGCTCTGATTAAAGCTAAACAGCCTGGAAAGGAGAAGCAGATGAGAGATTTCCTCGTGTGTGCGAGGCACCTCCAGAGAGTTGCTCATCCCAATTAAATGTTGGACAGCTCAGGCTTTGGAAAGGCCCGTCCCTCTCCACTGGCCGCAGACAGGGACTGGACAACTGGATTTATAGATGGTGAATGTTGGGAGAGGTGGTCCCCACCATGCGCTGATAGCAGGGGGCTGTATCTCACCTCCCCGCTCACGCTGTAAGGGGTACGAGTTACCTCGGGTAACAGCTGGAAAGGAAGAAATATTTCTCCGGGAGGGCCATTACATCAAGAGCATTCATTTTGAGGAGCCCTTTCCATCCTTGGTCTGTCGTGCCATCCTCAGCCCCAGCGGGATGCGGGGGGCTTTGTCATTACGTGGCAGCTGGGATTTCTATCCCAGACTGGCACGGGAAGCCAGAGCTGAGGGTGTTCAGATGATCAATTACTATTTTTCTTCTGAAATCGTTTCAGAAAATAAAAAGGACACACACACACACACCCCCGGCGATGGGAAATCATCACTCTCGGATGTGAAGTCATCTTCCCGTAGATGCAGTGCCAGCTGCTGCAGCTTAGGCTTACGCTGGGTTACGCTACCCATGGTTGCAGTAGGCAGCAAGGCTGCTTCCCCCAGCAGTAATTGCTTTTCTCTTGCACTGCCAGAATAAAAAATTAAAAAATAGGGTGGTATTTTCCTTTAAACATCAATGACAGTACTTGCTTTTTGCTCAGCCAGAGTTACCCCCTCCCCGAACGTGAGAGGCAGTCAAAAGGAGAGGAGGCATCTTCATCCTGCAGTGCTCCAAAGGGGGTCAGTTCCGTTACGTCTAAATGTCGATTGGTTTGGTTATTCCTTTCCCTGAAGTGAACTCAGCAACGCGAGAAATCACGCAGAGCAGAGCTAACAGGAGCCTGTGCCGTGTGTCTGTCTGATGCACAGAAAATATCTGGAACTTCCTCCTGCTGCTGGCTCCATACGGGCAATGACTGTGCTTGTGCGGCCAACTCCATGCTTAGAGTTAAAAACCTGCAAAAAACCCCAAGTATTGCATTTTTGCAAGAGTAGTAGGTGCGTTAGTGGAAAATAACTGCTCGTTTTCTTGGATGGTTGGTTGGTGATGCTGAGGGAGGAGTGCAGGACTCTGGAGAATTACGTGGTTCCCAGAGGAGATACGGACCAGAGCTTCTCCCGAGAGATCTGGCAGATGATGAATCCTTCTCAGAACAAATGAGTTTTCTTTGTTAATTAAAAGTTTTCTAAATGCTGTGGGGGTTTGGCTTTTCAACAGGTGAATGTCACTCGTGAAGACTCCCCCAGTGAAGATCCGGTCTTTCTCCGCACTTTGGGGAAGGGAGATTGGTTTGGAGAAAAAGCCCTTCAAGGGTAAGTGCTCCTTTTGATGCAGCTTTTACGTTAAGATGATTCCTCAAGGACTTTCGTAGCCTTCAGAGAGCTCTTGCAGCCTTCAGAGAGCTCTTGCAGCTTGAAAAGAGATCGGGAATGGGATTATGCTTTTGGGGTTGGGGGTTATCCCTTGACGTTGCGTGTTGCAAGGACACCTGAACGGGGAAATAAGGTTTGTTCTGTGAGAGAGTGGCCAAATGTAGACCTTCCCGTGTTTGTAGGCATCAGGAAATAGTTTATCTTTGCGCTGTCTTCCCTGTCTGTGCATTTGAACGTGAAAATGTTTGACATTTTGCAACTCCGGAGTATTTTTCATGTATCGTAAGAGCGTAATCATGGTCTTCTTGATGGGGTAGATGGCTGAAGGTAGGGCAGTGGTGGTGGTTTCTAAATTGTCTTCCTGGGCATGTATGATTTTGGTGGAGGTGGGAATTGCATGCGAGTGACCTGTTTTCTAGAAACATTTTCCTTTGGGGATGAACGAAAAGAAGAGAAACTGTAAATCCATATTCAATAGGTGATTGTTATAAAAATATGCTTTATTTCCATAGGGCTTCTGTGCCGTTGCAATGATGCTACTCCTAAACTGTCCTTTACATTGCTCCTTTTCCCAGATAAGAACCTAAATATTCGGTTTTTCATTAAAACCTTAAATTGCCAGAACCTGGAAACCTGTTTGAGTGCCCCACCTTGCTGCCCTGCTGTCTTCATTCTTGCCCTTTCCACCTTATTTCTTACCAGTTTCATTTCTTTTTTCCCAGAAATTCTTTTCCGCTGTTGCTCAATAATAACTTTTGAAGGACTGCAGGGCTTTATTTACTCGGTTCAAAAGCTGGGGGGATAAGACCGATTCCCAGCAGCTGGAAAACAGCTGACTCGGGACGTGGTGAGACGGGTTTGCGTGCGTCTTCAAACATTCTCGGTTTTGCCAGACCCACCCACAGTGCCCCCTGCACTTCACAGCCGCCTTGGCTATCCTGGAAAGGAAAAGTGCAGGCTGGAGGGGCTTTTATTTTATTTTATTTTAAATTTATTATTATTTTATTTTGTAAAATGGATACTCCCATTCAGACCGATCCCCGCTCTCACGGTAAAACGCTGTTTTTCACGCTCCTTCGCTGTCAGACGTTGCCTACTCTTCCTTTTATTCTCCAAGCACAAATTTCCGCTTATTACAAATCACCCATTGGGAGGTATCTAACGAGTTTGAATTTACAAAATACCCCGTCATCCCTCTCAGCCCTCGCTGTGCCCCAACGGTTGTGTCTCAAAAAGCTTTTTCAGTGTCCTTGACTGACCTTCTCGGTGAATACGCGTCGTGCTTCGTCTTCGTCGGACACCTTCCTCACAGCGCCGTGCTTCCACTAAACCCTTGCCGTCTGCTGGCCTATAAACCTAATTGCCTTGAATTTTCTTGGGAAAAGAGAATGGGATGGAGGATCGGAAATGTTTATTGCTCGATGACGTAGAGACAGTCGCACAAGTGTGTCTGTGGCAAACAGGAGTCTCATCTCAGGGGGCCGTTGTAAAAAAATACTAAAAAATACTAAAAAAATACTAAATATATATATATATATAAAGGTATGGATATCCTATAGGATAATACAGTTTAATTCCTGTTTCTCCAGGGAGAAGTACTAGTCCTTCTGTTGCTATCATTGTGCTTGGGGAAGAGGCATCCAGCCACCAAAGAGTTGGGGAAGGGTCTGGGGAGCAGCAGAATTACAGTGTAAGCAAGAAAGTGGGATCTGTGGTGGAAAATGGGTGGGAGAACAGGCTCTGTTGTCCTGGCTGGGAGAACATGGGAGGTTCCCATCTATAGCGATTTCTCTTGCTGGTGGCCTTGGCATGAAGCTGTTCCTTGCTCACCTGGGGTCACAATGCAGAGAGAGTCACTATTCCCATTTCAGCCCAGTTAAGAACAGGGGGAAAAAGAAAAAGAAAGAAAAACCAGCCTTAGGGTAGAAATTCAGTTCAGGATAATGTATTTTTCCAGCCAGGAGCCTCATGGAGATGAAGATGCACCCATAGTGGTCATCATAACACTGAAGCAGTGCTTCAGATGCTGACGTGCAGGAGAATGAGACTAAAAACAACCAAAAAAGACCATTTTAGCTTTGGCTAATAGAAGGAAGCAAGTTGGGAAGCACTTTTCATCACCCCTGTTGCTAAATAACGGGGCTTTCTTGAAGTCCAGGGTGTTTTGTAGAGCTTCTCCAGCCTGGCACCCACAATACTGTGTGCACATGGCCTCCAAGGACCCGCTGGAAGTTATTCCATCCGTTACCTCAGCTGCTTTCTACGGTCATGACAAGCTTTGGGTGATCCTGAAAGGTATTTCAGCCATTGCGGCTGTATTTCCCATCCTTCTCCCCTCCCCGGATAGATCCCTGCTTATAAAGTCAGGCGAGACCTGGGAGGTGGGAGCGGGGGATGATGGCTGATGGATTTTGACCCATCACCCCGAGACACAAGGAACACCAGAAGCTTTTAAAGGATTTGGAAAAGCTGTTGGCAAACCCCTGAAACAAAACTCTCCCACGGGCTTTGGAGGGTAAGAGCTTAAAAGCCCGGACAGCTGGAAGCGAGGAGGCAAAGTGACACTGAGATGGTGTCACCATATGGTTCCCCGCGGGGCTGGCTTTCTTCCTGCAGGCATCTGGCCCCTGCTGGGGTCGGGAGAGGTGGCCAGATGGACCTTCGGTCTGACTCTTCTCCTAAGGGCCCACCACGGCAGTAATTAAACGCTGCTAAAACCTCTCCCTGTCCTGTCCAGGCTGGCTTCTGGTCTTTGGGTGCCCTGGTCTCAAAGCCCTCAGACAGGGCATCACTGAATGAAGGTATTTTATGATACTGCTGAAAGGAAATTATGAAATCTTCACCAGGGCCTTTGCGTTTTATTTAATTGCATGATTGCAGGCACGTATTGCTCGCTGACATGGTTGCTTCGCTTTCTCCAAGTACACATTCTTCACCCTTCATTTCTTCATAAAACTCAAGCCAGTATTACGCTGGCTTGCGCGGGAGCTTGTGGTGTCTTCAGCTGGTTGCCAAAAGCTCGTGATGCTCCGGGAAGTTCCCTGGCAGGGAAGAGGCTCCCAATTAAGGGGCTCATCCAAAGCCTTTTAAAATGAGCTGGCAGGTTCGCCCCGGTTGTTGTTGGGCGTGCTCTAACTCACAATAACGCAGCTATGCCCGCGTCACCCAGCAGAAACGAATGTGTTAATTAGTTAATGAATTCAGCCACCCCACGCATCCAGAAATGGGGGGGAAGGACCCAGAGGCACAGAGGGAGACGTGTCGGCTCCCGCAGCGTTCTGCCCCGGAGCGCCACGCTGCGCCTGCCCAGGTGGAGATTGCCTCTGCTTGTCCCAGGGGACGGGTCGGCACTATTGGCGACTCTTGTCTTAAATAAGAGCACGGAATGAAGGCCAGAGGCCCATCTGGGCTGACATTCTGTCTTTCACAGCAACCAGAACCAACTGCTGAAGAACGTCCTGCACCAGAGCTGGTGGCTTTAATGATTTATAATCCTTGGTGCGTTGGCGATTCGCTTTTCAAACACGTGCGAGCGGCTTTAAAAGCCACGGCCTTCTGTGGCGACTGGTGTGCGGGGTGAGAGCAAACGCCGATTTTAATGTGGGGGTTTTTTGGATGGGCCAGCTGCTCCTCTTACGAGATGCCTCCAAGTTCCCAGATGTGCAGTTGACTTCTTGATCTGCAGAGAGCTCAGGAGTCTGGTGTCCGAGGCTACAGATGCGACAACAAGCTATTTCATGTGAAGACAAACAATAATTTTTCTTTACTGTGCTTACAGTTTCTAGCATCTTAAATGACTTGGTAAGATCTCTGGAACTCAGTCCTACTTTCTCTGTAACAAGAACCAGACGTCCGATGTAAAGGTGTTTGGAACGGGAGCTGGCCGACTGCGGTAGCGTTCTGCGTTTTGGCAAGCAGCCCTTCAGGCGCTAACTTGAGGTTTTTGACTAATTTCTGCACGGGTGATACAGAAAGCTGGTGACATCTCAGTCAAGCAGGTGGTGGGGAACCTTCCCAAAAAGCCGGGCAGCTTTTCCGATTTGCTCCGCACGGCAAGTCACCCAAGAACTGCTCTTGAGGCTTGAATGGGCAAAGGGTTTCTTTAGGACCAGTGTAACGCAGCAAGGAGAGCGATTGCAAAAAACCATCCCCACAAAGGCTCTTCCCGTCCTGTTTGGGTGATCCCTTGGGAAGCTCGAGTAGGGCTGGAGTTGAGCGGCGGGACGATGAATCGGGGCTTTCAGCCGCTTGATTTTGCCCATTGTCAAGTATCTCGCTTCCCAATTTCTTGAATTTCAGGGCAATTGACTTGGAAATGAGACGCAGCTTTATTTTATAATAACGCTGAACAAACCCCATTGCAGTCGGCCGACAGCGAACACCGTGTTGAGAAGGAAAAACAAACGATTACGTGCTTAAGGAAGATCAGTGCACGCCAGAATTGGAGGCTTTTGTGCCTTATCAATCGCCCGCCTCGCGCTGCGTCTTGAGCGGCTGCTTTGCATTTCACAAGGCTGTTTACATGAAATGCATAATCATGAAAATACATCAGTACTGAAGGAATATAGACACTGGTATTAATAGAAGGCTTGTGCACAAAATAGGCCTTGTCATTTATTGCCTAAAAGGAAAAGAAAACAAATATCTGGCTTTTTATTTACTCTATCAAACAAAAAGCTTCTTGGGGGAAAAATAGCCATTAGGAAACAATTAGCAGTAAATTCAAAATTTTACTGCTCTTCTAAGAAAAAGAACATAAATAAAGTTGCTCCCGTTTCTACAGGGGAGTTATGCTCCGAGCCAACTTCAGTTGTCAAATGTAGTTAATAAATAATCAGGTTGGTTTGAGTTAAAGATAGTAGTTGTTGGTTTATAAGAGCACAGCTTATTAATAGTTCTGGCTTTTTTACAACTGAATCATAGCCTGGGAACTAAAGCTGTGTGTTTGCTGTCCTTTGAGGATGCAGCCCGACGGAGCAAGCACAATATTCCTCCCACCGAGTTTAGATTCTATATAATGTTGGGCAACAAGGCTGTGCCAGATGGAGGAAAGCAGAATTACAGGGGGTTTATAGTTACAGATATATTTGCTTACACTTACCGCAGTGAGCGGCTCTGGAAATTTTTCTGATGTCTTTTTGCCCGAGTGTTATTTCAGAGCTTGCAAGAAACCCAACTGCGGCAGTGGGGAACGCGTAGGAAATGCCAGAGAGGTTTATGGTGCTGCTTGGCATTAGACAGCAGCAAAGCTGCTGGGGCGTGCTCCTACAAAAGTGTCTGGGCTGCTTCTTAGGGTTTTAAAATAGCACGGTTTGGGGGATGCGTCCCCTTGTACGAACCCAGTTAGTGCCAGAACGGGCTGCGGGGTCAGGTTCAAGGTTGGCCTCGATGATCTTAAAGGTCTTTTCCAACCAAAGTGATTCTATGATGGCCCTTGCTTGCTTCGAGAGAGCCTGAGCCTGCGGTTTGCTTTTCTCCTCTGGAGGCTGTGGAATAACCTGGAAGGGCTGAAGGCTGCTCCTGGTGCTGGCCAAGTCCTCCAAGCTCTTCCCCTTTGCCTCTTTCTATGGGGTTGGGGGTTTTTTGCAGACAGTACCTGTACTATGCAAAAGGAAAAAGAAAACAAAAACCAAACAAAAAAAAACCCACCCCAATTTCTGTCTCGCAGCAGCTTGTAGTGTTCTGGGGTTTTTACCTTTTTAGCTGGGGCCTTTCCATCAGCACGTTGCTGTCAACAGTAAAGGTTGATGATTGGATCAAGACATTGCACTCTAAAATGTAAAAAATATGATGCTTTTGTCAAAATGCTGAAACGCTGGGTTATGACCAATGTTTCTGGTTGGGAAAAATATCCATAATCCAAACTAAATGTGTTAGCAGGGAGAGGAGAAAAACATCCCTACAGAAGGCCTCCAGAGGAGGTGGGATGTTTTCTTGGGAAAACACTTCCTCCAGAGTGCTCCTGCTCGGTCTGTTCAAGCTTGGAAGCATTAAGTGCAGCTGAGAAACACAGCACCAAATTGCAATTCTCTTGACTTCCTTGAAAAAATAATAATTTAAGTACGAATTACTGCCGGGGACGCTGCGTGCCAGTCGTGGTCGCCAGCCCTCGGAGCGGGTTGGCAGGGAGGCCTCATCCATGTTTGGGGGGGCATTGCCTAGCTCCTGTACCATTTAGGCAGCCGTGCGTGCATTGAAATGTCCATCCTGGAGTGTCAGCGCGTTTAATGGCATTAAAAAACCAAAGCCTGCTCATGACGCCTCCCGGGATGGCTGCTTTAATTTATAGACAAACCTACTAGGGCGTAACGTCATGGGGCTCCTCTTCGAGTCTCACAGAATCCCAGACTGGCAGGGGTTGGAAGGGACCTCGGGAGCTCACCCAGTGCCACCCCCCTGCCCAAGCAGGCTCTCCTAGAGCATCTTACACAGGACCTCGTCCAGGCGGGGGTTGAAGATCTCCAGAGAAGGAGACTCCACAGCCCCCCTGGGCAGCCTGTTCCAGTGCTCTGTCACCCTTAGAGTAAAGAAGTTTTTCCTCCTATTCAACTGAAACCTCTTATGTTTCAGTTTGCACCCGTTGCCCCTAGTCCTGTCGCTGGACACCACTGCAAACAGACTGCTTCCGTCCTCGTGACCCCCACCCTTAAGATATTTGTAGGTGGTGATGAGGTCCCCTCTCAGTCTTCTCTTCTTCAGGCTGAACAAGCCCAGCTCCCTCAGCCTTTCCTCCTAGGGGAGATGCTCCAGTCCCTTGTCTCCTCTTCCTTTCGTACCCGGGACGGATTTGGTGGTGTGTGTCAGGCCTGTAACTCTCAGATCTTCTCCCCGTTTCACGCCTTGGCAGAGGGGCTGTTGATGCCGGCGATGGCCGATCAGGCTCTGACGGCTCCGTTTGCACTTCCAGCCTCTGACCATGAAGTTGCATTGACGCCTCGTGCAAACGCTACAGTTAAGCTCTTAAGCACTTGGTGTGTTAAAGCAAATACGTGTTGTCCCGGCCTGTCCTTGTCCCCGTGGGGTGTCGCTGGGGTCCGAAAGGGAGCCGGAGCCAGCCTCGCCACTGGGATCTTGGAGAGCAACTGGGCTGCCTGGAAATATCACCCTGAGCGTTTTAACATTTAAAAATAAATAGATTGTGTTATTGCTAAACAAAGTCAGGTCTTATTTTAGGCAAAGGCGCAATCTGAGCATAGCTTTTGAAAGACGCCGCGGTGCTCCCGTTACAGCGTGGGGACTTGATGTGCAGAGCTCGTGTTACCTTTATGTTCGGATCCCATAACAAATGTCTGAAAGCCAATTTTTAGAAATGGTTTTCCTATTAGGAGAGCGCGTGATTTATGTGTAACATGGATGTGGATGTTCTCCTAAGGTGTCTGTGCACTTACCGCAGAGGGTTCAGGCTGTCGCATGCGCCGCTGTTTAGGAATGCTCTAATGGCCAACTTAAGGTGCTTAATGGCCAACTAACATTTTGTTGGGCTGAGCCATGTTATCCCTGACCCACAGAAACTTCATCTGGGGCTTGAGCTTTCCCTTTGTAAGTGGAGTGGAGCCAGGGAATGCACTACAGCTGTACCAGTTGTGTGGGACGGCGTGTGGACCGGTCTGACCCCGTGTCTGGAACGGGAGCTGTGCTGGCAAGCTCCCCCCTACCCTTCATAGCTGGGATGCTGCAGACGGAGCCTGGAGGTCTATCACTGGGGTGCACCGGGAGACAATGGGGTTTCTTCCCAAGGAGACACCTCTGATGGCTATGGGAGCCTTGCAGCTCTTGGGTGCCTCCAGCTGCCCAATGCGCCAGGGTGAGAGAGGAGCCCAGCCTCCGTGCATGGATTAACTCCTTGTTTCTGGGTCTTTACCTGATAGACTGGACCACGCTGCCTTTTCCACGGCTGAGTTCCCTGCTTTGATAAAGCCTCACCATCGCACCAGCATCACTGATAGGTGTCTGGCGGGGTGAGGGCCCATCCAGCCCCTCCCGTGGTCACCGGGTCCTCTCCATTCCTTCCCATGGCCACATCTTCCTGTGCCCGGCCCTGCAGCAGTTGATTTTCTGCAGGCTTAAGGCTCCAAACCTCCTCTCTCTTTTTGTCCTTCTCTAAACACAAGGTCCAAATCCATTGGCTCTTGTGCTGCCAAACCATGCTGGCAGGAATCCTGCAGCGGGCCGATTTCCTTAATGACAATTATTGTCTTCCCCGTTCTGCCATCTCTCTGACCAAACAGCAGTCGCACGTCTGTCTTTTCATTCCCTGACCACCATTCGTCAAGCTTGCGTTTCCCTCCTCCACCTGACAGCTTGCTGCTTTTCTCTTTTCAAAGAGGAAAGGGACAGGGTGCAGTTCTCCCAACTTGCTGTCCCATGTCCCACCACAACGCTGTCCTCCTCCTTTGCTTCTGTGAGTGCAGAATATTCTCACCTGGTCTTGTCTAACCCATCTTCATGTCCCCTGTTAACATCTATCTTGTCTATAATCTGTGTCTTCCTTTACCCTTTTGCTTCATTTCTTGCTCTCTCTTAGATCTTACCCTTCACCAGATGAACGTGTTTTAATCTCCTCAGTTGCAGAGACATGCCAGCTTCTCACCACTGATACTATTTATTGTGTTGAAAGCTGTTGGGATTTCTTGTCTGCCAGTATTATCAGCATCATCGACTCATGATTTAAGCTGGGATGGACTTGCAGAGGGCATCTGATAGAACTCCGTGCTCAAAACAAGTCGAATGAGAGCAGGGCGCTGAGGGCCAAGTCCAAATGCATGTCCATGCATGGATTGTGTTATTTTTTTGTTTTTTCTTTCTTCAGCTTCTGGTCTATCAACTCAACTGTTGGTCTTTTGGTGAAGCCACTCTTAAGCATTTATGAAAAACCCAGGATCAGCAATCCATTGCTGTCCTTTCGGAGCTGCAGACTGTGGCCGCCTCTTGACACCCTCTGCTTTTTCTTACTGTACGCAGAGGAGAAGCCGTGTCTGTCCTTCCACCTCTGTGCAGGGATTCGCAGGGACTGTTCCTTCCTTCGTGTCTTTTTCCTCTCTTTGCAGTAATTTCAGCTCATTATCTCTGCCCTGATGTCTCCCAGCTCGTTTCTGGACTTGTCTCCCTCCAAACAGGAATCTCAGCCCTTTCTTTGATGCCTCCTAGAGACGACTGGCTGTCAGCGTGCTTCCAATAACTTACGCAGACTTCCCACTGGTTCCTTCCTTCAGGCACAGCAGTGCCATCCCATCTCTCCTTCATGTCTCCAAGGCACATGTCATCTTCAGGCTTTGCTCTGAAACCCCACCTCCACGCTAGGTTGAATCTGGCAAGTTCTCTATATAGAAAGTCTCCAAGATGCTTTCATACAGCAAAACCCTCCAGAGGTTTTATGGTCTTTTGTTGCACCAAAGACACTGCAAGGCTGCTGCTGCAATTACTGTTATCTGAAATGATTGCTTTGACCAGGACCCTTATAGTTGGGTCCTGACTCCTCTGCTTTCTTGCCTCAAACACCAATTCTTCACCTCTGCTTTCATGACTTACCCCCATCCAACCTTTTCCCATAGTCACTAGTGATTTTGGCGTTTCGTGCTCGTTTATTACACTCGTCTAAAAAGTGTCCTTCTGCTTCTTCCTGATGCCCTCCAACCTGAGAGAAGTTCCCTGTAAAGACCCACAACGGTTGCCGGGCTTCAGTCCACCTTCGAGCTGGTCTTTGCTGCCAGTGCCTGTGAAGTTATTTCCAGGAATAGGGTCCTAGCACGGTGGTAAGGCCAGCCCTTGCCATTCTGAGCTGGTGTGTCCAGCTTGCTTCTGTCTATTTTCTTCTGTTCCTCACCAGCCACCCACTTTCTCTTGGCCTTGAACTGGCATTAGATTTTGGCACCAAGATAATAAATTGTTCCTGCTGTGGTTAGGAAATAATACAGGTCCTCACCACTCGACCCTCTAGAAAATGGCAATTTGCTGACAATAAACATATCTCGGGTATTTATTTCCGCACCTGCAGAGGTTTGTTACCAAGCTCTCTGCAGATTTCTGCTGTTGGAGGTCCAGAGCGCTTGTGGCCAGCCTGCAGATGGAAATGATGCTCTCGGGGGTTACGGCATCAGTGCGACACAAATCATCCCAAGTCCAACCGTACGAGAGGGGAAATGTTGAGCTGCATGTGTTGGCTTGAGGGCAGCCATTTTCAGAGGTTTAATTGTGTTTATGTTCAATGGAAAGGGAAAAAGCTCGTTTATAAGTGCTAAGGCTGTGGCCAGCCTTCGTCTCAATTTAATCTTAGGTTTGTTCAGGCTGAAACAAGTGTTAGAGGTTTATATGGCAGAACTTCCCTAACGAAGCAATTTCACTCTGCCTGCTAAAGGGGCTGGTGGAGATTTCAATTCACGTAGTTCTTATATTACTATCAAATCCATTTTTGTTCCTCCAGCCTCTGGACTTTGTAAAATCAAGTTCTTGATTCCCGAAGTCTAAAGCTATAAAACGGACGTCTTTAAGGCACTTGCTAAATTCCATTATTTCCTCAATCATGTTATAATTAAATGAAAAAATGTTTTCAATTATAGAACTGAGAAGAAGCAGGAACATTTTAGAATAGTTTTTGCCACGATCTTGTAAAGATGATAATGGCTGTTACAGCAGGTCAGGCATCATTTGTCCTAGGTGCTGTTTTATTTTCCCATTCCCTAGTGTAGTTTTAGATCTAAGAAGTTTGGGAGCTTTACAAAGAAGTTGTCTCACACCGCGCAGTAAGGTGAGGCTTGTGCTTTTGTTTTCTGTCCAGCAGAGAGCACAAACTGGGAGAAAGGAAATAAACTCAGCAAGAGGGGCTCAGCGTTAAGTGAGGAGAGAGGGATGATGGTTTTGTTGGCTGGACTTTGCTCTTTCGTGACCAAATCCACTTCATGTTTTCCTAGTGTTTAATTTTTTTTTTTAAATATTGCCAGTGCTGATGTCACAAAGGAGAATTTTTATTTAAATTTCTTCCAAATTAAGCCATCTGTTCTCTTGGGTAACGTCAGCGTTGAGGTGACCAGCCCAAGTCAAGTCTGGGTAAAGCATCAGTAACATTAGCAAGAGCCCAACGATAATCTAGCTAAAAACCTACAGAAGGCATTACTGTGAGGGCACCCTTATTTTTAATTCTATGTCTTGTGCAATGCCTGAGTGACTTCTGCACCACACTGTGGTAGAGATGGTGATGTGAAGTATCTGGTGAGATTCATTTGGTCCTGGACTGTAGCCTTCAAAATTATTTTTCATCTTCTACGCTTGAGTAGGTGGGGTCACATTTAACACAAGGGAGGAAAAAAAGAAAACAAACTGAAATTAAGGCAGGAAGAGGGAAACGTGTAAAGTTCCTCGCCAGGGAATTGCTTTTATAGAGTGAAAACATCCAGCTCCTCCGTGCCAAGCTGGAGCACAACCCCAGGCTGGAGCCAGCTCCTCTGCACACTTGACTGCAGGAGCGGTCAGGAGTGTCTTCTCCTCTCGGCGCTGAAAGGATGGGAATTAAGCAAAGGTAAAATGCCATGGAAATATTTGGAAGTTAAACGGAGCGGAGTGGGTGCCTCAGTCCATAAGTAGCCTGGAAAGACGATGCAGAAAATGGGCACAGGCTTTTATGCAAAGCGGCGGAGTAAATCTTCCTTCCGTCAAATACCCGGGAGGTGATGCGTGTTACCCCCGGCGTCTGCTGGCGAAGGCTTTCCTGGGGTTCTAATAGCTTCACCTTGACATTTTGAAATTTCCGCTGGTAATGGCAGAAACTTTGCAAAGAGAGATGGGATGAATTTTAAACTCGATAGTATTCTGTTCTGAAGCCAGTTATTTCCCACATCTTACATTACCATAGGTTAATGTAGTGCTTTTGCAGTGAAGATGACTCTAGTTGCGATTTTCTCTCCTATCTTGCATCTGAAATCCTCCTCTCAAATTCTCCCAGTGCTCTCTTGAAGCTTTCTCTGAATATATCTGCCTTAAGGAAAACTGAGAGGCGGCATAACAAGGCATTTGGTTCTTGTTATTCAGGTGACCTGGAGCTTGTACCCTGGTTTTTAGCAGTTCTTAGTGCCAGAGTGAAAGCGTGTTTGAGTCCAGAAGGTCACCCTTGTATCACACAATTCTTAAAAATTAGTTGAGTTTACTGGAGAGAGGGGGGAATCACGTACAGGAGAGAGACAAAGATCAGATGAATGTTGGCTGAGAGGGAGCCGTGAAGGTCTCCGCTCTGACCTCCTGCTTGAAGCGGGGCTGTCATAAACGCTGGAGCAAATTCATCATTGCCTTGTCCAGCCTAACCTTGAAAATCTCCATGGATGGAATGTCGGTTGCCAGCTGAGCTATTGCACTGCTGTGAGTTTTTCTTAACTTTTCCATCATGTCCAGCCTGAACTTCCTAAAAGACAACTTGTGGCTGCTGCTTTCAAAAAATGCCCGGGGAAAAAATACCAACAGGAGTGATGTAAACCAAACAGTCTGGCATTTACCAGGGATTATTGCAGCTATTTGCTTCAAAAAGGTATTGAGCCCAGTCTTTTGTTGTAATGAAAATGGGAATATGTCTAATCTGTGTGGATTGGGGGCCATGGCAATAGCAAAGGAGTTAATCCATATGTATCCCAGTATATTTTTTAATCTTGCATCACGTGTCCTTCCTGGACAGGTTCCTAGAGACTCGGAGAAAGGCTTAAATAATTCCGCGCTTTTGGAGACATCCCTCTACCTAGGAGACGTGAAGATCTTTTGAACCCTGGGGAAGTCTGAGCCTTTTGTGCTGTTGGCTTATTGCCCTGATGGTACAAAGAATTTAGGAAAGATTTTGATTTTAAACGAACCCCAGCATGTGTCCTTGAGCAAAGGCTGATGTGTTACGGATAAAGATATTGCCTCTCTAAGCAGGGCATCTCAGAGGAACGCAAGCTCGTTTAGAAAATGTTTTATCATTTTAAAACTGTTCACGACAGGCTGGTAATAAAGTATTGTAGTTAACCTTATAGCCCCTTTTTTTTCCTCTTATGGCTGTAGAAGATATTTTTCTCATGTGGAGATTCTGGATTAAGGACTGTGAGAGAGCGGAAGGGAAGTATTTTAATTGCCAGGAGCTTTGATTTAGTAATGAGACGCTGCCACTGCAACACCGTGTTCCTCCCGGCGCTGAGGAGCAGCGTTGGACCTCTTCACGATTTGTGCATCTTCCTTTCCCATCCAGGGAATGAAGTTATTGGTGTCCAAGGCTTGAGGAGAGATGAGTCAGCCACAGGAAAAGGGACGGCGTTTCAGGCCCCTCAGCCCAGCAATTCCCACAGATTTTAGTGCTGGTGCTCCCCAACCGCTGCAGAAGTCCCGTTTACCTGTGATTTTGGTGATCGTTTGGTTGGCAGCGTTTGCATACTCCAATGGCTACGGTGTCTCCAAGTATTTGCGCTTCATTGCCATACGTTCCCATATTAGCTCATCTGCTTTGCTTTTCTAACCGAGGAGAGTATTTGAATATATGTGATCAAGTTCCCTCTCATTTCTAAAAACACAAGGGGAAAGCGGTCATGTTTATGTGAAAAATGGCGCTTGTGCAAACAAAAAGTAAGCCACCGTGTTCAGGGAATTAGTCGGCATATGTGCCAGTAGCCATATGGGAATCCGGCCGGCTGGATTCGTGTCCTCGAGAGCCCCGTGCCAACAGAGCGGGACTTGCCAGTCCCCAGACTCATTTAGGATGTTCAAAGTCAGCCGGGTTATCTCTGCGCAGCGCTGCTCCGCGCGTAGGCAAACCTTTACATTGCAGATTTAGCTAGGATTAAAAAAACCGTACTTTTCTCAGAGGTTGTGTTTCATGAACAGCAGATCTAATGTAATAATGCAAGCCATTAAAACTGTACCAAAGGGTGGTGTTTCTTCATCTCGGTAAGCAAAGCTTAGTGGATAATGGTATACATGAGCCAATCCACGGTACTGGATTTCATCAGGGCTGTCGGCACGTGTTTTATCTCTTTTTTATCATGAGTATGTCATGAGATTTGTGAGATCAGGAGAGTAATACGGTTTCTTGTGTCGACAGAGAGGAGCAGGAGCGTGGTCTCATCCAATATTCCCACCACGAAATGAGCAGCGCGTTTGATAGGAGGCACGTTGTTGATGTGCACGTCGTGGCAGGTTTGATGGTAGGCTTTGAACGAGGCTTTGCTAGCAGTCATTTGCCAGTAGCATTGCAGGCTTTTGCTAATTACTGCCCTGCCTCTTTGCAGTGGTCCCCCCGATGTAATCTGTGGGGGTTTATGGCTTTTCTGTGGCACCGTCTGCAGCGAGCCAGGACCTGCTGGGGAAGGGTACGCTCCAAGAGACGGGGTGTAATTAGGGCACTCTTTCATTAGTTTACTCCTCTACAATCCGGCAATAACTCATCGCTTGCAGGTCGTCTCATCTGTTTTCAGAGCCCTGGCTGTTCCTAGCCCTGAGCGTCTCTTGCAGGAGCTGTAGGGACCAGCGAGAGGCAGGTCTTGGGCACGGGTTCCTCGGCTTCTCAAATAATCAGAGGGCACAAGTGGGCTTCACTGAGGACGTGTACGTGGTGTATATATACCCAGCGAAGGCTGAAGGACCTCAGTTTTCTGCATGCCCTTCCTTGCCCAAGGAAATGCTGGTTTTCCAATCCAGTTGTCCTTTCCCACCTCCCCGGTTTCCTTCTCTTCTCCATCCACTGGTAGGTTGGCAGCCTTCGTGCCAGCTTTGTCCAGTTTTGAAAGGAAACAAAATAAGGTGTAAGTGGGTTTCTACACTCATCCCTAGAACAAAACACACAGGCGCGTTGGAAACGAGCTGTCCGTGCTTTTGCAGACCATGAGGCAACGTGGTTTCTTCCCCAGGTCCAGAAGAGCGTACGGAGGTGGTCACTGATGCCTTCAGTTTTGAGCTGTAGAGGCATCGTCTCGCTTGCCCATAGCTTACTGTCGGTTCCGGTCGTCTTTCAGTAACGCAGAACTGGAGAAGCAGCTTTTGCATTGATTTTCCAATTTTCAGTTGAAAAATTAAACGCTATTTTGCGCACGTCTTTTTCATGCCGTGGTCCGAGCAAGAGAGGTGCAAGAGCTTGGGTTTCTCCCCTGCTTCAGCGGGCCCTGCCTGTGTAAGCAGTCGGTCTCTTCTGAGGGCAGTTTGGCCTGAATAAGCTGTAAAGAATCAGACGTGTAACAAACTCCCGTGATTTTATCTGAATAAAACATGATCCTAGTCTCCCTTGATTTAAATAAGCTTAAACAAGGAAAAACTAAACAGAAGCCCCAAGTTCTTAACCTGTTTAATTCTGCACAAGTTACTCAGAAGCGCTTCTGTTTTCATTAGCTAGGCGAGGAGCTCAGATTTTTATCCATGCTATTTAACGGGGTGAAATCCTGCTCGTTAATACGGTTCGAAAATTAATTGGTTTGGACTGTGTTTCCTCCAAACTCTTTGATTTTTACCAAGGTTAAATATCAATATATGCCAAAGTGAAGTCATTATTTGAGAGAGTTTGAGCTTTTTTCTATTCCCCGTTTGCATTTATCTCTAGTGACTGATTAAGTAATAAGCTCGAGTGCAGCCGTCGAGCCCTCCGTGCAGAAAATGGGTCAGCGACCGTTTCATGTGGCTCCGCGTGCCGAAGCCTGTTGCTGCTGCTCTGCAAATGACTTTCCTGCAAATCATCTTTGCAAAATTGTGTGGTTTGCTGCTTTTTCTTTCCAAAATACTTTCCTAAGAGCCTATTAGTGTTAGAATTAGGGGGAAAAAAGTAAAAAGAGTTAGAAAAGCAGCAGTAATACGCGTGTGTAGGTACATAAACGCGGGCGTCGTAGTGCACGTGAAGCCGTTCCTACTGCTCAGAACTTCCTGAACCGTGACGCCTGCGCTCTCCAGCTGCCACGCTATTGATTTTGGGGAAATCTGTATCAAATCAGATCAAATCTGTATTTCCTCCTCACCCGCGCAAGCCTCCTGGCCTGTTGGCTTTGGCGAGCTTCGGGTTGCCTGGTCAAGGCTGGTGGACATCTACCTTGGGCAGAGTGGGTCTGCAAGGCTCTCGTTCCTAGAAGCCAGGGTGTAATTGAATTGTCCTTGAATGCGATAATTCACATTTAATAGATCTTAAAGACACTCTTGTCACCCCCTGGCTGATTAAAATAGTAACGTACGGTGTGCAGTAGGATATGAGTGCACTTTTTTTAAATGAAAAAATTGGTCATTTCATACCTCCGGGTAGTTTCATACAGGGAATATGATTAATTACTTGCTGGTGAGACACTAGTTCAGTACAATAATTCAGAATAAATTACAAGAATAATTGGTTTAAATCATTAATAGGTTTGGCAAGGAAGTAAGTATTACCGCTGTAGTAGCAGCGTTACATCACTCAGATTCCTCTTTAGTCTTTCATTTCATCCCTACTAAACTCAAGCCACATTTTACCTACAAAAATATCCAGCAGCTCTGCCCGCTGCGATGGGCCCCACCACGTCGCTCGCCAGGGAACACAGTGAAATCAGGAATCTTGGTGCTACCTGCTGCGGGACTGACAAGCACTGCGTGACGAATATGGGACCCTTAGAAAAAACAATTCGGCCCCAAAATGCTAATAAACGTGGACTGGGCTCTTCTTTGGGTCCCTCGTGTCCCCTGTGTTTGGCCTTTTACTGCAAAATGCGCCTTTTTTTTCCCCCCACGCTGGCACTGTGCAATGATGGAAGAGCAGAAAAAAGTGCGATAAAGTGAAATTAAAACTGGTGAAGATTTGAAAGGGGATAAATAAGATGGAGTGAGGTATTTAAAAGAAGGATGGATGAGGTGCTGAGGGACAGGGTTTAGTGGTGGGATGGCAGGGGTAGGTTAAAGGTTGGACTCGATGATCTTAAAGGGCTTTTCCAACCCAAGTGATTCTATGAAAGAGGGTGGGGAAAAAAGGACAGGCAGGGGCAGTCTGTGTAAGTGCTGCTGTACAGGGAGAGCTGCAGTCACACCTGAGCGTGCAAAATGCTGCAGCGGTGCCACGAGCAAGACTTCTGAGACTTGGTAGTTGTAAATTTGTGGATAAATTCTGTTGTAGAAGCTGCATACAAGGCAGAGAGCTCCCCTGTCACGCCATTGACTCCCCTTGCCTGCGTGGGCCAAACTGGGATGTCACTCCTGCGGTGACTGCTTCCAAAAAAAAAAAAACCTCCTAAACATACGTTTTTTCTGATGCTTGTATCAGTTTGACCCATAAACGACTGGTATATCATTAACTCCAGAGGAAATGTGGGTTTATTTGCTTAAATAGAGGACTTTCACTTTTACCTATCCCGGTCAACATACGGGGCAAGGTCTTCGTGGCTGTGACAAGAATTAAACGCGGAGGCGGGAGGCAGCGACAGTGGTTTCAGTCGAGAAAAGGCTGGAGTGATGCAAAAGCCTGCGGCCATGCAGATCTCCTGTAAAAACACGTCAGAACGAGCATTTCTGGGCAGGAAATTAAAAGGTTTAAAAAGAGTCAGGTTTTGCTCTTCAGGCTCACAGGGCAGGAAAATACGCAGATTGAGATTTCTGAAATCCTTGTGTAGACAGAGGAAACGCTGACTTTTGTTTGTAGAAATTAAGCTGGAAATGATTATCCCATATTTCTAAATCTGGAACATTTATATTTATTCTGAGGCGAGTTGATCTTGTCTAACCTGCATCCTTGTGTTGGGGTCTAACCCGTGGTTTAACCCGTGGTGTGACACCTTGTCACATCAGCTGCTAACACGAGGAGCCCGTGGCTGGCATCGGTCTGCAGGATTGGGGCGTTACCGTTGTGATGTGCTGAATTCGGTACTAAAAATAAATGCAAGAAGGTTGTAAATCCCCGCATCTAGCGCAGACTCCTGCAGCCCTGATGGGGCTCGGTGTGTAAAAATTAAAATGGTTGATAAAAATCTTGAAGACCATGAATAGGAAAGGAAGGAACTTGGGAGGGAAGGAACCGACTGGGCAGGACCCATCATCACCGAAGACCTGATGTCTCCATGAAAAATCACCCGTTAAAGATTAAATTGCCACCATTTCAATTTATGCAATCTGATTTATAATTGCAAGTAGACCTGAGCTGGAAATGAAGTTCTGCTGTGTGCCACCTTGTGCTCTTCAGGCAGGCTGCTGGGACCCCGGGGGGGCGTTGGGCTGGAGGGGCTGTAGAAGACCTTGCTGTGGGCGCTTGGCCGCTCGCGTCTCCTCCCACCCCACCGTGTGAATCAGCGCGGTGACGGTCCTCAGCACGTGCCAGGGGACGCTCAGCGGGTCACCAGCTCCGGCCGTGACGAGATCATAGAATCACAGAATGTTTTGGGTGGGAAGGGACCCCCAGAGGTCCCCCAGCCCAACCCCCCTGCAGGAGCAGGGACACCTTGAACCACATCAGGTTGCTCACAGCCCCGGCCAACCTGGCCTGGAATGGTCCCAGGGATGGGGCCTCCACCCCCTCTCGGGGCAACCCCTGCCAGGGTTTCACCACCCTCACTGCAAAGAATTTCTTCCTTAGATCCAGTCTAACCCTGCCCTGCTTCAGTTTAAAGCCATCCCCCCTTGTCCTGTCCCAGCTGGCCCTGCTAAAAAGCTTGTCCCCCCCTTTCCTCTGGGCCCCCTTGAAGCCCTGACCGGCCGCACTCAGCTCTGCCCGCAGCCTCCTCTTCTCCAGGCTGAACACCCCCAACTCTCCCAGCCTGGCCCCAGAGCAGAGGGGCTCCAGCCCTCGGAGCATTTTGGTAGAGATGGGCACAGGTTCGTGTTTCAAGCCAGATAAGGATAATAGGAGAGGAGATCTCCGTCTCTTTTTCTCCTTCGCCCTTAGAGGGCTGCAGCCAGAAGGCTTTCAGCTGAAGGCGTGGCCACCTGCAGCCTGTCTCCTGAGGGCCTCCTCGCACCCCCTGGGTTGTATTGGGTTTCTCCTCCAGGCAGATGGGCTCCCCAAGGGACAGCTCAAAGTTGAGTTTCTCCGCCTGGCAAAAAGCAGAGCAGAGCCCGGACCATGTGAGAGCCCCCAGGCGCCTGACTCGCCAGCCTTCACAGCCCGGCGCCACCTGAACCCCCCTGGTCCCCTGAAGCAGTAAGAAAAACTGCTGAAAATTAATAAAGAGAGGGTTGGGGGTTGGTTTTTTTTTTTTTTTTTACAAAATATCTCATCCTGGCTGCAGGTGCCGATGCTTTAGTAAATGATGTTTTGCACTTTCAAGTGTTAACACCTGGGTGATACCTGGGGTGGGGATGGGGCTTCTGGGATGGGGCTTCTGAGGGGTGTGGGGGCAGAATTTCCAGGTTGGCTGCCAGCGTCCCTGCTCCTGGGAGCGTTGGGGTTTGGCCCCCATCTCAGTCACCAGCAGCCGGGATGGCAAAGGGCCAGAGGAGGCTTCGTTCACCTGGGCTTTGGTGGTTGTGAAGCTCGGTAAGTGCTGTTTATCAGAAAATGATGTGGAATTACTATCTTTATACACATATAAAATATCAGAAAATCATGCTGTGTGGTGTATCTTTAGCAAGGTGCTGCTAATATCTAGCTTTCTTACGCATTTAGTGGACACTTGGCTTTAATATGTGTCGTAAAATTATACTGAGGGAGTCAGCTCAAGTCTCTGAATAAGACAGCAGGGATACAGAGATAACAGTTTGTTAACATTCCTGGTGTTTTGTTCAGTTGATTTTATTATTTTTTTTTCCAGAAAACAGGAGATGTTCTGATTTGTATTTTAGAACTGGAAGGTGAAGCGAAACCCCATTTTCTCACAGTTGCTTACCGTTAGTCTTTCTCTGTGAGACCTAAGAATTCTTATCAGCTGCTTTTCTTCATCCCTGCCTCTGTGTCCCTGCCGTGGGGTGAGACAGGGCTCAGCCCCTCGTGCTGCTTTTAGAGTTTTGCCCAGGGACTCAAAATAATCCCAGCCCCCAGTTTGAATGCGTTGTCACACGCAAACACGTGCATAGAGTGGTGAATAAAAGCCATGAACAAATATTTTACGTTGAACTGATTGGTTGTAGGCACGAAACAATGTCATGTTGTTTCATGGATTTTTCTAAAAAAAAAAATAATGTATTTTTCAAAAAAAAGTCTTTGAATGGACAAGTTTGGTAAGTGTTGACCTAGGGGTGCCTTGAGTTTGCCTACATAAGGCTAACGGGAATCCTGCCTTGAAATATGTATGTGGCATTTTGATACTCCGGGAAGACAGTCACGGTTATCTAAAGCTCCGGTACCTCGTGAACGCACCAGAATTTCACATCTTTAGGAAATTAAGTGCGTAGAAGTTGCGTTCCCGTGGAGGCACTGATGTCCTGAGGACACCTCGTGGCATTGTTGCTGCCGAGCAAGGCCGATCCGTGTCGTGAATGCCAACCCAGTAAGAAGAGCGCTTGTAAAGCGTGAGTCTTGGCTTATGATGACTCTTGCAGAGTACTTCGGGCTGCTCCGTTCAAAAGCTGTCCGTGTAATCCAGCCCTGGGTAGGATTTCTGGGCTTGCTGCAGCTAGGGTGAAGGGTGGAGGTAGATGAAAAAAGCAAATCCCCAATACCCCGTTCTCGATCGTTGGTGCAGGGTTTGTGTTTCATGGTTACGGAAGCTGATGCAGGCCATAACGTAGTGAAGCAGAACAAAGTCATCCGTGTCCTCGTCGGTTTGTGGAGCTTTGGGTGAGTTATGGGGAGCGATGCCCATAAATTACAGGTATCGCCCATTTAAAATTCTGCTGCGGTTTGCTGGCATTTGAGCTACGTAATGGTTGTAGGGGATAAAATGGTTGAGCGATATAAAAAGGTTTCTTTTCCTTGTTCTGTGGCTGTGATTACAAAACCGGGGGCTTTTAAGCAACCTGATGTGACAACAAACCACAAGCAAAGCCCCAGTGCTTTGTTTTAGGCAATGTAAATTTTCTTTTTAATGGGATTTTCTTTTTAATGGGATTTATGCCCAAATTCTAATCCTACCTAGATTTTCTCCCTTTCCAGCTCTGAGCAGATAGGGTTTTCTTTACATATATTGAGGTAAAATGCAGTTCAACATTAAATCGATTAAAAATGGTTGGAAGCCAACCTGCTTCAATGTTCTTGATCATTTTATTTAAGCTTTGACTCACGTCTCTTCTGCAGCCAGACTTTTTTTTTTTACTTTTTTTTAAACCTTTTAATCCCTTACCAAGTTTCAGTAGGCGATTGCCCACTTCGGGGCGCACCGTTCTGCTGCCCCCCCCCATGTTAGGTGGCCCCATGTTCAAACACGGTGCTGGGATTCATCACGGTTTGCTCTTAAATACCTGTTTGGCTGATATGAATTGTTAAAGAAGGAGAAGGTTTCTAGAAGGGTTAATTATGGCTGTAATCATTGCTTAGATTTTTGTTGTGTGTTCCCCGGTGCCGGCTGCTGAATCTTCCCCCCTGATATTCCGGTACTCACCAGCGCGTGCCGTATAATGCTCGTATAAAACCCTAAAACTGGCCTGCGAAGCGATAGAACCCATGGGGTCGGGGTGGTGTATCTCCACCCAGAAGACAACCAGCCGCCCCCCAGGACGCCGTGCCGTTGAGGCCAGCGACTGCTGCTGCCATCAAATCCCTTCTGCTGGGGTTGTGCGGCGCGGTGCCGATATTCATCAACGCGCCGCCGCCGGCGGGGGCCGAGGCCGGGAATGAGGATCCGTCACTTTCCTCCTGGGGATATGCTAGGTGACAACCCTAATTGCTCTCTTAACGCTTCTGCCGTACTCCCAGCAGCGTAATTTCCTGCAGGTCAGAGCAGTGTCACCCCCACCGGTGCCAGGCGCTAATTCATTTCTTTCCATGTCAGATGGGTTCCGTGGGCAGGATTCTCGTGGTGACACAGAAGGGCTGGTCACAGGCGCTGTTTGTAATTCTCTTAGACGTGTCCATTGTAAAACTTAATTTAAAGCTTTTTTTTTTTCTTTTAAAGTCGGTTTTATCAGTGTAATATACTTCTAGCAGTTGCAATATTCTCAGATGATGAGTTTCCTTCTTCAGGGCTGTGTTTGTCAGAGCTGGCTTTGGTGCTCTCCTGCTCCAGTCGTGGGGAATCAAACGTCCTGTCTCGCCTGCTGGCTCTGGGATTCCCTGCACTGGTTTGGCTCTGCTAAGGAAATCCAGTCTGGAAAACGAGATCCACAAAATCCCGTGGTGGGGGCGTGGCGCATCCCGTGCGTGTGACTTGCTCTTGAAGACCAGGAATCTTCATTGGCTGCAGATGAAGCTCTTTTTCAAGTTTAAGCTCTATTTTCAGTAGAGTGTGATCGATTACTCTGGTACTTGTCATTTTATCTTTTCTAATCTCGTTTATTGAGCTTTAAAGGCTGTAAACCAGATGTTTGGTGTAATTCTTCGATTGATGTTTTCCAAAATACTGCGTGCCTTGCCCTCGCCCCTGGGGCAGCAGGGACCTCTGGAGCTCCTCTGGGTCACCCCGCTCCTCCAAGCAGAGCCGGCTCTTCTTTTCCTCATTAAGCTGTCTCGAGGCTGAAGTGGGAGCAGGCCTAGTAACTGTGAGATTTTTGTTTGGTTTTTATCAAGTAAAACCTTGATTATTTTTTTATTTTTTTTTACCAAATGAAGAGTAGGCACTGGCCGGGAGGGGGTTGTTACAGCTGGCCATGCTGTGACCGTATGCCAAGATTAAGGTGAAGGTATAGAAACCATTACAAATGAAAGGTAACCAAAGCTTTAAAAAGAAAGTCGATTCGGACTTAGGGGACCTCATTATCTCCGTCCTCAAGTTCAGATCAGTCTGGTTTCTGAAACGGGATGTGTGAATCTACCGAGTCACGAGTGCCACCATAACTGGGAGGAACAAGAGGCATCAGACACGAGGGGGCCATTCAGGAGCTACAAGATGGAAAATGGCAACGTTATACAATCCTTAATTACCCTTCCCTTCCAAATCCATTGCAAAGGCTTGAAGGAAAGGGCTACACGTTGTGTCTATGCGGGAGAGCCCTATTTTGGGACGAGGGAGCCACAGCAGGTATCATCTGGGCTTGAACACAAGGTTGCGTGTGGCACCACGTGCAGATGCAGAGATTGAACAGCACGAGATGGAGGCCTAGGAGACATTCAGAGGTGTATTCGGTGGGAACGGGACAATATTTGTACCCTTGCAGGAAACCCTGGTGGCATCTGGTCTGGAGCATTCCAAACCCCTGAGCACGCTGGTGTTCACGGAGGATGAATTCATGCTGGTCCGGGTGCAGAGGAGCCAAGGGAGCTTAAGGCACAAAGTTAGGAGGCCTTGGTTCATTTAACTCAGTGCAATAAAGTCAGAGAAGGTGGGTTTGGAGTTCTGTAAGAAAATAATGATTGTAAGTCGAGGCTGGGTTTGCTCCATTGGTTTAGATTTAAGCGTGCAGTGGGTAAATGTAGACTGGCAAATCGAAAAAGGTGACTGACCGTTAGAGAAACGAGTCCTGGAAGCATCTTCAGCACCTATAGCGACAAAACTGATTTTAATTTGACTCTGTAAGGTTGTGAAGGTTGTTTTATGGCATGTCTGAAATAGCAGGAAATCAGGCTTTGGCATCCATGAGATTCCCACCAGCTCCAGGTGATGCCCAGAACCAGAAGCAAGGGTCCCCAGGAGGTGGGCCCGTTCCCCTCTAGCTCCAGAACTCCCGGGAATTCCAGCTCTGGTAGGAATCGGCGTCCAGCCCCGACTCCACAGACCCAGAAATCAAACGTGGTTTAGAGTCTGAGATTGAGGTCCCGTTCTGTGTGCTAATGGGGCCCAAAAAATGGATGTGTCTGCTTTCTTGGCAGAGAAGTCGTTGTGTTACCATCCCTTCACATAGCAAAAAGAAGGTGATCCCAGAAGTAAATTAAAGGGTTTATCTTTTAAAATTGTGGAAATTTTCCACCAGAAGATTGCAGGATGAAAAATAAAATAAAAGTCATGATTTGCTGTACAAAACCTTTAGCATGAAGAAGAACGGGAAAAGGGAATATCTAAAAGCAGTGGGGTGGGGTTTGGGTTAATTTGTGGCGTATTTTGCGTTGCGGGTCCCGAGCGAGGGCTGGGAATGCTGCCCGGGAAGGTGCTGCTCATCCAGACCCCGCGCAGCTGGAGCCTGAAATCTCTCTGGGCTTTTTCAGTGCTTCGCCGAAGGTTTCGGCTTCTCCTTGGGCTGCAGCAAATCGATTTTTCAGATTTTTCACTTTATTTTCTAAGACTGTGTTATGCTGCTCTCCAGGCCTTGCATAACTGGGTTCGGGGGGGGGTAGTAAATATATCAGGGGTGCTAGAGCATAATCAAGGGGGGACTTAGCAATAGTTTTTAAAACATACTTTATCTTTTTTTCCTAGTGAGATTGTTCACTACCACCTATGAATACTTTCTAATGGATAAAAAAAACAATTTCTTGTGATGATGTCTTTCACAGGCAAGATATCCTTTGCTTTTCCACTTTGGTTTGATGCATTTTTTAGCGGTTATGTTGCGCTGGTCTATATTAGAAGTGCAGCCTTGCCGTAGCGTGGCAGGTTTTGTGATTAGTGGGTGGTTACTTGAATGCTGAAATCCCGGGGGAGTGCACTCTGCGTGTCTGAAAGACGGGGGGGGGGGGGGGGGGGTGGTGTGTGTTTCCTTGTCCCAGCTTCGGCAGACAGGATGGGGATGAAGGTTTGGCCGCGCGGATCCGCTGGGCGAGCACGGATCGCTGGGATGTGGTTATGGAGTCACCTTAGGTGAGCTCATGGCCCTGTTTGGGCCAGAGGCCGGTCCTGAGCCTCCTTGGTCCCTCTTGGCCAAGGCTCCCCCACCTCCCCTCCCCTCGCCCTAGCGGGCGCTGCCTGCGGGGTGACTTGTGCTGATCGACCAGAAAACTAAGCCCACCAAAGGTCTGACGTGCCCCATGAGATGAACATGGTCACCGAGCCAAAGTGTAAGATCTGCTCCATCAATCTGTGCACAGAAAGGAGAAAACAAGAGTGAAGGAAATGAGCAGGTTTGCATCTTTATCGATGACAAATTTTGCCCATAATTCTCCCTTCCGTGCCCTTCCCGCCATCAGATAACACACAGGACAAGAAATGAAGTATCCGGACTAAAATAGGGTCCCATCAGCACTGCGAGCTGTGATGCTGCAGAGGGGTGGCCTGGGGGCTTTGCAGGAGTTGACCTGGCCATCGGAGGGGTCCAGCGTGGAGCCCAGCGTGGGCTGGTGGAGTCTCTGTAGCTCTTGCCCCCCCAGCCGCTCGCTCACTGCCCCCGTGGGATGGGGGAGAGGATCGGAAGGGTAAAAGTGAGAAACTCCTGGGTGAGCTACAGACAGTGTAACAGGGAGAGCAAAAGCCACGCACACCAGCAGAGCAAAGCAAGGCCAGGGATTCCTTCCCTGCTTGCCATGGCAGGGGGTGCTCAGCCCCCCCCAGGACAGCCGGGCTCCATCACGCCCAACGGTGACTGGGGCAGGCAAACGCCATGGCTCCCAACGTCCCCCCTCCCTCCTCCTTCCCCCAGCTCTGTGTGCTCAGCAGGACGCCGTGGGGTGGGGGGGTACCCCTGGGGGCAAGCGGGGTCAGCTGGCCCGGCCGTGTGCCCCCCATCCCCTGGCTGGTGGGGTGGGGTGAGCGGCAGAAAGGGCCTGGGCTCTGTGCAAGCCCTGCTCGGCAGGGACGAACCCATCCCGGGGTGCTGAGCGCTGTTCCCAGCCCCGATCCCAACCCCGGCCCCATGGGAGCTGCTGTGAAGAAAATGAACTCTGCCCCAGCCCAAACCCCCCCACGGAGGCCGGAGGTGTCAGCCAAGGACAAGTGGTAGCGTAAAAATAGCTGCCACCGCTTGTTGGCCAGATCCTGCTGCTGGCATCCATAAAGGAGAGGACACAATCTCCTTACAACTCCCCTTCTTCACAGTGCTTGGGAATTTAATGAGAGCATTGTTTAAAATACAGTTGTTCTTTTAAAAGGAAAAAAAAAAGTCATGAATTTGTTGAGGGCTACTAAAATGCTGCGAGGGCTGGAGCCCCTCTGCTGTGGGGCCAGGCTGGGAGAGTTGGGGGTGTTCAGCCTGGAGCAGAGGAGGCTGCGGGCAGAGCTGAGTGCGGCCGGGCAGGGCTTCAAGGGGGCCCAGAGGAAAGGGGGGGACAAGCTTTTTAGCAGGGCCAACTGGGACAGGACAAGGGGGGATGGCTTTAAACTGAAGCAGGGGAGGTTTAGGCTGGATCTAAGGCAGAAATTCTTTGCAGTGAGGGTGGTGAAACCCTGGCAGGGGTTGCCCAGCGAGGGGGTGGAGGCCCCATCCCTGGGACTATTCCAGGCCAGGTTGGCCGGGGCTGTGAGCAACCTGATGTGGTTCAAGGTGTCCCTGCTCCTGCAGGGGGGTTGGGCTGGGGGACCTCTGGGGGTCCCTTCCCACCCAAACCATTCCATGATTCTATGAACTCACATAAACCCTTAAAAAACGTCCTCAACAGCAAGAGCCCCTTATCGTTTGCAGATAGGCCCGACTCTTTGCAACGGGACGGGATTTCAATGAACAAATCCATTGCTGTCACTTCAGCATGGCAGCAGGTATTTGTCCCAGTGCTCCCAGTGCACAAAGAACATAACGTTCATAAAAATACTTGAAGAGAGGGGGAAAAAAAAAAATCTCAGCTATGTAAGGACCTGTAAGAAGCTGCTTTGGATGCAGCCGTTCCCACTAACCTTCCTGGAGGCTCCCCTGGGTTAACGTGGGGTTTGGGATATAGGCGCGGTGGCCGAGGGGCACAGCCCAGGGACAGTGCCACCCCTGCCTCTGCAGCGGTCACGGGCGCGCGGCTCTGCGAGTGCCCCGGCGCAGAGAAGCCATGCGGCCCAGTGGATGCGGCCTCGTTAATTCTTGAAGAGAAGCCAGCCGCCGGTCCTGGCAGCGCCGGGGTTAATTTGCTGCCTGTGTAACGCCACCTCGAGTGCCTGTGCCTGGCTTTGCTCACCTATAAAATACGCGTACGGATATCGCCTGTGCCTTGGCGCGTTCTGAGCACGTGAACCTCGCGCGCGGGGTTTAAAGTGACGTTGCGCAAGCGCGGTGCTGGTGACGTTCGTGTGTGAGGGACGTGTCGTGTTGCTTTAGCTCTCGGATCGCAGTTTGATTTGGTTTTAATATAGCTGTTTCCGTAAATAACGGCAGGTGAGTGGCTCGCTGCTCCGGGCACGGGCTTGGGGGTTAAAGCAGCGGAGGTCATGGGTTATCTCCCGAGTAGTTTGCAATTATCAATTACTGATTAAATCTGGTGGGAATATGCCAAAAGTGTATAATAATAGAGAGTTTCTCTTTATGAGCACTGTGACGCATGGGGTTCGCAGCCCTCGGGTGGTGCCGCCGCCGCGATTGCCTGGCCGGGCGTTAGCAGGAGAGCCTGGGTACGCCCCGCAGCAAGGGGACCGTCCCGGTGCTGGCTGTCCGAAGCCTGGGGCCCGTCAGATTCACGCCAGCTTCGTGGTAAGCAAGTGGTAGCAAGACCTTTTTTCTCTGCTTTCAGATCACGAGGAGCCGCGTGCCCGGCTCTTCCCAGAATGGTTTTCAGCTGCCACAGCCCCCTCTCGGTTTCCCGAGTCGCTGGCAGCGTGGGATGGGGTGTGTGAACGTGCAGCTGGCTCGCAGGGCTGGTCCTGCTCCAGCTTTAGAAGTGCAGCAGAAGGGCTCTTTGGTATCCATATTTCTTGCCCACCGCAGCTCCCCATTCCCTTCCACGTGCCAGGAGTGGGTTCAATATTCTCACGGTGCATACGGCAGTGCCTGCCCTAGTCCCTCCGCTTCAATTCCTGCTATTTTTTGGCAATCTTTATCTGCACCACATCCGTTGATGCCAGCACAGGCAGTCTGACGGGGTAACGCCTTAATCCTGCAGCGTCACTGCTGTGTCGGATCCCCAAGGCCAACACAAATACCGGCAGCCCCCTCTTGTGTAGGTGCTCCTGCCTGCAGGCCAGGGGGTTGCACAGTAAATTAAAGCATTTTTCTGATGGTAATGTAGAAAGTGGAACTTGGCAATCTAGTGAAACACAGGAAATAATCATATAGGCATATATTTCTAGGTAGGAATACAGTGGAATATGGGAATGGGAGAGTGAAATGGCTTGTCCAAGGCTGGCTTTAGGTGGTGGCAAGGCAGCCGAGGGAGCAGTGGCAGCCCGGTGCAGTATCTGTAACAGTGGCTGTTTCCCCAGGTATACGTGATGATTGCAAAAATGATATCTTTTTAAAATCAGGACATGTGCATTAACATCAAAATAAATTGTATTTTATGTAAAGTGGGCTTGATTTCCCACCATTCATCAAACTGAAAAGGAGAAGCCCTCCAGGTGATTTCCTGACCATGAAATAACATCCATCGCCAATAGGAAGGACAAAACAACGGTCAGACGTCGCACAGCATCCTGAAATAATCCTGGCTTGTTGGGAGGGGTTTGGGTTAAACCTTGGCTTAATCTTAGCAGCAGTTGCTGGGAGTTTCATTTGCTTTCAGAAGTGTCAGCTCAGTAAGGACAGAGCAGAACTTTCCTGACCAGCAGAGCCTTGAAAGACCCGTTCACCGTCTCAGAGTCCTTAACTTCGTAAACATTAATTAGGAAGGGCTCTTTGTTATCAATCCTATTGTGCAATCCTTGCCAAGGCTTAAGCCTTCTGCTTGGAGCCACTGGGAGTACAAATACGTTTCAGAACCAGCAAGGAAGCACTGATGGTGTGGTCACACGACGTAAGTTCTTAGGAGGGGCTGGTACGTTTTCCAGCCGATGTGGAGAGTCATGCAGTTTGCTGACATCGAACAAAAACCCTGCAAAAGAGCATTCTGAAACCATTTTGTCTCAACAAACCCCAACGTTGTTCTATAAGAAATGTTTCCTCTTCCCAGTGGCCATGCAGCCTAAACTGCGCAGGAGCACCGGTGGTTGCGTCTGCATTTTGATACCTGCCTGCAAACTGGGGTACCTGGGAGCAAAACCTCTTTCCCCTGGTATTTCATCCTTTTTATACCGGGTGTGATTTTCATGCCTTCCCCTGTTGCAACTGTGGGGATCTTGATAGATTTTATTAAAAGCCATAACTCTTTTCAAGTGAAGCTTTTTCAAGTTGCTCGTTTTATTAGGTCCACATTAAAATGTTTAGAACTTTAGTAGGGCACATTGTATTTATTATTATCAGTAACGTATTTTTATAGTCAAACCCAACGGCAAAGGGATGTTGTGTTCTCCGAAAGCTGAAGCGTTGGGAAGCCAAACCCCAGTCTACGAGGGGCGTTGTTCTCCAGTCGTTGGTCTGGGTAACTGCTAGAGACCGTGGCTTACACCATCTGTCATGGTAGACCTCATCACCGTTCTGTAGGTCTGCATTGGCTTGACCTGAGCGAGGGCTACCAAGAAAAAGCAGGAGCGAGGAGGGTGCAGTTGATGGTGCCATAAAATCAACCCACGTTTTTGCTTCCGTGTGTGTTGGGTGATCACTCACATGGATAGTCCTAACGTGGCAGACAAAACTACTACAGGCGACACCTCTCTTGATCAGACTGTTCCCTGGGAAGAGCGATGGCCATCCTATCTAAAGGGGCTTGTAGACTGCCAAAGCGCTATTGGCTGCAGCAGTATCCCAAAATGCATATTTAGGATTATCGGGTTTTTTTTTTCTTCCTCTAAAATTGACGGGGACAACCCATTTTTGTTTGACCAAGTAACTGAAGGACCTTGACCGGCCACCAAGACTAGATGGGTCAGTGTCTGGTCCTTGGTGGTTGCTCTGCAGAAGCTGCTGCTGCCTAGGAGAGGTCTGTGGTAGAGAGCTCAAGTCCCATGGGACTTCTGGAAATGAGTGTTTAGATCATTTAAACTTGAGAACGGTCTTAATGAAGGTTCTCGGAGAAAAGATGGAAACAAAAAATTAGGTCTTCCCTGGTGGGTTTTAAAAATTTGCTGCAGGGACACCATCCAGAGGTTCCTAATTTGCTGATATTCAAGTTCTTTAATGCATTTTACCGCTTTCCAGCACTGTACGCTTGACCTTGTTACAGTGTTTTTAATAAGGTTGATTTAAAGTATTTAGGACAAGGCACGTCAGAAGTAAGCGAAAGGAAAAAAAAATAAATTATGGGGAAAATCAGTTAACAGCCTGAATTTAGTGGTAATAGCTCAAAGCCCAGCATCTCTGTCTCCCTGTATTATTTTGCTGGGTATTTTCCGATTACAACCTCTCTTTCACACAGGAGGTAAAAATTATCTTTATTGGGTATTCTGAGGACCGGTACCCAAATTCAGCGATCTTCTGAAAAACAAGCCCTAGCTCGCCTTTGAGAAGAGGGGGTTGCCTGCCTAGAGACCTAAAAATGTCGCTACTCTATTTTAGCTTGAAATTGGTGTTGAGTGACAAAATGCCAGGCAGGAGCCGAGCAGAAGTGCTCAGCTGTAGGTGGGATCCATCCTGCAGCGGGGTGCTCGTGCTTCCCCTAAATGCGGCTTTGTTCTGGGACGCTGGGGGGGGATCCCAAAAGCTGGGCAGACGTTGTGCCAAGGCGGCACCAGCTGAGTCCATCTTCTGGGAAGAACGTAGAACAGTGCTTGCTGGCAGCCCAACAGCAAGTTTCAAGCAAATATAATGATGTATTGTTAAACTGAATCATCCAAATATAGTTTCTGTTTTTTTGAAGAATTATATCGGTGTTCTTAAGGGGTTGGGGTGGTAGGAGCTATGAGGGCCAGAGTTGGAGCAGGACTCCAATGTGTTAGGGGATGTAGGAAGGTAAAAAAGCACAAATATGGGAATTATTTCCAAGATTTTTAATTCTGAGTTAAATTTTGACAGTCTAAGGTAAAATCAGGGAACAGAGGCTGAAGTTTGACCTTACCTCTGATCCAGGCTTCCTATATTTGTCACATTTCCATTTTCTAACACAGCTTTATAAACAGTGGGATCAATATACTTTTACCAGAAAAATTCCTGGAAATGAGTATAAAAATCTCAGTTCTTAAGTGGTCAGCAGCTTGTGAGAAGCAAAATCGTTGAAATTTCCCAAGTTACCTGTGGTGAGCTGGGCGACAAATTATAACGAGGCAAATAGACGGATGCATTTCATTTCATCCCGTCTCTTCAGTAACGTCCTCCTGTTCAGAGCGGTGTTGGAACACGCTTGGGAAGAGCTTTAGGGGCCGGATAATGTTGCTGTCGGATTCCACCCTCGCCACCCAGCTCCACGGCGGGGTGCGGGAGCTGCAGCGCAGCGGCGCGAGGTCTCCTGCCCGGGAGAGGAGCTGTGCCCCCCGGGGCTGCCCGGTCCCCTCTGCCCTGCGTCCCGGTGATGCGCCACGGGAACTCCCCCCCCAGCTGTCACCTTTCCTCAAGTCCCCACCTTTGAAGCTGCTGTGAGGGGCTATAAAATACCAGGGCTCGCCCGGGGGACAGAGTATAGCAACGGGCTGGAAGGAAGCAGGCGTTTTCCCGGGAGGAAATGGTGGAGGCAGACGGTGGCGATGGAGTATTCGGAGAGTGAAGGCGATTCCTCGGATGAAGAGTGCTGTTTCTCGGGGAGCAGCGATGAGTACTCCTGTGACGAAGCCCAGAAAGTGTCCGAGTCAGTGCTCGCAAGCAAGGCTTTCACATAATGACTTGTGTTTAGTGCCATGCATGTCAATTAACCACTTTTGCATTTATTGCCATGCGCGTCTAATAATTACCTGGTGCATTTAATGCCCTACACTTCTAATAAGTAATTACCTGGTGCATTTGTTGCCCTGCACTTCTGATAATTACCTGTTGCATTAAATGCCCTGCACTTCTAATATGTAATTACCTGTTGCATTTATTGCCCTGCACTTCTAATAAGTAATTACCTGTTGCATTTAATGCCCTGCACTCTAATAAGTAATTACCTGTTGCATTTATTGCCCTGCACTGCTAACAAGTAATTACCTGTTGCATTTAATGCCCTGCACTTCTAACAAGTAATTACCTGTTGCATTTAATGCCCTGCCCTTCTAACAAGTAATTACCTGTTGCATTTATTGCCCTGCACTGCTAACAAGTAATTACCTGTTGCATTTAATGCCCTGCACTTTTTATAGCTACTTTTGCATTTAGTGCTGTGCACTTACAGAAATGACTTGTTGCATTTAATGCCCTGCGCCTCTGGTAATGACTTCTGCATTTAATGCCACACACTTCAGTAGCTGCTGTTGCATTTAATGCTGTGCACCTCAACTAACTCCCTGTTGCATTTAACGCCGTGGGCCGTAGCTGGCGGCCGCCTCTTGAAATTCTTTCTTTAAAACCACGGGCTGACCGTTTGCTTTGCCTGAAGGTGACCGAGTTTCATTCCCAGCTCAGTGCCACGGCCCGGGCTGCGTTTCTCATTTGTAAGCGTTGCCGGTGGTGTTTGGAAGCCTGAGCAGGTCTTGTATTTCACAGCTGATGCACGGAAAGGTTTAACGTTTGTAGAGAACTGAAAATATGTTGAGTTTTTCCGTCTGTTTTTAGAAACTTGGTGAGATTTTTAATCCTGTTTGCAGCCTGCTTGGTAACCAGCACCTGACAGGAGAGCGCGTGTGGTTCATATGGGATGGATGGGGCTGTGGGAACAGAAAGCTGCTCGCCCCCGTCCTTCGGCGGCTGCAGGACAAGGGTCCTGCGGCGGTGGGGGGGAATGGGAGGCAGGGATGCTCAGGATGGCTTGGGAAACAGCCCAAGGTAGAGATTTCTTGATTTAACGCTCCATAGAGGAGCCACTTCATCATTCATTTCAAAAACCTGCTTTTTCTCCTGACTTACCGGTTATTTCTACTCATGCAGAACATAAAGCAAGCTCGGGCGCGCGTGGCGTGCCGCGTTATCTCCCTCTGGTTCGGGTGCTTGTGCCGACCGAGACGCCCTCGGGGAGGTGCCTCTGCTCTGCATTCATCCCGTGCTGATTCAAAGGGTGAAATAAGTACAAGAGAGCGGAAACCATAACAGTTGTGGGTTTTCATCTCTAACATTAAGGTTTATTTAAAATATTTGAACTGCAGCCACCAGTAGCTGCGTCTTACTTGCCTGCAATCATCTACGGGTACCACAGTAACTGTAACCCCGTCTGTAACCTGTCACTGGAAGGGTGCAAACTGTAGTTTTGTGGCGGAAAGGCAGCGAGAGAATGGCACAAATCTGTTAAGCTTTAACAGGAATTAATGAGCAACCAAAAAGTTGGCGTAGTTGTTTTAAAGTATTAATATACCGGCAAAAGTTGGCTACAGCAACTTAATGGGAAATTAAATATTATCATTCCTTTTCCTCTCTGTATTTACCAAAGTTTTAGAAGTTAATAGAATTGTCTATGGCTATTCGGGTACTCCTTCCTACTTGCTTTCAGTTACCGTAATTTTGTTTATCGGTATGGATAAATTAGCACTAATACACACTGAAATTTTATTGGAAACAGACTCAAAGCCAGTCTTTGAATATAGGCTTGAATATTGACGTTTCTTTCATTTGCATTTCTGCTCGCTGTGTTTTAAAGATATTAAAGTAATTAAAGTTAATTAATGATTGCCTTCAAGGGAGAGTGCTCATTCCTGTATGAGCGCACGTGCACCGCACGTTCTTTACTATCTTACTGCTTTAATACCTCCAGTCTTTAAGCAGGGGAACTCTATTTCTAACAGCACTTTTAAATCTCATTTTCCACTTGGGTGGAAGTGTGTGGTGTGTTTCCAGTCGAAATGAATTAGGTCTGTTAGAAGAGGTGGGTCTCTTCTGCCTGTAATCCACTTACCCTTCAGAGGTGGAAAGGTTCGGAGCGGGTTTGAATAACACAGCGACTCTGGATCCGGTGCATTTGTTTGGCCAACAGAGAAAATGTAAGGACATCTCTATAACCCTGACAAACCACCAGACTGGTCTGATTAGAGTGAAGTAACTTCATATTTTATAGCTTGGGCTGGCCACAGCTGAATTCTTGGTGGGGGAAGGAAAGGGAGAGCACCAAGGATTCGGTGTGAAGATCAGAAGACATTCTAAGTGCAATATTTTTAATTTCTGAACAGCTAGAGAAAAGTACCAGTGCAATGTTTTAATGCTGAGACCTTTCAGAAGCTTCATCCTAATCAGGCCCCTTGTGTAGGCGCAGTCCCAGCCTCCGCCTTGCTCAGACAGCAAGGACCTGCTCCGGGCAGCAGAGCCCATGTCCTCCTTCACAGGATGCTTCGTGTTCCAACATTGAGCTATTACGCAGGTTTTGGGGGAGAAGGACGTGAGCAGAAGTCGAAACGTTCATAAATAAACCTATGCCAATAGCTCCTATTTTGATAAAACTGCTTCTGCGCCCAGATGTGCTTAGTGAGGAATGAGACTTTGCCTAAAAGAGATGAAAAGCACGGGCTGGCCCGTGGCTGGGTGCCTCGGTTACAAGGGCAACCTGGTTCTCTCGTTCTGCTCACGCGTGGGTTTTAGCTCTTGTGTGCTTGGAGCCTGTACAGGTGATCAACATCAAAGCTGTGAAACCCAGGAATTTATTCCTGGAGTGCTTTAAGAGTGCAGTATGGTGGGAAATAAAAAGCTGGTCATGAAAATAACAGAGCTTGCTTACAAAATGTGTTTTTCCTTTCAGGGAGGATGTCAGAACGGCCAACGTCATTGCGGCTGAAGCGGTGACTTGCCTGGTCATAGACAGAGAGTAAGTACGGCGTTCCCCTGCCTCGGGGTGGGGAGCATCTCCAGTTCGCACCTTTCACCATTCCTAACTAAAGCCTTTGAGCATTTTCTCCAGAGAGGTCATTTAATTTTGAGTAATACATTCACAGTCCTCGATGAAGTAGAGGGAAGATCCCCCTGAACCAACAAGACAAAACGCAGTAGTGCCACATGGAGAAAATTAAGAAGCGCAGAAAGACAAAATGGAGATAAATGGGGAGATAGCATTACAGTGGAAATGGAGCCAGGCGTTATGGTGCAACACAGATTGAGCTCGTGTCGGCAAAATGTCACGAAAGGCATCAAGCTTCTGGCAAACGTTAAAGCAAGATGTTGTTATTCTATCCCATGTGGGGATGGAGAGCCCTCGTCCAAAGGGTACAGCCCTACTTGAAGCTCTGCAGCTCAGAGGAGATAGAGGAGATCAGGAGAGGAAAATAATGTCTTATCATCTAGGGAGCTGGAAGGAATTATATGGGTTTAATCTAGAAAATAAAGGCCTGGGCTCCAGACTGCGTCTTTCCTTGCCTGCTGTGCCGTTTTCTCCGTATATAATGCCCTTGAAATGGTAGGGAAGTACAAGTTCAATTTCTACTGATGAAGCTGTTGTTAATCCATGCCAGAGCTTCTAATAATGCTCTGCAATTAGGAGCAGAGTAACACTATTTATAAGAGTCCTATTTATAGTGCAAGAAAAGTAAATGCTCTGTATAGCACTTTTTATAGTTCAGGGAAGGCTGTCCTGCGGCCTGGCCAGTGCTGACTTTCTCATCACAGCTCATCTCTTTGATTATTATTTTATAGGTGTGCAGATAACTGTAGAGACTACTTTAAATATGGAGAAAATCTACTAAGACTTCTGTAAATGTAGAAGATTGTGCAGGCACAGTTCTGTTAATGAGGAAAAGTAGCATTTCCTTATACCCAGACACAGAGAATATTGCAGCATTGGGTTTGTTACCGTGGTCACGGCAAATGTTCACGTTGAGTTACACGCAAAGTCGGGATGGAAGCTGGAAGTCAGCTTCAGCAGGGGGCTGTTGAGCGCGGAGGAGTGACGCGGGTCATTAAGGCTCCCTAATGGCTTCTATTACGAGAGGAGCTCCTTGCTTAATCAAACGGAACCACTGAGGCAGTGATTTCCACGTCTGTGTGCGTGTCTCAGCCTGAAACGTTTCAGCAAAATTGATGTTGCGATTTCAAAGAACATGTTATTGGGAAATACCGTTTCCTTAACGGTCAATCCATTTCTCTGAGAAATGAGATTTTCAGTCTTACTGACAGCAGGGCTTAATATTGCCCATTGGCGTTACCTTGCCATCAAGCAACTCTTGGAGCTTCCTTTTGAAAGTCTTCCCAAGACATCCAAAAATTGTTCCACAGGGCACCTGAGAGCCGCGCTGGCTCCTAGAGCTGCCGTGCTCCCATCTAGCTAACGCAGGAACGGTAAGAGCCACATCTTGGTATCACAGCAAGTTCTTCCAAAGAGAAGATGGAAGACTGGTCTCTGGATTTGGCAATATAATGAGCAATTGTAGGGCTGTCTTAGTTGCTGGAGGATGTCGAGGGTAATAATAGGGGCAACTTTCTTTATAGGGATGAGCCAGGCTGCCAAGCAAGCTCTGGGAGAGTTGGGTTTGAGATGGGACTTAAGCACATCTGTAACTCTGCTTGTTGACATTAAAAATGGAAAATTGAGGAATTAAAGGAGCTCTTTGGGAAATCAGCTGGACAGGGGCACCTACGAGTCCTTCATCTAATGCGCTTCTTAGTTCTTAGAAATCTGCATCATAGAAAGGCAACCCATGTAGGAAATTATTTATAGGGATTTATAGGAGTTTGTGTTTGGGAACAGTTGATTGAGCCGGGCTGTCTGGAGGGAAGGAGATGTTCTTCCTGCCCACCGTGAAGCGCAGACCCAACTGGGGGGCTGGGGAAATTGGCTTGAAAAGTTCAGCGGAATCCACATAATTGTTCGTGGGAATGGTAAAACCGTACATCTGGCCGTTCCAAGGAATTCGTAGAAGTCTTTGGATACTCGGGGAGCCAGACAGCTCATTAGAAAAATACGCTTTTCTTTTGATCAGACGTGTCATCTAGGTAAACATATTAATATTCTGTAGCGGCTGTTAGTTGTCAGATGTCTTTTATTCATTTTTAATTCCAAGAGCAATTTTTCTTCACGGTTCGTAGGCTTTCCGTGTTTGTGACTTTCTAAGACCCTGTGTGCCACAAAATAGAGGCTGTTGCTAGCTGAGGATTCCCTGCTGTGATGCTGCACTAATTGGTCCTCCAGCAAGAAGCTAGTTGGGGGCGATGCACGGCGTTGGTGTCTCCAAAACGTTTCAAGTTTGGCCCCGTCATAGTTCGCCAGCGAATTTTCAAGCTCCCTAGAGGGGTTTGTTTGCAGAAATACAGTTGGACTGATGGAGGGAAAGTTAATTACGATATGCTGGATTTGATGGATTGGGCCTCTAGGAAATTTGCTGTAAAACGTCTTCTGATAAAAATGGTGTAGACACAATGGGACAACCCTGAGCATCTGCTTTGTAAATGGGCTTGAATAAACACGTACAGACACACTTGCAGCTACTTCGTATGGAGATAAAGCAGGAGGAAGAGGTTCAAAACCTGGTCCTAACGTTTTGATCACCATTGGCACCCTGAGAGAGAAGTTGGTGCAACTCTTTACACTTTTTTTTTATTTTACATCGACCTCTTGAACCTAAAAGTTTTTGAAAACATTCATAGATTCTCCTGAACTGTAAGAATATTTACACTGAAATTGATTCGGGTTCATCTTTTATTTATAAGCGATTTTTTCCTCCATATAATTTATTTATGTGGATAACAATATTGTCCTGGAGCCCTGAGATTTACCAGGTGTAAAGGTTCTGGGTGCTGGGAGCGCAGGATCGCCTAATGCAGATGGTAGAGGGAGGAGCTGAAGGATGGGAGCCACACCACGTGGCCTTGGCAGATATTGAGCGCTAAATGCTGGTTTTTTTGCTTATTGTCGTCTTCAGTTGCACATATCGAGATGATAGAGGGTTTTTTAAAGAAACATTTTAAATATTTGGGGTATTTTCTGATTTTTCACTTTGGATTTTTGGTTTTTGTCCTTACTTGAAAGCCTGATTTTGGTTTGTGATGGGCAGGGTGAGCTATGAGCTGCCAAGAAAGGTTGCTGTACCAACCCTTTGGCAGTGGGAATGGGAGAAAAATAAAATAAAAAAGTATTATCCTAGCATGACTGACCCTATACAAGCTGAGCTGAACTTTTTCACTGGAGATTTTGTTGCTTTACTGTTTTTCCCAGTTGGGGTGAAGTTTATCCATGGAGAAAATTGGTTATGAGGAGAGAATAGAAAAAATGGAGAAGGCTGTGCGGGGAGAAAAATGAGCAGCTTTCTGATTAAATTCTGGGGAAGTTGTGAGCGAGATGATGCTCAGCAGTGCTGAGAGAGGCAATAAGACAGCGACTCCAGTGAACAGCATCTCACCCGGTCCCTAAGTCCTGCTTAAGATGTTTTAATGGAAGCTTAAGGATATTAGACCGACTGTTACGCCTTTCAGTGGCTTTTTCTTGCTCGCCCATATCGTGTTTCACTGTACAAAGATTTATTTGCATTGCTAAAAAAATACTGAATGCTTAACCCTGCCACGTTCCCTAACCACGTGACAGCAAACCAAGCCTAGCTCTTTTAAGTTGGGTTTTAAGCCTTGGGTCATGTCGTGGAGCATTCCAGGAGGATTACGGTGCTACCGTGGCGCGCTCAATTGCCCAAATAGCTGTTTGTGGTGCCAGTGACCACCGTTGGCGTGCACGTCTTGCTCTGCTTTCCCTGTCATCGTCCAAGGGTTTGGCTTCATCCTGCGGCACGTATTCAGCACAAGAAAGATAAACCTTCAGCTGTCAAATGACCTGAATTTTTTATCATTTCACCGCTGAGTAAGGAATTTGGGGTCAAAAAGATAACTCTGGTGATGAACACCTATTAATATTGAAAATTACAGCCTGGCTTGTTAGAAAACCCTAAGGCAATTCCCATCCAGGAGCAAAGGGGTCTTTGCCTCCTCTTCCTCATTAATGAGTTCCCGTTGCTTCCCCTGAGCTGTGTAAATGGTTTCCTAGATTGTATAATTTAAAATATTATGAATTAAACAAAGTGGAAAACGGAGGGAATTTGTGTGGGCAGAGGATGTTCCCAGAGCAGCGATGACTGTGATTATGCAAAAGGCCATACTGGAAAAGCCCGTTACCGCCAGCAGCTCTGGATCCAAACCAGTGTAAATAGCTCTCCCAACTGGGACCTCTGGCCTTGTATTTATTACAATAACGGGTGAAATACGGCTTTTTCCAGCCGTTGTTCATAACGCACGATAATTGAGCCTCCTTTCCTTCTTCTGGAAGTCGCGTCCCCGTTCGCACGTGGGGCACCTCGCTTAGGGGTCAGGCATCTCCTGATGCAGCAGGACACTTAAGTACCCACTTAAGACCCTGTGGCATGTTTAAGATGCTCGGGCAAAGCGTGGTCCAAACGTGTTGATGGCGCTCGAGGCCAGAGGGAGCGCACGGTCACCCTGGCCAACCTCGTGCGCAGCAGGGTGCTGCGCTTCCCACGCTGCCCTCCGCTCAGCCCGGGCACGTCGGGTCCACGAGTTGTGCTCACTGCTCCCTTTTCCCAACCAGCTGGGGTTCGGAGCTTTCTGGGCAGCAGGTTTTTCACCTGCAGCTCTTGCTCCTGTATAATGGCACGTGATTTCGGGGGGAAAATGCAAACGATCTGCAAACTTCTACCTTTATTAGCCTGCCCTGTATTTTCCTCACCTGCTAAATAGCATTAATTCTCCTTCATCCTAAAAGTCTGTCTTGAGAGAAGGCCGTATTCAATGCTCTCTTCTTATTGCATCTGTAAATTTGTAAATGGTGAAAATTTTCTTCGACTTTTTCAACTTTAGATTTTTTTTCAACTTCTTCACAGCCATTTCTGTTCTTTGCCCCTGGGCTGGGTGCCCGAGGTGTGCCACGAACACAGGGAAGCCAGAGGAGCTGCGGGAATTTCGCTTCTGCAGCCGTGGCCTGAAGGCAGAGCTCGGGCGCGGGGCCGCGGCTCTCAGCTCTTCAGCATTCCAGATCAGCCCAACTCTTCTCCTCTCGCAAATGCCACTTGCTTTCCTGGAGACAGAAACCTGCCTGTGACCGGCACGTTGGGAATGGTGGAAATGTACGGCAGGGAGCCAGGCTTTTCAGCTGGAACGTTTTCAGTTATAGGTGTTAATTGATTTCGGTTATTAAAATTACTAAAAATATTCCATTTGTATTTCTTATTTAGTCTCTGACGCTCTGTAATATCACTACCAAAGATATAACTGAAATATTTTTTTAATTTATTTTTTTTTTCTCTGGAGCGATGATTGCTAGTTGATGAAATGGTCATTGAGTCCATTTGTTTGAGTCACTCATGATATAAAAAGATTTTCTAATGCTTTTTCCGTCATGTCCGTGCCCTTTGTATCTCCCCTGGGACAGAGGATGGTGTTAGGGGACGGCTGAAGCTACCCACAGCTTGTATGGAGGGCGGCTCAGCACCGAGCCTAACGTTTCACCCTGTCTTACTCAGTTTAGCCCAATTAAAGCCAAATTTCCTCTTAAATGTCATTAGGCAATTTGGCTTATGGCAGTTTGCCTTTCTGCCCTCACTTTCTTTTCCTTCTCTTCCCCCCCCCCCCCCCCCTTTTATTTCTCTCTGCTGTGTTTTTGGTCGCTGTTAAGATGAGAAAGCCAAGATGCAGAAATAAAGATGATCCTTCACTGTGAAAGCAGATAGGGTTCAAGGGTTTCTGGTCAGAGGACAGAGATACGGTGGTGGCACCTCACCATCATGGGGCTCGCCAGCCACGTTGACAGATTTAGGCCAAAACTCTCTATTGGAGAGAGGGGAAACTTCAGCAGTAATTGCAGGAGGTTCAGTCCCTAAAAAGGTGGATAAAGAAGTTTGGATCTTGGCATTGGTTATTGCATTTCCACCCCTTCTCCAGCATGGCTGAGGCCTGGCCCTGGCCTGGTCTGGTTGGTCACAGCCATCCCCAGCATTGAGGGATGGCCCCTGGTTGCTGCCGAAGAGCGGCTTTGGCCTGCTTGGCTCCCAAATGGAGACTCTTCCTCTAAACGTGTCCCTTTGTTTTTACAGCTCCTTCAAACACCTGATCGGCGGCCTGGATGACGTTTCCAATAAAGCCTATGAAGATGCAGAAGCAAAAGCAAAGTAAGTGTTTGCTCGTTGTGTTCAGCGTAAAACCTTAACCTCCATTTTGTTGATGGAACGTCGTTGTAATTCAAAAACCCCCAGTTTTTCTCAACATGATGGTATAAAACAGCTTAAAAAGTGGTGTATTAGGTGCTCACTCTGAATTTTCCTCTGGACGAGCGTCCGTCTGTCTCCCTGGCTCTCTCTGTGAATACGGGAGGACTGGATGGAGATGGGTCTCCTCAGGTCAGCGCCCAGAGGCCAGTGGTCCCAAGGTCCGTCTTAATCACAGTATTTGAGTCCACAGAAATGTGGGATCTTCAAAATTGATCGCAAAATAATTATCTTGAAATATTTTAAGGTGAGAATTGCAGATCCTGGAAAGGGCAGGTAATGAAGGAAATTGTTGTTGAAAATTATTATTTTTTTTTCCTTAGAAAACTGTGTCAGCCATTTTCACAAAGTCAAAACCTATTCTGAGCCAACGCATGGGAAATTGAGTTTGTCATTTTTGACTGAATACTAGAGCGGCTTTGATGTGAAGCGATACATTCTTCTGAAGTCTCGCTATAAATATTCATTCCTTTCAGAAGTGAACTGTAGTGTATTGTAAAATGCGTCCAGAAAAACCCCACTCTTCATTCAGTCTTGATCCGCAATTTGGCTTTAATGGGAAAAATGTGTTATGTCTGTCCTTTGATGCTGTGCTGGCAATAGAGCTGTTGAGAGGGATGAGGGGGGCACCGAATATGAGCTGGGGACTGAATGGAAGCCACAGTGATTCAAAGGCAAAGGTGGTTTAAAAGAAAACTGAAGTTGCTCTGTACAAAATTACTTTACTTTTCCTCTTACAAAGTTATTTTGCTTATTATTATTATTATTATTACATACACATTATGTTTATTATTATTATACACATTAAAGAAGGGGTTGGGTGTTTTCTCGGTGTGGCTGTCAGTCAGTGGTCTGCAGCCGTCTAAATTTAAGATTGCTCTTCAGTTACACAGAGCAACTCCTCATTAACCCGGAGGGGTTATAACAAAGGAATGTGGCGCTTCTGTGGCAAGAAAATGAGAAGCCCTAATTAGTGAGGCGATTAAAAATAACTTCTTGGTTGCTTGTTTCAGAAAGTAAATCTGCGTCCCCAGAAATGTAGGTTCTTGGACAAGCCTCGCTGATATTGCAGAGCATCCATGCCCTAAGATAGTATTTTCCTCTTTACTATCGTTGAGTGATATTTGAAATACATTTTTAATAGTGTTTCATTTAAGGGTTGCATTTTTGTTTAGAACAATACTTTCCTGCCCCAAATCAAACATAAAAGCTTCCTTGCTCAAATGCTTAAGTTCCCTACAGTTCTTGTTGACTTAATGAGAAAGGCAGGAGGCATTCAGCCTCTTCTGCCCCCCCAAAAAGGGGCACAGACTGCGAGGTCAAATGGACACAGTGCTATAGCAGCAGGTAACTAGCTATTAGGTACATATTATATATATTATTAGATATATTAGATATTAATACCAGCTGAAAACATGGCATTTTAATGCCAGCAGCAGCTTATGCAAAGTGTTTAACAAAGTGTTGGCAAATGAACTTCAGCAGCTTCAGAGGATGGTCCCACCTATCCCAGGCACGTGCTCTTACGATTTTAGATTTTTTTTTTTTTTTTTTTTTTAGTGTTACTATTTGGATTATCTTGCTTTCCATCCGAACAAAAAGGGAGAAAACGTTGGTAAAGAACCTGGGGATGTTTGGTTTTCGTAACAGCAGGATGTTCTTGTCGCAGAAGCTTTTACAAGGTTACGCCACAACCCCCGAGCGCCGCTTGCAGATGGGCCTGGCCCTGCCCGTGTGGCAGTCTGTCCCTCCACACCTGCAGTTGCCAGCTGTGTTAGGAGCAGAGTGTCGTGGAGTCATTTACTACCACGGGCAACGTTTGTGTACGCAGGTTGTAGCAGAGGCTTTTTTCGGGATCATTCTGTGAGTTTTCGGGAAGGGATTTCAGGATCCCTTGTGCGCTTTGTAGCTTTAGGGAGGCTGCAGTTTTGGACCTATTTTGGATAAAGTCTTTATTTTGGGAACCAACGGGCCACTGTTGACCTTAACATCTTTGAGCTTTTCTTTATTCCTCTTCTTTTCTTATAAGGCCAAGTGTTTCATCCCCACCAAAGGGCAAAGCGAAGGTGTCTTGGTGACGGAGGAATCGTTCCCCAAAAGGAGGCGGTGATTAATATTGATAGCAACTCTTCTATTTTAAAACTGAGAGGCCTGTGCCTGAGTCCCGTCACTTGAGACTGTAGGTGACAGCGACATTATTGCCCTCCGCACGGTGACATTTTGACTTTGAAAGCGCGGGAGGGCTGTCTGCCTGGAGGAACGTTAAAAAACCAGAATGCTCTTTCAAAAGCTAGGGCATTTCTTAGTCAAATACCATATTCCGGTTTGCTGGAATCCCTGAAAGCAAGGGCGTGCCTGCAGAAAGGTGGGGAGGGGAGGGGGGAATGGGGGAGTTACTTGGAGAGCAAAGCGAGATGCCCTGGAAGCTGCTGCAGAAAGTTTTGTCGCTCGAGTTATTGTTTCTGTATCTCGCAAGATAAAACTCCTCTGGGAGAAAAGGCTCCTTGGCAGGGATTTTAACCTGGATTAGTTTTCGAGCAGCTGTTAATTAGCTCCAGCTAATTGTCCTTCAAGGGCTTATCTTTTCCAAGGGGAAGTTTGTGAAAGGGAAGAACTCGGCACATGAAGCTCACCCGTGTTTGGTTGAGGCTTTACACAAATCACCTTAAAATTGTGTTCCCCCCCCCCTTTTGCAGCCCCGTAGCTAGCGTCTCATTTTCAGTGCTTGGATGGCGGGTGGCAAAAGGCTTTTGGGCAGATAGAAATTCTCTGTGTGCTCCTGTCTCGCCGTGGCTGGGGATGATCCATGCCAAGGTCAGACGCTCAGCAGATGTAGCGACACAGAATAAATACAAAGGCCGTCGTCGCGAGACGTCATCGCAGTCTCCGAGCCTGCTTTTGGTTGCTGCGGTGGCCAAATTGAGGGCCAAAAGGTGAACAGTTTAGTGTTTTCTTACCAGTCGCCATCAGTTAAGAAATATGAATTGAAACATATAAAAATATCTACAGAATGGCAGCAAATATATTTTCGTAGAAATCTACCATATCAAGCTGATTATTAAATTCCTGTTAATTCGTAGGCTCCTGTTCAGCAAAAGCACAGGTTTAGACTACGTCCAACGCAGGGTTCATGTTCCTAAGCAGGACTTGGGCCATGGGCTGGAGTTCATTGCAGAAATACCTACCAAATTGGTGGCACTGGTGGGGTTTTTTTAATCTCCATGCTAGAGCATGACCCTGGCATTACGGAGCTGGAAGTCCCAGTGCAGGGTGTGACTGGGAGGATGTTAGGCAGAAGTTACAGGGTCAGGAAATCTTCCCATGTATCCAACAGGCCTCCAGGTTTGAAAGGGCTGAACAACTTTTTGTTGAGTTTATCTCTTGGTGACCTGGTGTTTTTCCAGCTAAGCCTTGAGATATGGTTAGGGTGCTCCTAGGAGCTGGGAGAATGCTCTAGCACTCAAGCTGCTGTAGACAACTGAGCTATCACTTCCAACCCTTGGGCATGATTTGAAGGAAAGAGCAAGCTCTGCTCAGCTCTGAAGGCAACGAAAACGCATACCACCATTCCAAAATAGTTCAGCTGAGCAGAGGGGCTTCTTGCACCACTAAATGAGGAGTCACGGGGGGACCGTGGCTTTAGGTATCTGCGTCCTGGCTGTGGTGGTTGTAGGTGTCTCTCTGTGTGCATGGGCACCTTTGGATGGTGTCCTAAATGCCTGGCTCTTGGCCTGCACGGGCAGCCGGGATGCCCAACACAAGGCTGCGTCAATGCTCCAGTGGGAAGGTGCCCAGGAGTCCCTGCCAAGCAGACGTTGAAGAAAGTTGTGTTCTTCAAGGGCATTGGCCTTCCCTCAAGAAGACATCCGTCTGTCTAGGAAAGCAAGTGTGCACCTGGGCTGCTGAAAGCGGTGGAATTCAGTAGAGTTGCTCATGTGCCCAAGCGGGAGTCATCTTTGACGCCACTTTGTGAGTTTCCTTACAGTCAGGTGACTGTAAAAGTTGTGGCTTTCATCTAAATGGAAGAACCCTTTTTTATTCTTGTGGTTGCAGAGATTGCCTTTCTAACGGGAGCTGACTCCAGCACCAGAACCGATTTACTTGCTTACAGCTGATACCTTACCACCCAGCTAATACCTCTTCTGGAGATGCTTTTCCCTGGGTTTTGCAAGCTTGGGATTGGCAGTTCTCCTTAACGTCCGTTCTTTGTGTTCAGTCTCTTAAGTCAGAAATCATCCATGTATCATCAGTGAGGCTATATAATTGATATTCTACTCCTCAGGTGTATTCAGATAAGTTAATAAATTCATCAGCTAACGAATATTATAGTTCCACCCGTACCAGAGTCAGGGTGAAGGAGAGAGGCAAGCATTTCATTCGGTTCACGTTCTGAGGAGACGGGAGTTTCAGAAGAACGGTGCTCGTGTCCCGGTGTCAGGCCCAGCCGCATTGGTGTTGAGGGCATGAAGGAGATGCCTAACCAAGCAGGAGACCCATCGAAGCATCGATTGCTTCCAGGCGGAGCCACAACTGCAGCTCTCGTAAATCCAGGAGGAAGCAGGTGGTTTCTGCTGGCCTTGTCGGTGCCAAGTGAGGTGAGGGTTCAGCGAAGGCCCTTGGCTCCAGACACACCGATCCCTTGTGCTGGCATCTTCCCATCTTCCCCGTCCAGAAAACTCCTGACGTTAATCTCTGCACGCTACTTCAGCCGCTAACGAGGGCATGGGACGAGGTCCCCTCTGGCTTGGCCTGGCCTTTCCGTGACGTGGCTGTAGCAAGGGAGAGCCTCTCCCGCCTGGCAGAGACAAGGACGGCAGCGAGGTGGCCCTCCCCGCCGAGCTGGGAAGCTGGGCTTTGCCTGGGCTTTGCCTGGCCAAGCAGAGCGTGTCCGCTCCGGTGACCAGGGTCCCTGTGCTCCTTTTCTCCTGCCACATCCAGAATTATTTGCTGATGTTGATCTGCGGCAGCGGGGCTTGAAATTAATGTCCTACTGGCGTCCAGGCACTGGGGCCTTCGTGCTGTTGCTCCAGGCTCTCTGCAGATGCAGGCTATTTTAACTGCACTTTTGGCTTTTTTTTTTATTTTCCCCCATTCCAGCTGCGTTGTAGCCCTGGGGGAACACATCCAAAATCGTTTCCTTTTCAGAGGACTCGAGGAGGCAGGGCCCTTTGTGTAGGTGTACAGTGCCTTGCCCTTGCCTAGCAGCTCTGGCCCCAGATGCCCTTCGTCTTTACTCGAGCTGTGTTTTAATCACAGAATCACGGAATCATTTGGTTGGAAAAGATCTTGGAGATCCTTGAGCCCAACCGTACCTGTCCACCACTATAAGCACCGCATCTGTTAAATCCCCCCAGGGGTGGGGACTCGACCCCTTCCCTGGGCAGCCCCTTCCAGCCCCTGACAGCCCTTTGGGGAAGGAATTGTTCCCCAGGCCCAACCTCACCCTGCCCTGGCACAACTTGAGGCCGTTGCCCCTCGTCCCATCGCCCCTTCCCTGGGAGCAGAGCCCGACCCCCCCGGCTCCCCCCTCCTCTCAGGCAGTTGTAGGGAGCGATGAGGGCTCCATCCAGACCTTCTGTTTTACCGGCCAGAGTCATCCCTTTTTTCACGTTGTCCCTCCTCTCTCACTACCTTTGTCCATAACAAAGCATCCTAGCAGTTCATTGACTTAGTTTTGGTGCAGAGGGTGGTGGTTGATATTTTCCAGTTTTATATGCACGCTTTGTGGATACGTTTCCCCTTCCACCCTGGCTTTAAAGATAAAATTGACTTTATTCTGAAGAGAAAGGTACAGATACAGCTTTACAGTTTCGTCAGGCGAGGTGGGGTCGTGCCCCATCTTCTTCCCTTTCATTTGCTGCTTACGGAACGGCGCCGTGTCCGGCCGGACCTTTCAGCACTGGCCTTTTTGAAGGTGCCAGTGTGGGAAAAGTTTCCGTCTCCGAGCCGTAGGCGAGCGCCTGCGCGCGGGGCTGGGCTGAAGCCGGCTCCCGGGGGCTGGTAGCTGGTGTTCAGGTGCCATCTGCTGTCGGAGGCTCCCCCCAGGCTGTCTCCAAGTGTCGTGTTTTGCAGGATGAAATCCCCGTACCCCCCTGGTCCGTCTCTTTTCACCAGCAGTTCGCAAGAGAAGGTGGTGTGGAGTGTCCTGTGTGTCCTCGGTGGTGCTCCGTGGAGTTCTGCTGGTGCTACCTCTGACTCCTTCCTACGCAGCCTTTCCTTTTGCCTCATGAGGTTGTATTTTGAGAGTTATTTTAATAGCTGAAGTTGGAGTTAAAAGCTTATTGCACGTGGATAGGCCTAGGTATTACTGAGTAGCACAGATCCAGAGGAATAGATGTGTAGAGGAAAAAAAAAGGTGGTGACAAGGACCTGCTCTACAGACAGTTTGCATTTCCGTGGGGTTTTCCTCTGGGCTGCTTCAAGTCTGGTTCCCTGCACTCAATGTTACTCAGTGCTTGGGGCACATAAATCAGCTCCTCAAACGCGTCTTCCAGTTCAGCATCACCTGAGAGGAGCCCAGCTTTCGTGCTCTTGTCCCACTTGGAGATGGGAGAAGGACCCGTCAGGGGGCTTGCTTCAGAAACACGTTCCTCATTTGGGCTGAGAGATTTTAGCGCCCCTCGTGTACGAAGACTGCTCTTCATTGATAACCCGCTTGCGGTGCTTGTCGGAAGGCGGTTGGCAGCCACGTGGTCGTAGGTCTGGGTGTTCCTGTCGTGTAGACATCTGCTCTTCGCTGGTCGGTGGGTACCAGGGTGCAAGTTCTGCCCGGCCTCTCCGTAAATGGATTGAGGCTGGAGTTGGCCCTTCAGCTCCAAAAAACGGGCCACGGCACGCGGCAGAACCCAGCTTCTCCTGTTGCAAGCTGCTGTTAGGGTGGGGAGGGAGAGCTTTGCCCGTGCGCTGCCTGCGAGCACGCTGGCCCGGGGGGGCTTCGCCCAACGGCCTGCCCCTGGATTTGGGGGGAGTAATAAGCTGCCCTGGGTATGAGGAACGGGTGCTTTTTGTTTCTTTATCTTATTTGCTCTTAGAAATGTAGATAAGAGAAGCCAAGAAAGATTTTTAACTTCTGCCAAAAGGGAAATCCTCAGAGTTAAAAGTTCCAAAACTACCGATTAGAGAGAAGGATTTAATTAAGGTCCGGCTTTCTCTTGGGCCACAGCGTTGGAAAACTTTGGCTGAGCTAATTCAGCGGCAGGCAGAGTGCGATGAGATTAGTCATTTTTCTGCAAGAGAAACTGTTTTCTGGCTTTACTGCCTTAGGAGGGGCTGGGCAGCCCGAGAGCTCCGTCGTCCCCCTCGGTGTCAGGCGCTGTCTGAATTAGGGGCCTTACGGGAACTTGCTTTTGCCTTGGCTGCCTGCAGCCTGCCAGGCTGGGGGGGGGGGGGGAACTGTTTGGGATGGGGAAAGCTCGTTAAAGCTATAAAAAGCAGAGGTTGCAATCGTTTCTTTTAAGCTGTGTAAATAATTAAAATAATTCTCCTACTTGGCAAGTGCTGCGGAGAAATCATAACTGCTCATTGATACCTGTGAAGTTTGCATGAGTTTCAATATTTTCTGCTTTGCAAAAACGAGGCTTTGGGTGGCATTATTTGGCCTGGGGTGTGCAAGAGCTTTTTTTCTTTCTGCTGGAAAATTTTGCAGATAACAAGAGTTCAGCCTCAAATAATTCGTACTTTCATCCTGAAGCCACTGGTGGTTTGTATCCCAGCCTGGCTATCGCATGTTCCCAACCGCCGTAATAAACAGGGGCTTACTGGGAAAATCCCAGCATGGCAGGGGCTGGCAGGGCCCCCCCGGAGCTCCCCCATCCCACCCCCCTGCCCAAGCAGGCTCACCCAGAGCAGGGGGCACAGGACAGCGGCCAGGCGGGGGTTGAAGATCTCCAGAGAAGGAGACTCCACAGCCCCCTGGGCAGCCTGGGCCAGGGCTCCATCACCCTCACACTCAACAAGTTCTTCCTCCCGTTCAACTGGAACCTCTTCTGCTTCAGGTTGTGCCCATGGCCCCTTGGCCTGGTGCTGGGCACCACTGGGAAGAGTCTGGCTCCGTCCTGGTGACCCCCACCCTTGAGATATTTGTAGGTGTTGATGAGGTCCCCTCTCAGCCTTCTCTTCTCCAGGTTGAACAAGCCCGGCTCCCTCAGCCTTTCATAGAATCACAGAATTGTTTGGGTTGGAAAAGCCCTTTAAGCTCCCCCAGCCCAACCGTTCCCCTACCCCTGCCATCCCACCACTAAACCCTGTCCCTCAGCACCTCATCTGCCCTTCTTTTAAATACCTCCAGGGATGGGGACTCAACCCCTTCCCTGGGCAGCCCCTTCCCTTTCCTCCTAGGGGAGATGCTCCAGTCCCCCCATCATCCTTGTTGCCCTGCTCTGGACTCTCTCCAGGAGTTCCTCATCTTAAGAGCTCAGAAATCGTTCTAAAAGGCCAGAGCCCACCCAGGTATCCCCAAGCGAAGGCAGCGGAGGCCGCTGAGGGGTGGCTCCCCTTCCTGCAGGTGGGCTGCTCTTTGCTGGCATTGCGCCGGGTGGGCTCGGTGGCCGCTTTGCTCTTGAGAAAGCGCCCTCTGCAAAGCACCCTGGCACACGTGGGGGATGTGTCACATGAGCTTTTAAAACCAGGTCATTTTTATTGAGGTAATGATCTGTATGCTCTCCTCTTGCCAACCTGACCTTTGGATGTGATAACAGGCTGTGTCAGAGGGGAGCGCCAAGTGAAAAAAAATCAGCGCCTCTGAGGCAGGCTGCTATTACAAGATTTTACTGCATTTGTTTTATAAAATTAGGGCCTGCGCGGATGAAATCAAAACGCAGCAGAAAGCTTCTGGGCAGTAATGAGGCTCATTCCCGAGGAAACAGAAAAATGCGGCGGTGAGAGCTTCCGTGCGCCGAGCGGTTCACGTTGTACGGGGCAGCACCTGATGGCAACAGAGGTCTGTGCTTTGGGAATAGTAACCGTTCCCTTGGCGTTTATCGGGATGCTTTTCCAGAGACGGCCGGGAACGCCTCCCCTAACCCCGGCGTGGCCGCTGAGAGCTTTGTGTAGCGCAGCCGTGGTCGCTTCAACCAGAAGCCTCGCCAAACTTTGGCCTCCGTGAGGGATGGAGGCACAAAGGTAGCATTAAAATGTTTTTTGTTCCTGGGTCTGTCTGTTTGGCGCCCAGCACATTTTTGAGCTGTCTGGAAGATTTATCTGAATAGCTTTGTAAGTATTACGCCACGGGAAGATGAGCTGTCTCTGTCCCACTTTCATCAGGAGGAGTTCAATAACAGAGCGCCGCTTGAACAGAGTCAAATGTATCATAAATAAAACTCAGCAATCCCTCTCCTCGTGGGAGCTGCTGATTTTTGGAACTGCTGGAAATAGCTGTGGGATTATTTGTGGCTTTTCCAGCGCCAGAGCTGCCTCCCAGACCCCTTGTCCTTGGTTGTACCTCGCCAACTCCTCGGAGATGCACCAGGAGCTGGCTCCAACCTCGCTTTTCTGTCCAAGAGTTGGTAAGGGAAAGGAAAGGAAGGCAGAGCCAGTGAGAGCTGAAGGGCAAGTGTGGGGGTGGTGCTGGCACCTGGGTTTGGGAGGACGAGATTTGGGCTCCGGGAGGGCAGCGCCGGGGGAGGAGGTGGGGGAGCACCATCTCCCGGCTGCTGAGTTGTCTTGGCAAAGCTGGCGAAGGCGTTGCCAGATAAAGGAGTTTCTTCTTCCCAAGAAACTTCCCAGGCTGGGATGTGACGGGAATAGCTCTGGAGTTTTGACGTGTGGGTGTTTAAACGGCAGGGGAGGGGAGGGAGCGGCGGGTGGGGGGCCATATTTCAAAGATGAGTGAGTATTAATTGTTCTCCCTGTGAAAGTTGGTAAGCATGGGGCCCGAAAACTGCCTCGCAAATTCAGCTGACCCCGGAACGGTAATTGTGTTAAATTCAAAGATGAAACTCAGTCACTGAAGTGTGAAATGGAAGAAATTTAATCCCACTGTAAGTGAAAAACTCACTGGAGCCTTAACTCCGAAGTTGCCTCTGGCTCCTCCATCCCACCAGCAGCTGAGCCACCAAGCCAGGACTTTTCTCTCCGTTCCCTTCTCCCTTTAAAGAATACATAGCCGGCTTTCCTGCAGGCTGGGATTAAGCTCCATGTATAGCTTACAGTCCAAACTCAGCCCACGTTAAGCTCAGGATTTCTACCCCCATCTCATCCTGCCCTAGGGAGCGGGCGATGCTGGGCCACGGCGCCCTTGGCAGGGTGGTGCCAGCCCCCGACGGCAAGGCGCTCGGGGGGGGGGGGGGGGGGTTCTCTTCATTTTGCTGAGCATTAAGCACTAACCAATAACTTACTCTGCAATGCCAAGCCAAGGGGGTTTATTTAAAAAAAAGACCCCGATGCTTCCAATATTGTTGATGGATGCTGAGAAGCTGCCCCCACGGGATAATAATGTTTTATTCCGTGTGCTTGGGGCACCCCAGAGTCTTTAGCCTGACTACGCCGTGCTCCGCTCGCATTGATTTGCCCACGGTTGCGTTTGCCGTATTTTTTCGGTACCTGTCTGAAAGCTCCATTAAATGATTGGAGAAGTGCTGAGCTCTAAATCTCTAAATCATCTGCTTTAAAAAAAAAAAAAAAAAAAGGAAAACCTGTTCTCATGATTTAACTGATCCCGCAGCTTTTATGTAGGTATAGCAGGGTAAAATATCAGAAATATAGATAACGTGAAATTTTGAATACGTGAGAAAGCTGAGTGCCTGTAAACCTTTAAAGAGAAGCCGAAAGCCTGATCTGGCCTGGTTTTTGGCCTTAATGTAGAGCTGCCTGAGTTCTGTAATAGGGCTGCTGTGAGTTAAAAGGGCTTCGTCCATGGCTGTATTTAAAATTCATTTTAGTGATGGGGATGAAGCGTTCCCACCCGTATCCGCTCAGCGTTCCGTCGCACGCGGTCCTGCTCTCCGCCGTTTATATCCCTTAGGCTTTGTTGCTCCGTTTTCGGGCGGGACTGGCAGGTCGCTGGCCAGGAGGCGTGGGGATACCATCCTGTGCTGGTACCAAGGACCAGTCCGATGGAGCGGGGCTGCAAAGGCGCTGGCGGGACGGCGATGGCGCTGGGCGCGCTGGTGGTTCTCCCCCAGGAATAACCGCCCTGTGCGCCCACCCAAACCCGTCAGAGCTACGGGTGCCTGGCCAGGTCCTTGTCCTGATCTTAGTCCCAAATTAAATCCCAGCCTTTGCCAGGCTTTGCTGCCTTTCCTAATCCCTTACGCTGTAAGGAGATGCTCTCTAACGGGGGTGTCTTTCTCGCACGCTGCGGTTTTGAACGGGTAGCTGTTCCTTGTTTTGTTTGGAGGCTCTTTCTGTGCAGAAGTGATATCATTCATCTCGGGTGGCAAAACCTAATTCTTATTGCTTGAAATTCTCTTAGGAGCCAGGCATCCAAAATGGGCTGGCGGCAGGCCAGTAAGCGGCAGTGGCTCTTCCAACGTGCAGGGAAACTGCCAGGGTGTCCCTACCCATGCTGGTGGTGCAAAAGAAAAAAAAGAGGGGATAAAAAAAAAAAAAGCAAAGCAGCTACTTGGCTGCTTTGAAACCTTAGCCGTCTCCTTAACCCCTCCGGCTTCCTAGCTTGCTTTCTGACTTCGTACACTTAGGGAAACGAATGCCTTAAGTTTATCTTTGAAAGGTGTTTTACGACCCCACTGCTGCCAAATACGCTATTGTAATAACTACATGATAGTTAAGTTGGTCGGATTCGGATGCGAAAGCGTTTGCTAAGCACTGAGCACGTGCTTGGCGAAGCCGTGGCCTCCTGCTTGCGAAAACCAGCGTAGCAACAAGAAACTGCAGCTCCAGAGTTCGCCTCTCGGGAAAGCAGGACCTGCGTGGGGTTGCTGCGGCTTCAAATGCTTGCTGAGTATCGAAGCTGACATTTTTTAAAAAAAAAAAAAAAGGGAATTACTTTCATCTTTTCTTGTTGTGGCCTTTGCAAAAGGCGAAGTCCTGCCCGATGGAGCGCTGGGAGCAGCCTTGCCCTGGCCGTGGAGCACGCTCAGCGCCTGACCAAGGCCCCTCTAAAATTCAGTGTAATCAAATGCTTTTCTTCCCATTAACTAAACCTGGTCGCCTAAACTTCCTTTAAGTGACCTTGTTAAATGCAGCAACAAAATTCAGAGTATTTTCTCTTGTTCCTCTATGTTTCAACCTCTCTAATTTTGGATTTTTATCACTGCCTTGTTATCCAGGACAGTGCCCGGCGATCGCTACTGGGAATGGCAAATAATATTCAGCCCTCCCAGGAGCAAAGCAGGCGGTATGAAGGCTGGAAGGAGGCAGTCCCGTGCCCTCCCTGTCCTAACGTGTTGGTGAGGGTACGCAGGGGTAGGAGCCTCTCGAGTGGGGGGGCCATAGACAGCGAGCCTCTCTGAATGGCGTCAAGCATTTTGCGTTATTGCTTTGAACGCCGATGGGGGGAAGGAATTCAAATGTTTGTCTGACCTGCAGCATCTCCCGTGCCATTTAAGAGAGGAGCCAAACAAAAAAGCTGAGCCTGAGGTGTGCCGGGGGCCGTATCGCTCTGGAAGCCAAGAGGAGCCGCCGGGAATGAATTCCCCTTCCGAGTCAGTGAATGCTGAATGTCACTGTTGGGCTTGGGGGAAAAAAAAAAAATCATAGTCACCTGAGCTATTTTAAAGTTTTTTCTCATTTTTCCACAAGTGTAGTGGATGGAAGTGCTTAGGAGATTAAATTTCTATAGAGGGCATCGCTCGTGCTGCTGCTGGGGCTCGGGAGAGGCTTCTCCGTGTCGCCCCTTCGGAGACGGCACAACGAGGGTGCTCGGAGGTCAAACCATTAATGGGACGTTTGTACGTGGGTGCGTGCGAGTGTCTTTAGGCAAGAATTACTACATTCACATATATTCAATCATATTTTATTACAGACTGCTAAAAACTATTCAGAGCTTTAAATAATTTATAGTCGCGTTTAGCATCGCTCCCGTTTTCAGTGGTCTTGTTATGATGTGAAGGATCCTACTATCGTATCGGCAGCTCGCCGGGGCAGTCACATTGAGAATTCTCCTGAAGTCCTGAATCTTTAATAAACCCCTTTCGCTAGATTTTCAAAGCTGGTTCTGTTAAAAAAAAAAAAAAAAAATAAATTAAAAAAAAATCCAGGAATGTATTCAAAATGCATCAGCTGCTTCAAAAATGAAGAAAGCATCTGGGCTGCTCTTCACTCAGAAAACCGTAGTTACAATGGAAGCGGTTTGTCAGAGAACTTCTGTCTCTACGCCAATATTCATGTAAAATTATATATAAAGTCCACCTTACAAGGTCCCAAGCCCCTGTGAAATTAGTGGTTGTTGCCCCGCTCCCGCGATGCAAAGCTCCAGTGGCAGTAGATGGGAATCAACCGGGATTTGGGGTGCTTGGGGGATTCAGGATCAGCCCCCGCCGATGAGGCGAAGGCGTCTGGCTTGCTCCAGAAATGAATAATGGAGAAAACGATTGGGTTTCAGAAAGCGCTGTCAACCTGGTAATAGTCAGCACTCACTGACTCCAGTCTTTAAAATTTATATGCCCTGTATTTATTTGATAAGGTGTAGCATTATCTGGCTTTTCCATTAGAAAGGAGCCCGTACCCAGCGCCTGTTTGTCATATTTATACATCTAATAAAATGTTAGCACTGCCAGCTTAGACCTGTTCATTTGTATTTTACGCTTTTGCTCTATACTCTCAGTTTCTATGGGAACCTGGGCTGTTAGGCAATAGAGAATAAAGAGATGAGGAGAGGTCTTCGGAACCTTAACTCCGTTTCTCTGCTGAATTGCCAGCGTGCTATACCCGGCACAAACACGCTTGGAGCCAAATAAACTGGGAAGGGGAAAATCAAGGCCAGTTCAAGGCGAGGAGGTTGATGGTCATTGAGTTTCCTCCTTCCAGAAGCATCTTGATTGGGTGCTTTTATGGTTTTTGCTTTGAAAATCCATGTGTGATGCTTCAAAGTTAGGTTTACGTTTTCAGAGGAGGCAATAACAAAGTGCATGGCTTGCCTTTGCGGCCCTTTGAATGCAAAGTGATCCACTGCAAATAAACAGCAAAGAAACCCTCTCCTTTTGGTATGATTAATTACAGCTCCTGAGTTGGAAACGTGACCTTCATGTACAATTCCATAGGTTTTGCAGGGAAGCGTCCTCTCGTTCCTGTATTTTAGCGTATCGTTTCGTATCCGCCACTTCAGGACCTGTTGGTGAATCAAGGTAATGTAGATGAGCTGAAATAATTAGTAGGAAATCATTAGAAAAACCTCCTTAAGGACATTTCTTGCAGCGCCACGGCGCGTATATGAATTCCTTACGAGATGTTTGCGTTTCTGTCTAACTTGGGAGAATACGAGTGCAGTGCTGTGCATACAGAGTGTCCAAGGCTGTGCTAAAAATGTAAAGATAAATTTTACATTTTTCAACAGGATTTAAAAACCAGCGGGTTTGGCAAACTTTGCAAGGATATACATCAAAAAAAGGCTTTGAAGTGGTGGGGGTTGCTAGGGCTAATATTGGTATGACTTATAAGCAGTTCCTGAAAGAGGTCATTAATTTGCTTTAATGTTCATGTGCGCCAAGGTGGGCGTTCACAGCTGTGTTCCCGAATATCTGGAAATGTCTATCAGCAGCGAGGTGTTCCTCGTGGAATCGGCTGAACAAGGGCACTCAGGGATGCTCAGTAGGGTTATCTTTAGGCTTTTTTTTTGTCTCACAAACTCTTATTTTTAAGGTCAAGCAGGCCTGTTTAAGACCATCTGGTCTAGGGGCTCTCTCCAGAACCTGTGCTCCTCTGCAGAGTGATGTGGCAATCACCTTGGCATGACCCTGCTCGTGGCAGATGGCTTTTGGTCTCGCTTCTGCCTTCCCTGAGGTTGGTTTTGGTTGATATTGCTGAGTTGGGTTTAGTAAGTCATAGCGTGAGATGAACTTGTGTGGCTTCTCCTACTCCCACTGTTTGGGTCTGGAAGGAGCAGGGCAGCTAAAAGCCTTCTTGGTAGTGTTGAACAGCACCGTGAGTAACCCTGGGCAAGTGGCTTTTCTCTGTCCTTTGGCTTCCTGATCTGAAGAACAGCATTTCAGATCTAACAACCCAAGGTACTGCATCAGGAATTGATATTGTCCTATTTCCTCCGTCATCTCACGTGACAGCTTCAGGATATGTCTCAACTTCTGTGCTTCCCGGGCGCTTTGTTCTTGCAGCAAAGTGATTTTAAGATGATCTTTTAAAATAATGTTCAAAAGGGGAGTGGTGAGCGCTTGACCTCTTAACACAGCATCTCGAAAGAGTTTTTTAACCGTGCCTAGAAGTTGGGTTTGTGGGTCTTTCTTTTCAGGCATCTCTCTATAGTTGGTGTTACCCCCATGTATAGATATGCAGTAGCTGTCTGTTGGCCATGAAGTTGCCTCTGCAGTTTCTATCAAAACCCTTGTTCTATCGAAACCCTTGATCAAACTGACTTTTATTTCTCTTTTCTTCTTTTTTTTTTGCAATGAGAGAAACTTCATTTTCCACTTCTGGGCAAATCTGTTTCACTTAATGCTGTTATTTCCCTGGATTATACACACAGACCTGACTTTCTGTCCTCTACAGCCTTCTGAAGCATCCTTTTGTGCCTCGAAGTATCTTTTAATTGTGCCAAAAGAAAAGGATAAATAAAATAGCAAGTAGATTCCCTTCCCTTCTGCTTCGTAGGTAGTTTTGGGGATTTCTGTTTTGTAGGTGTTTGTCAGGGTAAGCAATGATGCAGCCTTGGCCACCAGCTCTCCGTTGGTCCTTCTGGCCCTGCGCATCCCCATGCTGGGAGAGTACTGAGGGGCTCGGCAGAACCCTCTGGTCTCCAGAAAGTGGTCTCTTCCCACCTCCACTGAAGGCTTTGGACCTCTCCAGTGGCTTCCAGGTTGGAATGATGTTGACGACAACATGAAGGTTTACTAAAGACGTAGCCCATTCAGTTAAAACAACTGAGTTGCTTACGGAGCCTGGGTTTACCCTGCTCAAAACTGCCAGGGTGCCAAGTGAGCCTAAGAGGACCAGAAAGGTCTTTTGAGTGGTGATGAGCTTTTAGGGCTTGAGAAGTTGGGAAAGAGTAGCTTGCTGGTATCTGCTGTGGGCTGGGATATTCGTAGGGATCTCAGAGGGGCTCCACTGCTCGGTGTAGAAGACTTTGAGCTGGTTGGATTGGTAAATCTGTCCTACTGCTGTGCTACTTGTAGCGTCATAGCTCAGATCCAGAGGTGGCAGAGATGAGATCGACTGTGTAGCAGACACTGAGGACGCTGGTGGCAGATGTAGCCCCATCGTTGCGAGAGCTCCTGAAACGAGATCTGGGCTCCCGAAGGAGACGGCGGGCGGTCAGACCCTGCGACAGCCACCCAGGATCTCTGCTCCAGCCCCCGCAGGAAGGCGCGGAGGAGGAAGGCTGCAATGATCTCAGACCTCTGCCCTTGAATTCAGAGAAGTCACCTGCCTGATTGTTTGACCTCCTGGGCACCCGAGCCTTTGGGTTACGGGGAGGTGTAATCCCTCCGGTTCATCGCTACCGACTCCCACGCGCCTCCAAGCATGGGACGCCCGGAGCCTGGGGCTCCCTCTTTCCTTCCCAAAGTTGGGCAGCAGCAGGCACAGCTCTGTCTCTTCTGGTCTCCTCAGGCTTTCGGCTTTCCCCCACGTGACTTATTACCTCTGGAATTGTCCTCGCTACGCACCTAGTATCGGTTAGTGCTCCTGGGGAGTATCCAAACCTTATCAGGATGCTTCCAAACACAGGCTGAAGGAGGCTACTCCAAATGGCTGGTGTCTTTGGAAGCCTCTTACCCCCTCGCTTCAGCCATCACGAGGAACTGCTGTGAAAACTAAGCATGAAATGGAAAACATCACAGAAAGGACGGGCTGATGCTGCTGTAGCCCAGTGGTGTCAAGAGCGATGAAGCGTGAACCCGCACACATGAAGAGGACGTAGTAGGAAACACCGAGCTGCCGGGACAAAGGCAGGAGATTAATTTGGGAATAATACCTGTTCAAGAAGATGCAGCTAGCGTTAAGGCTCCCACTTCCATCGCCTTGAAGACTGAAAAAAAAAAAAAAAAATGAGTAGTGGATAGGCCTGATGATTGAGAGCCTGTATTTTAAGGTCCTAAATGTCTGGGTGACAGAGGAGCATCTCCAGCCAACATCTCATTGCTTTTTGGGAGGGCAGCCTGTGCGGCGCTGCGGTTGAATGGCGAAGCTGTGCAGTAGGTAGGGAAGTCAAGAGAAATACGGGAGTGACGTGGGGCAGTAGAGCAGCCAAGCAGGAAGCCAACGGCGGGGAAGGAAGGTGCGCGGCGGCGGCACGAGAGGGCAGCCTATGTTGGTGTAGCCCCTCGTTGGCACCAGAGCTGCCGCTGGGCTTGGAGGCTGGGAGAGCAAAGTGTCTCCTCGCAGCCTTTCGGCTGACAGAGGGTTGTCCTGCCCTCCATGGACCCCGAGGTCAGAGCCCCGGCAGCTTTGGGAATGCCACGGCTGCTGCCAGAAGGGCCATCGCAGGTCTTGCGTAGCCTTGCCTAGAAACCATTGAAACCCGCTCTACTGGGAAAAAAAACCCACCTAATTTTTTGCTCTAATAAGATAAAACACTGCTATTTAAAAAGCAAATTTTTATTTAGCCCTGCTGGATGCAGATGTTCCTAATCCCCCTGTATCACTTTTGAAATGAGTCCTGACCCCCCTGGCTTGCCTGGTGTTAATCAGGAGTCGGCAGCGTTTGATGCTGAAGCGCCAGACAGGAGAATTTCACAAAACTACGCCTGCTTGGCAGGTAGCTGAGAGCAGGCCTTTTCTAATTTGTTTTCAGGCAAAGGGAAGCTAATTTGAAACCACCGCTGCTAATTCCAGGAAAAGAAGGAGGCATTAAGGCTCTTTGGGGAGTTTCGAGTGACAGCGGAGCCATTAGCAGGGAGGAAATGCGGGGAGGTGATCTTTATCGGGAGCCCCACGTTTGGCTGTATCGCTCTTCCCCACAAGTCCCTGCTCGCCCTTTGGCTAAGGATTTTCTTACTCCATTAACAAGTAGGTGTTGCTGGGCCCCTCCAGCCTCTTGGTGAGCAGCAGCTAGAATTTTGTTGTTTATTAAAGATGCTGAAAGAGGGAAGAGAGAAACCTACTCCTTAAAGGAAGTGCATCAGCCTCTTTGAGAACAGAAATGGACTTTGGGAAAGCTTTTGTGTCCAGACTGGCCACCAGGACAAGTGTTTGAGTGCACGAAATCTGTGCTGTGGTCTGGGCTTTGTGTGGTGTCATGGGGTAGAGGGGATCGTCCCTGTGTGACTGCTCAGGTGTCTGTTGGAAAAAGCAGCTCTGGGCATCCCTATACAACAGAGATGCTTAAGAATTTAATGAAAAAAACTTGGATTTATTACAATAGTAAAAATGGTGGCACAGTCGTCCTCTTCCGTGGGCCAAGGAGGCTGCTAAGCAGTGTTCCCTGGTCCCAAAGCCCTTGTTATAGAACCTCTCATGAGGTTCGTGACCACCAGGATCGTTTTGGTGTGCAAAACTCGGCTCCTTCGTGTAACACCTTTGTAACAGCTCCTGCGCCCCCGTCAAGCCTGGAGAGGCTGCAAGAGTATTCCAGGAGATGTCACTGCATGCTTGCTCTGCTTCTCCATGGGCTTCCTCACGGCTGCTCTCCAGAGGAGGTACTGGGCAAAATGGGCCTTTGGCCTGGCCCCAGACATCCCACGGGTGGTCTGTTCCTGAATAAGTCTCCTCGCGTATCTTCATTTTGCAGATAAGGGAACAGATACGGAGAGATTAAGCGAATTAACCAGAAGTAGGAAAGCCAAGGCAGAACTGGAGCTGGCACCATCCTGCTCTCTCCCGTCTTCAGTCCTCGTGTGTAAATGCCACCGGCAGAGGAGGAGACAAAGTGGAAACAGCTTCACCTCAGAATTGTTTCCTGTTTAATGAGCTAACGCAGGGTCATTATAGCAAATAGCAAGACCATGTTGACATTTTTGGTTTCAGTTGTGAAAGGATTAGGCTGTAAAGCTTAGGTACTTAAACGTGGAGAAGAGTTCCTTATCTCAGACCATGTCCAACATTACCCCAGATATTAAGCCTTTAGTTACTTAAAAAAAACCCACCGATTTTAATGAAGCACTGTCTCCCTTCAAGTAAATCTTGAAAATGCCAAACTGTAGGCAATTTTCAGGCCAGGGGGTCCCATCTTGCTCAGTCGTTGCTTGTGTAGAGACGTTTCCCTTTGACCAGCCCCACTGCCTTTCTCCGAGCGGCTCCCAGCGGTGCCCCGGGTGGCCGGGAAGGGCAGGGAGGCCCCGGCTGCGGTGGGTTTGTCCAAAGGCAGCCTGGTTTCTGCTCCGTCCCCAGTAACCCCTGACAGTCGTCTGTCGGCTTGACCCTGCCTGAGCACGGGGCTGAGGCTCCCGTGGGGCTGTTGTAAGCTCTTGCGGGGGAATGTCCATCTCGGAGCCCGTCTTTTGACGTTAGAAGTTTGGGCTGTTTTTTCCATGCCTATCAGTTTGTCTCTGTTTCGTCTCATCTGAGGCTTGATTGGCAAGTCGCTGAGTCTCCTGCGTCCTTCTGCGGCTCTTCGTGGTTCACCCCGTTTTCCCTACTACTCTGAACAGCTTAATGTCAACAGCAAACCTCAGCGCTCTGCTGTTGAACCTTTATCCACGTGAATTTTAAGTCCATCAAACAGCTCAGGTCCCAGCCCAGCACCACGCAGGATGGCAGGTGACTGACTTCCACTCCCTGAAGCAGTTACTGCTCCACGAGAAGACCTCTCCTTTTGTCTCCTGCAGCTTCATGCCTTTAATTGCCTTTGCTGGGAAACCTTCTGAGATGCCTTTTGGAAACCAGATAAACTCTTGTCAAGCAGATCAACCTTAAGCACGACCCCTCAGTAACTCCAATATGTCCCTTTGTGGAAGACAGCATATCAGATTGGTTCTTGCATCCACTGATTCTATCCTTGATGATAGTTTTCACTAATAAAGATCAGGCGATACAAGCGGTAGCTCCCCAGATCAGCTCTGCAAGCCTTTCAAAATGTTTTTATTGCCTCCTGGAGAAGCGGTGGGGATGTCAACCTGCCGGTCAGCACATATGTACGTACTTGTGCTACCTATAGGAAAGGTAGGTGGGGAACATGGGGGACCTGGGAGCCTTGCAGGTAATGCAGGGGGCAGAGGCAAAAGGGCACTGGGAGGGGAGGTATTGATATGGGGGTAAACTGGCAATGTTGTAGTTGTTCATGAAAACAATGATGTTGTTTTGAAAAAATGGAGCTACTCAAAAAAGCAGGGTAGAAACCCAAAATTGAAGCCTGTGAGGGTACAAGAGTGTCTCCCAAAGGCCAGGCCTTGCTAAAGCCGCTCTAAGCGTATGGGTGTGTGGCAATGAGCTGAAGGCTCGCCTGGGGAAACGTGGGACGTTCCTGCCCTCCAGTGGAAGTATGGGAAAGTGGCTTTCAGAAGTTGCCTCGGCTGGAAAACAGATGGGAGCCTGCGAAGGGGTGCTGAGAAGCTTCCAGGAAGGTCATTGCTTGTGATCCATCGTCCCCTGAATTATCATCGGTGTTTCTCAGCAGAGCCCCTTGGTCCTCCCTAGGTCCACCTGCCCATACGTGCTGGTACACCCATCCTTACCTCTACTCAATTACATTTTCCAAACGTGGGGCACTGGACCGAGTAGATGCTGTGTAGCCAGTGACATTCCAGTGCTGTAGTATGGGAGCGTGGCCGGGAGGTGTGCGTTGGGGAGCACTCAGCCACGTACGTCACGTTCAGCTCCTGGGATGCCATGAGCCCATCTCCAGAATGAGCTGAGTACATGGGAGGTGTGTTTGTTAGGAAGTATTTTCCTCCTTTAGAAGAGTGGCAAATGGGTTGTTGACCTGTTGTGAGGTGAGGAGTTTTGAGCCTTCCAGGTACTCCCCAGATGAGGTGACCTGCATCACTTCTCAGGCCAAGGAGTCATCTGCAGTAGGAAGACTCAGGGGATAGGGTGGCTTGGTTGGTTCCTTTTTTTCTTCTCTCTCTCTAATTAGCACGTGCTAATATTCAGATGTTGACAAAGCACTTGGTAGTTTCTCATGTGGTGAATCTAGGATTAGCATGAGTGAATAAGTGAGGACTATGCTGCTTCCTCGCGTTAGCTACCATGTGTTAAATAACATCTGATAAAAACTTCCTTTTATCTGCTCGAGACAAGTCGTACGATTGAACAGCTCATCTCTCACCACGTACAAGACAAACGGGCTTCCAGATCAGGCACCAGGCACTGTCAAACACAACTGGCTGGGTTTTTAATGCTGTTCCACAAGTAGGGGCCTTGAGTTTCTCTGTTTATTTCCGCTGTACACAGATAACAGATACAGGAGTGGCCTCGCTGCATCAGGATGTTGCTGACTCTGTAACCTGTCTCTGACCGTGCCCGGCAGCAGGTCTCTAGGAAGGGGAATAAGAGCAAAGAGGTGCTTACTGGTTTGTGATCCACCAGTCCCCAGTGATTTGGGACTGGGGGACCTCCTGCGTACAGGTGCTGTCGATATATTTAGTAGCCCTTGGTAGTTTTATTTTTTCCCCTGAATCTGCTTAGCTGCTTTCCATGGCACACACAAATTTCAGACCTTTGTCTCCTACCAGAGTTGTCTTTTTCCTAGGAAGAAGCCCCTAACGCAGTCATTTTGGCAACAGGAACCAGTCCAGACCTGTGCTCCTTACCGTCGCGCTTCTCGGTACCTCTTCCAGTTCTACTCTGTAGGTTTTGAGGTGGGAAGCGGTGTAAAGGCGAACGAATCAACCCATTACTGCATGTGTAAGATCAGGATTTTTTTCCCTGATGTTCATCTCTGCATTTCTACAGGTTTTCAGGTCAATGCATTCTCTTGTCCCTCGGTATCTTTAAGTCCTTGTGCAGATTTTCACCTTGGGCTTTTGTTTGCTTTGTTTGGTGGTTTAATATCCTTGACCAGCCTTTTACCTATTCCCCCCCTTTTACAGATCATCTATAAAGATGTTGAGCAGAAAGATTTGCGCGCTGTTGGCCTCCCTCCATTAGGAAAACCAGCCATTTATCACCCTCTGCCATTTCCTGGTTTTAACCTTTTTTTAATCAATGCAAAGACCTTTTCTCTTATCTCACAGCAGCCTAATTTCTCGAGCAGCCTTTCAAACCTTGTCAAATGCCTTTTGGAAATCCAAGCCAACTTTATTGACCAGATCTCTCCTGCCCATGTGCCTGTTGACTCCTTCAAAGAACTCCAGTAGACTTGTGAAGCATGCTGGCTCTTCCCCAAAGAAGTCAGATTTATCCATGTGTCAACTGATTCTGTTAGGACAGATGTTGGGCTTAGTCGAGTACAACGCTCTGGATCACATCAAAAAGCCACTTCCATCCCTTGGCAAGCAGAGCTGGTTGCAAACCACAGTTAGTAGTTCACCTTGAGTTCATGCAGAAGAGCTGGTGAACACCATCTGGGCCTGGAGATGGGTTAACGTTCCTTTGGTCGGCTTGGGTCCCCTACTGACACTTCAACTGGAGGCGGTTACTCTGGTGATTCCCCTGGGAAGGAAGATTGCGGTGGGAAGATTGCCCCAAGATCTTCCATGTTGAACCCAGGGGTAAAAAGTGCACTGAGCTCTTCTCGCATGGCTTTGTTCTTCTCAGTGTGCTCTTTGTAGAGCATGAGCCCCTGGAGACCCTACAGCCGACGCTCAGGCTCCTTGCTGCTGCTGTGATTGAGAAGGATTTATTATTTGTTTTTAAGCCTTTTGAAGTTCTTCCTTGCATTATTTTTTTTTTGTCCTGCCTTATGGTGTTTTTCCTTTCAGCTGGACAGGGTTTTATTCTTTTTTTTCTTTTCTCTTTATTGATTTGTTGGAAACCACTTCACATTTGAAGGATGCGTTCTTGCTTTTAATGTACTGTCTCATCCTGCTGTTCAGCTACACCAGCTTCCTTCTGACCTATCCCAGGTTTGATAGACGGGGTGTGTGCCCTATGCTTCCAGACACCTACATGCTGCTGCTAAGATTTAACTCTCCGGATCAACTCTTCCAGCTACTCTTTGAATTCCCATTTTGAATTTTTAAGTGCAAGAGTGGTGCTTTTATTTTACACCTCTCTTCAGACCTCCAGCCCTGTTAAATCTCAATACATCACGGTTTCTGTTACAGGGAGATTCTTCTACAGTAGTACTTGGAAATGGGTCTTGCATATCAAGTCACAAGTTTTCTTTGTTCTTGGGCCACCCGATTAGCCGCCTCCTAAAAGAATCCTGAATTGTGCCTATAAATTTAGGCCTGACAGGTGGTGTACCCAGGGTTTGTTATGCGCTGTGCTGGCGTCTCGTCTTTGCTGAGGGCTTCTGAGAGCTCCTTCAGCAGGTCACAGCCGCTCTTGCCCGTCTGGTGGTGGTCAGTAATCTCACCCTAGTACTCTCCTTCCCTGTTGGGACTGGAATTTCCATCGGCAGATGATCTGTGTGACTTGATCATTTGATTTGTTAACCCGATTTCAAACAACAAATCAATCTTTCCTTAGGACAGGCTACTCAGCCTAGCCTTCACCTTTCCAGTGTCTTCGGTGGCTGCTATTGCGTCGTCCCAGCGGTGGTTGTTTCAGGCCTCCTGTGTGCTTGTCGTGCCACTGCGTTGTTGAGAGCTAGACTTTCTAGTTGCCTCTTTCTTCTTTCTTAGACCTTTCTTAGCTATTTGTGGGACAGGGCATGCACAGGTTGCTTTGGTTTTTCTACTTCTCTGGATTTTCTTTAAATTGGCCCTTGGTTTTGATGCTTTTTCTTGACTTTTGCCAGATACTGGCCTTCGTTATTTGTGTAGAGTTGTTAAGCTCCAGGGGAAGCTTTCTGCCTCTGCAGAGTCTCTCCCACATGGAGCCAAAAGGACCCGCATGGCCCAAGACATTGATTTTGCTTCCGAAAGCGATACTCAGACAAGAAAGCAAAATCTTAGCAGATAAGTCAGATTACAAGTGGGTTTGACACAGGGCGACGCCGGGATGGGGTTGGTTATGTGGAACCCAGTTTCACTGATCTCTTCCCACAGTTTCATCTGTCTACCAGAATAAACAAGCGGAGCGGAAAACCTCGCTTTGTGTGCACACGTACTTGCTTTGTAAGGAAAAATCTGCTTCCTGCCTGCTCCCACTTTTTCGGTAGGATTTTATGTAATACTCCCCTCCTCCCCGCCTTCCCCTTATATGTCACCTTTTTTTTTTTTTTTTTCCAAAGTAAATTAGGATGAAACGTGCCAGATGCAGCAATTTCCACCAGCAGTGCCGGCATGGCTGGGGCGCTCCGATGTTGGTCAAAGGAAGAAAAGCTTGAGGGTTCTGCAGTAACGCTTCGGGAGGCTTAGTCCAGCGACCCCAGTGCAATTAGAAGCTCTCGCTGATGATCTGTGGGCGTTTCATGGGACCCACTGGATTAAGAGAACTAATCTGCTACAGCGACATCTCCAGGTCCTATCACATGTGGCTCTACTTGAGAATTTGGTAGAGGCTGCAGGAAACATTGGGGAATGTCTCTGGGCAGCCCTTGGAGAAGGGACTCCGGTTCACTCAGGGTAGACCTCTACTCCTTAGCAGCCATCAATCATAGAATCATAGAATGTTTTGGGTTGGAAGGGACCCCTAGAGGTCATCGAGTCCAACCCCCCTGCAGTCAGCAGGGACACTGCTAACTAGATCAGGCTGCTCAGAGCCCCATCCAACCTGGCCTGGAATGTTTCCAGGGATGGGGCCTCCACCACCTCTCTGGGCAACCTGTTCCAGTGTTTCAAGCTGGAAACCATCTAGCAAGTGCTTATTTCCTAGAGGATTAGGGCCAATCGAGGGCAAAACATAGCACGCCCCGTTGTCTGAACCCCGTGGGTCTTGAAGCGATGTGCAATAAGCAGCGAACACGGCGAGCTGGACAAGTAAGTGTGTCTAACGTCAGCGGTGCATCAGGCTGCTCCCCACATTCTTTAAAAAACCTGAGAGGAAGAAAACTGCGACCAAGTGCCTTTAATCTGAGCGTGGCTGTTGCCATGGAGAGCATTTACTTATGCGGGCGACACAGCCCTACGTCAAGGCTGGAGGCAAAAGGGCCGTTTAGTGTTCATGATGATGTTTAGTGTTTGGATGAGCAGATTTGGGGTTCATGGGCTCTAATTGGCAGTTTGCAATTAGATCATGAGATTTTGTAAAGTAGAAGAGCAATGAGCAGAACGAACTGTGATTTGAGCAATTTCAAGGAGTAATTAGACTGAATTTTCCTGGAGATCGCATCTCACCTTCCAGGGCTGTGACGTGGCCGTGGCTCTTCCCTGGTGACTCCCAATAAGTTGCCTTAGAATAGCTTTGGTGTCTTCTGTGGTACGCAGTGGCCCACCTGATCCAAGCTTGGCACCTGGGATCTGTTGATGTTGCAGAGGTCGACTGGAGGTTTAACACGAAATGCTTTTTTCCTGGGTACATCTCATAAGCATGGGTTTTCCTTGGCGTTTTCCAAAGGAAAAAGTAAGGGATCTGTAGGTATTCCTTCTGAAGTCGCTTGGAAAGGTGAATGTTGATGCCTTATCTTCCAAATATATTTTCTTGCCTACGGATCCAACCTGTTAAATTCAGAACTAATAAGGAGAATAGAGGGAAGTTAATGGGTTATCTCCTTCCTTACCATAACACTTTCTTTTTCCTTCTAAATGACTCCAGGACAGAGAGCACCAGGGGGACGCAAGCCTGCAACCAAGGCATGTTTATTTTTCACTGAATTTGTATTACTTTAAAAGTTAGGGTTTGAGTGCTACAACGGAATTCAGAATCACCACGTATACCCAGACCATAGCTGAGTTAGCTGGTGAATCTGGGGATTTAAACCCAAATTTTTATCTCGGTAGTGACCCACGATTTAGGAAGGTAAAAAGAGGGATTAATGTGCTGTAAACCCCTGGCAGCTCTTCAGTGAACTGCGCTCAACCCCAGCCGTATCGCCCTGCCGTGGGTTGTCAGATGTTGTGCTGCAACCCAACAACATCAAACTGGTATTTTATTCTGAAAGGTTGCTTGTTCGTGCTGGCATTAGGATGTGAGGAGAGAAATGTGCCCGGAAGGCCATTAAGGCGTAATCCTGCAGGGTGCTGGCAGAGCAAAGATAAAAAAGCCAAGTGAAGTGCGCTGATTCGCAGTTTATTCCCATCGGCCAGGCAGAAGAGCTTTCTCTCTACGGTGAGTGTGTCTTGGGGCGTGGTAATTGTTTCTCTGCAATTGGATCCGTACCCCACGCTGCTGTTGGAATGAGCACAGTGATGGGGAAAAAGAAAAAAAAAAAAAACCAACAACAACAAAACCCAAAGCCAACAGCTTTTTGGGAAGTAGGGATGGGGTGGCCAGGACACGAAATTTGGTGAACTACAATGAGCTAAAGCACTAATGGCTGCCTTTTGTCTAGTGGGTGTAACTTTGCACAGGACCATGCAGAATCCCAGCATGGCCGGGGTTGGAAGGGCCCTCGGGAGCTCCCCCAGTGCCACCCCCCTGCCCAAGCAGGCTCACCCAGAGCAGGGGGCACAGGACAGCGGCCAGGCGGGGGTTGAAGATCTCCAGAGAAGGAGACTCCACAGCCCCCCTGGGCAGCCTAGGCCAGGGCTCCATCACCCTCACACTCAACAAGTTCTTCCTCCCATTCAACTGGAACCTCTTCTGCTTCAGGTTGTGCCCATGGCCCCTTGGCCTGGTGCTGGGCACCACTGGGAAGAGTCTGGCTCCATCCTGGTGACCCCCACCCTTGAGATATTTGTAGGTGTTGATGAGGTCCCCTCTCAGCCTTCTCTTCTCCAGGCTGAACAAGCCCAGCTCCCTCAGCCTTTCCTCCTAGGGGAGATGCTCCAGGCCCCCCATCATCCTCGTTGCCCTCCTCTGGACTCTCTCTAGGAGTTCCTCATCTGTCTTGAACCGGGGAGCCCAGAACTGGACACAGTATCCTTTAAATCTCACTGTAGAGCTCAAAAACCCAACGCCACATACCTGCTGGCATCAGAACGTGATGCTGTTGGGGTGTGCGTAGAGCGAGGAGAGCAAACCAGGACTTCTTCCACCCAGTCACTGTGACAATACCCATTGCCCAAGGACAACTGGTAGGGATCTTTCTAGCAAAGATGTTGAGTTGTCAGCAAGGAAATGCTTTACAGAAATACGTGATTTTGGCATGAGTTTGTTTGGGGAAAAAAAGATGTTGATAAATCACATTTTAAAATTCTCTTTCATTTTGTATTTGACGTTGTTCTCGTTGAAGTGAAATTAAGATACCAGGGTCAGAGTGCAGTGTTTGAGGTGCTGGAAAAAATCCTTTGTTTTCCTTAGAATTTTGGTTTGTGTGAAATCCCAGGTTGTGTTGCTGCTTGTCTTGGAGTCGGGAAGCTGTTCACATTTTATTTTGCTGCTGTCAGCAGTGAGTTTCCCAGCAGGGTGACCCAGCGCACCGTACACAACAGTGCTGTCGGCTCCCATTTGGGGCTCCATCCTGCACCCCTCAGCCAAGATACAGGCGCAGTACAGTGGCGATGGGGGAGTTTCTTTAGCCTCCAGATAGCAAGTTTAAAAAAAAGACAAGAAAAAAAAGGAAGGAAAAAAGGAGACACCGCCACACCCCCCCCAGGCAATCTCCTTTAATACCGCACAGAACAGGAAACGCCGCCCGAGGATGGAATACGCCACATCCTCCCCCCGCCCCTTTTAATTAAAATCGATTCAAGTCTTGGTTTTGTAAGTCAGTCTGTCCCATAGAGTATCTTGTTTGAACTATCGCGGGATGCTCCTGGCATCAGGCTCGTTACAAAAATGCAAATGTTGTACCCAGGGCTTTGGAAGCAGCGCCCTGGGAGAGCCCGTCAGGCTGGGCCAGCAGCAGCTGAAGGGGAAACGCCTGCGACTAGAAAATAAAATCAGGATTTCAGTGAGGACCCCTCTTTGGCCGGGGAACCAGGGACCCTGAACAGCCACCCCGATAGCCTCGTGCTCTGCTGGCAGCGCTCGGCATCACCCCCCTATGGCATTAACGCCCCCCGGGCCGCGGCGTTTGACACCCCGGTGTCTTTGGTTCTTCCACCAAAATTTTGGCTTGTTTCTGGCGCGGGGGCGCTGTGCGGGTGTGTAACAGCGGGGTGCAGTCAAAGCACACCCACATTCCCACAAACCCTTAGGGCTGCTTGGGTGGGGGTGGCGCCGAGCAGCTTGGTTGGGAGCAGTTGTGCCTTTTAAAGGCAGCGATGAGTTTCCCCGTGTTGCGAGAAGAGAGGATCCCACAGCAAACACCTGAAAAAAAGGCAAAAGTTGGATTTTAGGGGTTTTTTTTTTCCTAATAAGTTGGTCCCTGCACATCCTGTGTTCAGCTAAGGTGCCACTGCAGCGCTCGGACCCTTGCGAGGCGGAAGATGCAGAACCTGCTAGGTGTCGGTTGTTTAACGAGGTGTTACCCATCTTGGGCACAGAGAGGAGTCCAACAACATTGGCTTTGGAGTGAAGACTTTTTAAAGAGCCCGGACGATGAGAAGGGCTTTCTCAGCTGTTTTAACTGCCTGTATTTGAAAGCATTCAATTACATTTCTCAGTGAAATTGGTCTCTCTGCAATAGCAAGTCTTCAAAGCCCTGTAATTCAAACAAATCTTCTGTTTGCTTAACTACTGAAACAACTTGGAGCTTATTACAACAGCATAATATCATGTTCACGTTGCCGAGTTCTAATTGAAAAGTAATGTGCTTTTAAAAGAGAGGGGAAAAAAATCATTTCTCTGTTAGTTTTTTAACTTTATGTTTTTAATTTCAGATCTCCTTCCCCTTCCAGAGGAAGTTAGAGGTGCCATAGCTTTAATGTCTGGTTTAGCTGCCACTCAAATGCTCACTTTCTGTAAGAAAATCTGAACCAGGAGGTATGCTATTTCTCCTGATGTGAAAGTCAAAGGCAAGTACGCTGCGAGTTCAAGTGCTGGTGGGTCCAAGAGAACTTCCCAGCCCCAACAAGATGAACTTGAAAAGAAAGAGAGCCTTTCTTTTCGATGCAATGGTCCGTGCAGCTGTAGCTAGCGATTGCATCCTCACCACCAGCACGTTGCTTTTAAAGATCCAACCGAAATCTCTCTTGATTTGGATTTTCAGTCGGAGGTGTAAGACGTAGAAGGAAGTGGTAGCAGCTAAATCGGGAGTTAAAGCCACTGCACTGCTGACCTCAGAAGGATGGTCTGGAAGAAGGAGACCTGAACTAAGGAAAAGCTGGGTTACTAGTTATCATACTTTCTCCCCATATCTATCTATCTACAGATACACGTAGATAGATCGATACACGCCTCTTACTTTTTCAGTGTTGTTTGCAATTAGAAAAAATGGAAAAGTAGAAAATGGGGTTGATGTTCTCCTCCTTGGTCTTCCCTGAAGCAGGGCAGCAAATCCTTGTCCGCAAGTAAATCCTCTCTAACAAGTCCGTGGGTAACACCGTAGCACCCGTCCCTCCCAGGAGAGGGTTAGCATTAGGACAGCAAACACCAGGCAGAAATTATTTATGGGCGTATTACCAGGCCATCAGTCCGCTGTCTCTGTGAAAGGGCAGAAAACCCCACCTGGATTTAGGGAGATGGGATGTCAGCACTCCCTGGTTCCAGCTCAGGGCCGGGTGGGCAACAGCGATGGGAGAACCCACAGTTGTCTTGTGCCGGTACTTCTGTCCAACAGCTCGGTGTCCTTGATCGGCGTCTTCCCGCTTCCGCTGTCATTGGAGATGTCCTGGTGCAATTTTGTGATCCTGTGTTTGTGAACGAGCTAATAAATTGCAATAATGTGATGGAGCTTAAATTAATTAAACTTCACTGTAACGTTATGTGATGGACAGTAAAATAGGTAAAGAGCTGGTCTTTTTCTTCATATTTTTGTTCTTACTGAAGCCAGCATTTATCTGGAAGGGATGGTTGAAAGTAAAAAGGTGCATTTGTGCGTCATGAGACAGACAGCTGGTACCCAGAGGAAGAAACACAAAACCTAGGCATTTCCTATACAGGAATGTACAATATTTAGGAAATATTTATTCTCTGCTATCACTGCCTGCTCTGCCTTGACTAATTCTGGGGTAAGCATCTCCCTTCCAGCCAGTACAATTCCATGGAGACCTGAGAGTGCTCTTCACCTTGCAGGATCAGCCTCCTAGAGAGGTCTCACGAGCACGTTATGGTCTTCCCCAGCAGGGTTTTGGGTCCATACTCTTGGGGTGGATTTGTTGCTGCAGTGCTTTGTCAAGCGACATCTCCCCCCGCAAAATGTGCCGTCCCAACTGGATCTTTATCTGGAGGGAATGTTAAACAAGAAGGGTTTTGCACGCGGGGTGGGACCTCTGAGAGGATGAGTGGCAGCGCACTGTAAAGAAATACAGATTTGCTCTCAATGCCTCTCAAGAATTTGCTTTCAGGCATTCCCAGGCTCTGGATCTTGCTGGTTGTGTAAAATACACTGTCGCTGTGCCATGCTTCTGTCTGTTGCCTGAATGTGGCTAGATCTTCTGAGCCCCATCAAACGGGGCGTAGTTGAAGGTAAGGATCTCGTGTGGACTGGACACGAGATGCTTTTTATTTTGCTTTCACCCATATAACCATTCATAGACTTCCCTTTGTCCGCAATCACTCAGAAATACGTGAACCTGAGCTTTTTGGAGTCATTTGAGCAGGTGGGGAAGAGGGCTGGCCAGCATGGAAGGGAAGGCGCGGGAGCCCTACCACCATTTGCTGCATCTGCTCTTCCTTGCATCGCTTTCAGATAACGAAGCCTCCTCGTTACATGAATTTGATCCATGTCCCCTGCCACTTTTCATTCACGTTTGGAATTGCATCTCTCTTAATGGCATGAATCCAATCCAGAAAACCTGCTGTGACTTCAGGGTACCAGGCAGGCGAACAGCAGCTGGGTGCCGTGAGCAGGATAGACCCAGGTGGGTTACTTTTCTAGGGCTAAAATACGTTAGGTTCAGCTGTACAGAAAAAAAGAGTCACAAAACGGAAGATTTGAGGTAACTTTTGCTTTCATTTATCACAAACTCATTTTTTTTGAAGTGCAGCATCAGTAGAAGCAGCATCCTAAAAAGAAATTAGGAGATGGGCTGAGATAAATCTCTTACTTAGTGGGCACAGAAATAGCGTTTCCTTTTGTAATGTATTTTCTTCCCCGCCCCACCTGTGGCTCTTCAGGCTCATTGCATGTGTGTCTTCTTGCAGGCTGGGTCTGATCATCGCCATCCAAATATTGCGACTCAAGTTGTTCTAGTCTTCGCAGAGATGCGATGTTCCTATCTGCAGAAGTGCATCGCCTCTGCGATGGGTGATACAGGGACTGGGCCAGCCAACAAAATGGCTGTTGAAGGAGCAGGTGTCCGTCACTGAGGAAGGCTCTGAAATTCTGGTTTTATGCACCCAAAATGGTTGCGTTCGCTCCTATCAGGGAGTTGGTGATGGGTTCCCATTTGGTTGCAATTGAGGTCTGGTTGGCAGCATGCAGGTGGAAGGAAGCCAAGTTTTCTATCGAGATGACAGTTTGCTAACAGATGTCTGATGTTTCCCAACACGTTTAGCTCGTGATCGGAATCGTGAGCTGGTTTAGTAAAGCTGAGCAGTTGGGTAATTGCAAACCTTTGCTCCTCGCATTTTCTCATTTACCCTTTCTAGCTGCCTAGGTAAGGTGATTCTCTTGTGGGTTTTATTTGTAGCTTTGGGAGGGAAAGCTTGAAGTGTGTTTTGGAGTAATTGTTGTCCTAGGAGGCAATCGCTTGTTTAAATGGTTGGAAGCCTCCAGCAGTGCAAGGAGACACATGTTGTCCTCTCCTGTTCTGCATAGCAGGCATTGCCCAAACGCTTGGGCTGTGGCTCCTGCGCCGCTGTTTCAAAGTAATGGGACATGTGGACGATGGTATTTACTCCTGATCCCCCCAATTATTCTGGTTTCTTGCATGTGATGCCTGTCCGTGCCGAAGAGGAGGCTGAATCAAGTAAGAGTATGTATTTTATTTGGAATGGGAGAAAGAAACGGTGGTCCCAAGCCCCAACTCTTCCATAGGAAGGTGCTGATACTTGTTGAGGCACGATGGTTACGGAAAGCCAGTCGTTTGAGTGAGGTTTCAGTAGGCACCTCTGTCATTCAGATTTGCAAGAATCCTTGGGCAAGAGCTTGGGAGATTCCATAGGTTGCTCACGTTTGACCTAGATCTGAGCATTTCCTCCTCCGTAAAGTCTTCTGACGTCCCCACTGGAGAAGATGCCTCTGCTCTTAGCTACAGGAGTGGACTGTGAGCTCTGGCAGGGCTGGTTTGGCAGGGTAGGTGACAAAACCCAGGTTCAGTAAGCAAAAAAGTCCCATTACGAGTGCATTGGGAGTTGATACCTGGCCTCCCACAAGCTCTTGTAAAAATCTCAGCCTTAATTTTAAAAGCTCTTTTTTAAAGAACAGACTTTTTGTTGACTCTCTGTGTTTGGACAATGCGTACTCTCTATCTTTTTGTGCACTTCCAGCGATGATTTTCCAGGTGCTTTGGCCTGTGATAGCTGGGGCAAGAAGCACAATTACCAAAATATCCAGAGAAGAGCTCTTTCTTAATGCCATCTAATTCCACTAGAGTCAGAAAACCCTGGAAATCCCAGAATAGAAAGTTTGAGCTTTGCATCGGCGTAGCTCCAGAATGTCCCCAAACGTGGGTGTGATGCTGCTCAGCATTCATGCCTCTGAGTTTGCCCAAGACATCGTCCCAATGCACCTCTTATCTGTTAATTTAGGAACTTAAAACTCTTCCAGAGGTCAAAAAATCATTTTCTTGTTTGAAAAGTCTCAGAGCAGGGGCATATGGCTGCATAGTTAGACTATAACTGCCTTTCTCATCAGACTGCTACGTACCAGGTGGGACGAGGCTGTGGCATCTGCAAAGTGGGACCCAGAAGAAAGACGCCCTGCCCTGGCACACGCCTGTTTTTCCCACGGAGTGCTGAGTTATTTCCAGGTCTTCTTGCACGAGCATGGCCAAACTCTCTCTGCCATTCTTCCCATCTCTCTTACATTCCCAGGGAATATCCCAAGCCTCCTCCTCAGTAGCTGAGCGTAGCAGATCTCTTCAGCCTGCTTCGGAACCAAACGTTTTCCTACAGACACCCCAGTATTACTTCTTCTGTACTTCTTTGCACCGTCGTCCCGCTGCCTTGAAAGGGTCCCTTTTTTGGAGGTGATAAAATCAGGGCATCACGTAGGTTTTTCACTAGAATTTTGTCAAGCAAGGAGCACGTGCCGCGAACCCCCGGGTGTTTCTGTGTAGGGAGCGGCACGTGCAGATGAAGGAAGTTGAAGGACAGACGTTGAATTCATATTCTGAATTTCAGGATGAGGATTACACCCTGATTTCTGATCTTGGGAGATGGCTGGGGAATGTTTGCATTTCAACCTTTTTTCTTTCAGTGACGGAAGAGATTTGTCCTTAAGCTTTGCAGGGCTGAAGTGCGGAACGCTGTTTGTTTACAGGATTTTGATTTGAAAGTGGACTTCAACCTTTGTAGCAGGGAATAAAACAGAATTCAGATGTGACTGTTGTTGTTGAGCATGTGAAGGGCTTGCTTGAGTTTACAAGCGTTTTGTTTTCGCTGTGTGTTTTTGGAATTTCTTTCATGTTTTGGATGCCTGTTGCACGCTACGTAGAGAACTGCATCCGAGTTGGTTTGCGTGCGTCATTGCGCTTGTATGTGCTAACCACACACGAGCAGTCTCTCAAAGAGAATTCGCCAGGAGATTTCAAAAAGCAATCACAATAATGCTGCAAGTACATTTTTTAAGCACAGTGATAAATGGACACTTTTTTTTTTTTTGCTTTCAAAGCCACCAGCAGAGCTTTTGGCTTCTGCAACGAACGATGAAGAAGTTGGGAGTGGAGCGGCAGATCCCGTCTCCCATCGAACCAAGGGATTTTCAGGAGAATTGGTGGAATTTGCAGGGACTGGGACTATGGTCCTGCTTGCCTCGCCAGCACCATGCTGTGTCTTACCTACTTTTTGTCCTCTCGCATCACGTCACGTGAACTCTACATCGTTTTTGTAGGACTTTGCCGTCTTTTGGGATAAGAAGTATTACAGGGAAAAAAACCCCATAGAAACGTTTGCCCTCTCTGTCCCCAATGTCTGTGGAGACCCAAACCCTCTGACACCCCGCTGTTTGGCCTCTCTCGTCGCCCGCTTGCTCAGCACTGGGAAGCCCTCACCAGTTGCCCGGGGGAGAAGGTGGCGTAGCTGGTCCCTGCCTCCTTCCACCAAGAGCAGAGGCTCCCGAGCCTTGGGCGAAGGTAACGCAGGGCCTCTTGACCTGAAGTTTTGCGTCTGTTGTTAGACTGTTGAAGGGAAATTTTCCCTGCTGGGATTTCATCTTCCAAGCAATTATAAATCATTAAGGGTCTTTAACTGGTCAGGAATGCGAACGATAACTCAGGAGCTGTCTATACATTTATCATGAAAATTAGACTCATCTCATTGCTCTGTCACCCCTAAACCGGCGCGTCTGCTGTGATTTAGAAGGGGACGTACAAATCCAGCTCTCCCTCAGCCGAGGTTTTTAGTGACAGGTTTGGTATGCACCTCATGATGACTACAGAGCGATCGATACGCAGCTGTGCCACACAAGGTTATCCCAAGTTCGAAGCAGGCTCGGTGCTGATTGGTGGCCAAAATCGGATGCGCCGGGCTGCTGTGGCCACGGGCACAATGTCACCGAGAGGATCTGGTGACAGCATAAATAATAAAGCAGAGCTTAAGTAATTTGTCAACAGCGCCCCCGAGATAAAATTCCGCTTTATTGTGTTGGATTTGGGGCTTGAGGATGTAACCTTTTGCCTTTCTCAACACCTCTCTTGATTTTTCCCTTTTAACTTCAAAAAACTTTTTCTTGCTCTTTTTCCCCCAATGTCACTGCAGTTTTAAATAGACTAAAGAAGGTGGTTTGAAGGGAATAAGTAAATGGGTTCCGTTAGTGAATTAGAGACGGGCGTGGTGGACAAGGTACCTTAAGAAGATAGGTGGATGCGTGCGTATGACTGTGGCTAACGCCGACGTTCTGTCGTTAGCCAGCGCTAGCAGGCGCAAACGACGCATTCAGGTGAAGATTGTGGTCGGTCTGTTCGTTGCAAGATATTATGGCTAAAATTAAGTACTGCCGACCAAGGCGGCTCCCCCTTTACAGCCTCCATGCCTCTCTCCATAATCCCGTCAACGCTCTTTTCCCATACAAGTCTGTGTCACCAGCGGCCAAAGGTTGTACGCGCGCGGGGACCTCTCCGGCAGCTGAATGTCAAACTTTATTGAGTGGGTGGATCCTGTTCATCCATTTCCCCTCCGAGCCTTTCTAAAAATACCATAAACCTTGACGAGGAGCTATTTTAGAGGAATCATATTCATGAGGATGGTCATGGGAAGCTTATTTTGGCAGGCTTGCATGTGTTCGATTTGCATGCTTCCGTAGTCAAGGGCTTGGTGAACTTGTGTTGCGAGCCAGTTGGACATGGGCTTAAGAGAGAGCATCTGGATTTTGGGACCTTCTGGGTTGGGACGTCTACTCCAAGTGAGTTTATAGGAGGAAAAGAAGGGAAGAAATTCTTTTAGGAATGTTGATATGTGACTGAAGTCATTCATTTCAGGCATTTGCACACCAGCCCGCAGCTTATCGGATCTGATTTCATAAAACCTGGCTGTGATTTCTCTCCAGGGACCTTAATGATCTTGCCACTTTCAATAAACATTTATAGAAACTACTGCCAGCCTGTGGATAAGAGAGACTTTATCTTCCAAAAATACTTAAAGACACCAAAAAAAAACCCACCGCCCACAAGAAGATGAATAGACAATACCAAAATGTAGCGTTTGCTGGGTAGCTGGAGCTGGATTGCAGTGCCAGGCATCCGCATTGTAGGCATGTTTGCTTTCCTCCCTTGGAAAACCCTGCACATCAGAGCGATGCTATAATTGGGACCAGCAAAACGATGCGCGTGAATAAAAGCAAACTGTAAGAGATAAGATGGAAATCAAGCAGGTAAAGGCTGTTCCACGCTCATGCCATTCGGGTACAGTATTGTGCAGTACTCATGTTTGCACCTCTAAGAAATTTCCGTTTTTTCGCATAAAAAAATCCAGATACGAAGCCGAAGCTGCCTTCTTCGCCAACCTGAAACTGTCTGATTTCAACATCATTGACACCCTTGGAGTCGGAGGGTTTGGACGAGTTGAGCTGGTAGGTAACCTTTTCTTCTTTGAAGCGTGTGTGATGTCCTAGAACAAGTATTCTGTTAATAGTCTTTGAATTTTTTTTTTCTCATTGCACCCAAATAACGGGAAGAAAATTATGTTACGGAATTACATGTTTTCCAGTGGTTGGAGAAAGGGGAATTACATTTTCTGGTAAATAAAAAGGTACAAATAAATGCTTTGCAGTAACCAAGAAGAATCTGTGCACGAGGCTGAGAGAGGAGCACACATCTTCTCTCTGCAGGTGCTCCTATGTTTATGGCATTGATTGCCTTTTGAAAAGAACCTGAAGAGTCGTGCGGCTGTTGAGTGCTAAGATTAAAAGAGCAGCCTAAAATCTTACTTAGCCGAAACTGGAATAATGGTGCAAAGCCTCTTCTAAGCAGTTTCTAATTCAGGTCTAGAGAGAGATCTTGGTTATCGCAAAAGCTGTCGATTCAATGTCTGAACTATGGCACCACTTCACAGAAAACTACTTATTTATTTCAGAATTTTAGAGAAAGGGGAAAATCTGTGCTTGCTTTTTGCTCTGCTTGAATTTAGAGCTCTGTAGTCTTTATTAAAACAAAGCCTGAGCGGGAGGCGACTGGAACGGCAGCCGTTGGGTGACCCGTTTGTAATACCATGGAAATACAAAAACTTAGAATAGAAAGAGGGAGCTTAGTGCTGACGGCGGGGGAGCTTCTGATACCGGACACCGGTAGAGCGTGTTAGGAACTCCTGTAAGTTAGGGGCAAAGTGAACCGAGTTACTGCTGCCATCACGAAACGTTGGGGAAATCCCCACCCCGTAACCCCGCGGGAGCCAAAGGCGCCCGTAAGTGCTGGGAACTGGAAAACCAGCAAAATGAAGTCTGCCGGTGATTATTTGTGACGCAACGGGTAAATTCTGTGTTAAAAGTGCGACTCGCTCTTCCACGTGATTGATTTCTGACTGTTCCTGTTCTGATGGGTGTAAAATTGCGCGGAGGAGAGCACATCCATGAGAACGCTCATCCCGTTCCGGGGCTTGGGTTTGGTTATTTATTTATTTATTTATTTGCTATTAGCAACTGTTGTTTTGGAAGCCAGTCACGAGAGCTCACGCGTAGCCTGGGAAGGCTGTCCTTGCCCCGCTCCTTCTATAGTCATCTGCTGTGGAGGATGCTTTAGAGCATGAGTTTAATTCGGGTTGCGCCTTTTGAAGGCCCTTCCCCCTCTGTTGACAACAGCCTAAAGCTCAGGAGATTTGTGTTCTAAATTAACATCACCGCTGGCTTCGCCGCCTGAGGTGACCTGTAGTGAGGGGCCCACCAGTTTGGGGCTTGTTGTGAATCTTGTGGAGGACCTTGTGAGCTTTGTTTTCGTTGTTCAGGCTTTTCTGATGCATGCTGTCAAGCTTTGAAAGCCTCGAGATGTTCCTGGGAAGGTGCATGAGTTTGTCTCCATGGGGGGTTGTTTATGGGACCCTCAAACTGCACAGATAGGAAGACAAGTTGGACTGTGCTGTTGATGGCCATGGGCCAGTCCTCTACCTCTGGCTGCTCACAGAGTTAATTTGGAAGCTTTAAGATGTTGACAAAACCCAAATCTTATCAGTGTGTGATGGTTGGCTGGGTGTGAGGAAGAGCGGGAGCGGACATGCTCTGTCACTTCAACCTAACAGGTCACAGTCAGGTAGAAATACTGAAATCTTAGGAGATGGCCAAATCTCAGAAGCCTCCAAAAAGTCCTGGTGCCACCTCCATAGCCTGTAGAAGCCTACGTCACCTTGTAGGGGTTTTCGTCAGGGTTGGGCGCCCCTCTCCGAAGCAGGATAATGCTGGTTAAGGTCATTTTCTGTAGTTCTTTAATAATGCTGAATTACACACAGAAGGATAAAAGATATTTGAAAATTTAGCTTAGCACTCCGGCTTCTATTATTTTTCTTTACTACCAAGGGAAATTTTGTTACTAAAACAAGAAAACGCTCTTGTTGTCAAAACTGAGCTACCTCTGGCTTCTATCTTCTCCATGAAAAATACGTTTTATAATTTAAGGCTTAAAAAATGAAATAACCAAAATGTATTGGAGGAATCGGTTCATTTACTGCCTGCGTGTGTTAGAGCAGCCTGCTGGGGCACAGCAGCATTGAAATCTGTTCCTGGAAAACATTCACATTTTTGTGTTTTCCAAGAGTAAAACTGATCAAACAAATAAAGTACATTGCAAAGAGGAGGGGGTTTATAGCTTGCCCTTGGCCGCTGTGGGCGAGCCCCCCCCAGACATCTCCGTAACCTGGGGGTGTCTGGTTGGGAACTGGGATGCCTCGGGCTTAGTTGGGCTGACCCAAAAGTGGTAGCGTTGGCCTGCGGTTTAGTTTCCAGCTGTGGTTTGTACCAGTATGTGCTGGTTCTCCAGACGCCTCCGTGAATGCTGCCAGGACGTGGCTCTTAGGCAAGATGGTCTTACATTTAAATAATTTTCAATTCTATGGAGTTTACATGTGGAAATACCTCTTCTTATCTTGCTTTTCTAGGTAGTTCTATTTTTTTGTGAGCCAAGAGACATTCCCCACAGATTTCCAGTGGGGTTCTACATAGTTTGCTTCATTTTTTTGATGGCTACCTGATGCCTCTTGCAGCATGCCTTGTCCTCATGGATGCTATTCTCCTTTTTCGTCCCCAACTGGACGATGTAACCAGCTTTTACCCAGGTTTCTCTCAAGGATTGAAACCAGCTGAGTAGGGGCTGCACTCTTGTAGGCAGGGAGCAACTCTGCCGCTGGAGCAAGGGCGAAAAAAAGCTTCTGTTCACTTTCAGCAGGACCTGTGGGTCCTCAGTGTTTGAAAAGCAAACAGGCGGGTTGGAGAGACCACGGTCTGCCCAGTCTGGCCGGACGGTGGCACATTCCTAGGACAACCCTCCCACATTTCGGAGGGCTGCCAAGTAGGTGCAAGCTGCTCTGGGACACGTCTCGCCCAGCCGGTGGACACCTCCCTTAGCAGGGCAGAGAGGAAACAGCAGGAGTGGACTTCTTGGGGTTTGATAGCACAGATTAACAGATGCATCCACTGGGTTTTGCAGCTCAGCTTCTCAGCATCTTCTGTGTTGGGGTCCAGGTGCCCCAATACCACGTTGGAGGAGGGAATGGGTACGTCGCCTGAGGTTGATACCCCACCAAGCACTGCTTTGCAGAGGACAGTGATGTAGGTCAGGTGTCCTCAGCCTTCATAAATCATCTCTCCTGAACTTCATTGCTCTTGTCTTGGTTCTTTAATTGCCTTTTAATTTAAGTCCTGTGTTTCTAATCGTCTGCCCCAGGTCAGTTGTTTTGGATTTAAATCAAGATTAGTTTAGACAGCTCTGAAATAAATGTATTGGAGTACCCGCAGGTACGTGGTTGGGGTCGTTATTGCTGTGCAATCAGTCCATGTGGGTGGTGGCTGAGCACAAGTAGACTGAAAATCAGGTCCACGCCTGAACGCGTGCCTTTTTGTTATATTGATTTACGCAGCTATCACTTCCAACGATCGCTCAGAGGTGGAGGAAGGAGAAGATTTTAAATCACTCCTGTTGTTATAAAATAGCAAAAATAATGTATTTTCTCCACACCCCATCACAAGCTTGATTGCGACTCGGTTTCAGCTACATCTTTGTTTGCTTCTCAGGACAGATAGGCCAGTGAAAACCTCTAGACTTACCCACCATCCCTGCACGGATGCAAGCCTGGAGGGAGCTGTGACTTCTGCTCTCCCGTGGGCATCCTGAAGGCAGCAGGCAATAGGTGGATTAGGGACAGTCTCAGTTTTTAGCCCTGACTTGACAAAACATTTCATCATATGTTTTAACGTTCAGCAGTTTTGTGGAAGTCGGTGGCACTTCAAGCACACATTTCAACCATAAGGTCATTAAACCTCAGGCTGGAAGAGACCTGAAGATACCGTCACCCAGGCGCGGTCAAATATACCTAACGGCTTCTGACCAGTTTCCCCAAATTTGTTGTTGAAGTCTTCAGGGAAGGAGGTTCCCAGGAAGGGTTTTCCTAATATTTAACATCTGCCTGCTGTAGGCTGCCGTAGGCTTGAAATACAAATTCATGCGACCCTTGAGGCTGGGTTCTATGTATTTGAAGACCATTATCACGTGAACCTGAAGAACTCTTTCCTTTCAAAGAATAAATGGGCTCGTTCTGAGCTTTGCATCTAATTAATGCTTTCAGGCCTGTGACCGTCCGTGTTCCTCAGGCTCCAGCTGGCTCTCACCTCTTTGGAGCAATGCCTAAGCCAGGATCCTTAGTCCAGCCTGGACCTTCCTCTGCTCAGGCAGAGCCGGACGACGGGGGCAGCACGTTGCCACTACTAAACAGTGTCCCTTTGATTGCCAGTCATTGGTGTCCCTTTGATTGCCAGTCATTGGTGTCCCTTTGATTGCCAGTCATCGCTTCCATGTGTAAAAATCAGTTTTCATTCCCCTGCTCTTCTCACAAGAGCTCCCAGCCCTCTCTGGCTGGATTTTAATAGGTGCAAAGCTTATAACATCCCTCTCATTTCATAATCCAGACCATTCATGGAAGTGTCTGATGGTGCTGTATACTAGACAGACCCCCTTGAAGTCCTTTTGGCTTGATGGTGGCCACTAAAAGCTAAGCTCCTTTACAATATGGAGATTAATAAAGACATATGCATAAAACCAAAGCCTGAGTTCAGCCACGCTTTACCGGGGCTATATAGAGACCTTTTTAAAATGGACACTACGGCGTTTCTCATTTTTATTTGTGTTTTAAGAGAAATCTGGCCACAGATTATGAAGTGCAATCAAATTTATTGTCGCCTCTAGCCTGTTTTGTAAACAAAACCATTACTGAATTAATTAGATGGCGAGGAAAAAACCGCCGTAATCGTCTTCCAATAGACTGACAGATGCATAATTCAGATATTTATTAGTGGAAATTTCCAATTGCGTGGCTATCCTTTTGCTCCAGCTACTACGAAGGTTTTTATTAGAAAGAGCAGTCGTTTCTTTGAAATCTTTATTTTTAATTGTCAGGAATCCATTGGCCTTCTGTCTTTCGACAGAATGGGCATTTTGGGTGCCATCAAGGCGAAGAAGTAGAGATTTTAAGTGAGGGATTTGAAGATCAGGTACCTGAGTAAATCCCAAATTCATCTGACAACGGAACGACTGCCTCTGAGCTGAGCAAAACGCGGGTTATGGAGATTTGCCCCCTTTCCCCCCTCCTCTCTTCACTGTATGCAGGATGCTTAATTTTGATGATCCTGTCGGATGGGGCTGGGCCACTGCAGAGCTATTTTTTTTATTTTTTTCTTTGATTTTTAATTCCTACTGGAATTAAATGCATCCTTTGTAGAAGCGTGCTCTCTGCTGGACTGACGGGAGGCTGTGGCGAGGTGGGGGTCGGGCTCTGCTCCCAGGGAAGGGGCGATGGGACGAGGGGCAACGGCCTCAAGTTGTGCCAGGGCAGGGTGAGGTTGGGCCTGGGGAACAATTCCTTCCCCAAAGGGCTGTCAGGGGCTGGAAGGGGCTGCCCAGGGAAGGGGTCGAGTCCCCAGCCCTGGGGGGATTTAACAGCCGGGCAGGGACGGTGCTGAGGGCCAGGGTTTGGGGGTGGGATGGCAGGGGGAGGGGAGTGGTTGAGGTCGGTCTGATATTTTCAAGAAACCACAGCAGTGAGTTTTTCCATTTGGTTTCACATATTTTAGCTCTATAACCCTTCTTCTGCTATTTACTTTTTATTGGAACGATTTTGTGCATGAAACAGTTCACATTCCTCACTGCTTTTTAGCCTTTTCCTTCCAGACATTTTTGAAAAATAATATTTACCTCTGGGCTTTCTAGAAAGACACAATTTTTAATACATTTCCCAATGCCCTTGCTTATAAAAAAAATGAGTCGTGCATGTTGTCAGGCCCTGAATATCAATTTTCAGTGCAGGGATCAAAGCAGAGCATTACAGGTTTCTCGCACAGTTCAGTATTTGATTAAGCAACTTTAATTGTTAAATAGCCGAGGTTTTCTAAGGACTGTGTGGTTTTTAGCGTGTCCTTGGGTGCATTTGCAGAGTGCCCTTTGCAGCGTGCTGTCCTGCAGCATCCCAGGTTGTGATACGAGGTCCAGTGCTTTCCCAATCCGTCGAATCTGGGCTTCCAGAGCAAACGGGGTCGCTGTCGTGGCCAGGCTCCACCCTGCTGCCCACTTGTAATTAATTCTTGATTCATCCTGCAAAATTTCAGCCTACCATTCAGACTTTGGTTTTACTCCATTAGTCTTCTTTCCATCTTAGCTCTTTTTTTTTTTTTTTTTTTTAGTCTTGACTTATTTTCCAGTCTAACCCCATCCAGTCACCGCAGCAGGCTTCGAGGCGTATTTGTGAGCACGGTATTCCCCTCGCTTGCCCAACAACAAGAAATGCTGGGAAGAAAGCAAGTTGTAAGGCAGAGCATGTTGTGATGGGGAAATCTGTTTCAGCCTGGAAGAGGAGGACTATATTTAGCCCTGGAAGCTGGGGGGGGGAAGAAGGCGCCGCCGCTTTGTTGGTGCAGCAGTTCAGCTGTCGGGATTAGGAGAGCTCAGCTCCCGAGTGCTGCGCTCAGCAACAGCCGTCGCTATTTTTGGTGGTTCGAGTGCATCTAGCTGGGAAAGGGCGGAAAATAAAGGAGCTTGGACATACCCAGCGCCCAAAAGCATCTGCACTTCAGCTCCCGAGCGCTGGGGTTGAGCCGGTCGTTATTTAGCGGGGTAGGGAAGCCTCCACGTGTCATTTGTGGCTCCCTTATAGCCGAATAACGCACGTGGAGCAAAATGCAGGGCTAGCAAAAGCATCTCCGTCATTACGGGGGTATCACCGAGCCCGCACGGGGGGTTCCAAAGGAGACTGGAGCAACAAGAAACTCGGCTGGGAGTCGTGGGTTGAGTCATGGACACGAGAGTTCATGAGGCACGGACACGAGAGCTGAGGGAAAGCGTCTGTCCGGCTCCTGGAGCTCACCACCGCTGCCTGCTTAGGGAAAAGCCGCGTCTCCAGAGTAAACGAAATATTTTGGACTCGCACAAACTCTGCTCCCGGTGTGTGCCCCCACGCCCCCGTGCCGATCAGCAGCAAAGGCTCACGAGCAGGGGGCTTGGGAGTGCGGGGGTCGGGCTCAGGCGGCTCCGTTGCGTCAGCCAGAAGAAATCTGGGGATTTTTCAGTGGCAAACACCATTCCAGTCGTAACCTCTATGGAGCTGCCAAAATGAAGGAAGGATAAACTGTAAATATAAATACACGTTCAGCTCCGCTTTCACGCCCCAGGGTCTGTTGCTCTTCCATGGCTTCAAGGGTCTGCACAGAGTGGCAAATACTGCCTGTGGCAGCTCCCTGGAGAAAAAAAAAAAGCTAATTGTAAGGCTTCTTGGAAAACCCACAGCCATGCAAGAGCCGTAACCCACAAGCACAACATCTGGGGTGAGTGGGAGTTCAGAAAAGCGGGAGGGGTTCTCTGCTGTCTTCTCTTAGGAGATGGTGCGGGGATAGAAGACCAGAGGTGACCGAGATGGGTGCGGTTAGAAGAGCACGTCCTCGGAGCAGGCACGGCAAGGCTCAGGCACCTTCGCTGGAAATAAATCCTTCTTCGGGGGATGGCTCCACCTCCTAGCACATATTTATTAACGTTTGCAGGTTCTCAAGGTCAGCTCGCGTTGCGTCAGTTCAGCTCTCGCCGGAGTGGCGCAGAAATTGCTCCCGTTGTGGACGAGATATAATGCACGTGTAGGGTTTAGAGTGGATAGAGACGGAGAAGGAGGGAGGATAAGAAACCTACAGATGCACCCGTTTGCTCTTTTTTTTTTTTCCATCGAGGCCTGAATTTTGTCTCATCAATATCCATTTTCCCAGAAAGCCTGAAAAAGCACTGAGGTGGAAAACCGTATTTATTTGTACATGAATTATATT
>JADKXX010007520.1:0-10911 GCA_017310255.1 Butorides virescens
AACACCTAAACCATATTGCTCCCCAAAACCTAAGCAGATGCAGTTCTTTGGTGAATAAAATCAGGTGCCAGGCATTTTTGTTTGGTTTATCCCTAATAGCAAAGTTCTCTAACTCTTTGGGGACCATGAGCAGGAAGCAGAAATGGTTCTTCATATGGTTTGGGTCAGGATGAGAGCGGTGGGTGGTGAGGACCTCTGGCAGGGCCGTGCATTTCACCGAGCTGGAGGTGTCCAAAAGGGCAGCCCTTAGTCCAAGCCAAGCGGGCTGCGTCCCACCCTCAAAGAGATGCCTGAAGCCTCTTGCCGGAGGAGATCAACCCCGCTCCCAAAAACTGCTCCGGGGAGACATAGTAACCCGGGGCGAAACCAAACCCCTGTGGCACGAATGCGAAGGCGAGCGCGTAGCCAGGAGGGCCGCCCAGCAGGCACGGGGGGGGGGGGGTGTTTCCTTCTCGGCCTGATCCCTGGGATTCCCCCGGAGCCTGTGGCTTCACCCCTGATTCATGGGTGACAACTGCAGCCCGACACCCTACCCGGCTGCGGTTCCCTTCACGCCGTAAGGCTCGGCTCACAAACATGCCCCCGTTACCTAGGCTAGAGCCAAATATAACCCGCGGGCTATTTCAGCCTATAGGTTTATTTTCTGAAGCCTGAGCCGTCTCGGGACGGGGATGTAAAGGGAAGGGAAGTGCAGGGCCAGCCAGCCGGAGGGAGGTTAGGACACCGTATCCAGAAATACACCCCTCCTAAAGAAAAAGCCTGAGCCTGAGCCTGCAAATGTTCCTTCGTGGAGCCACTGATACTCAGAGCTAATAAAGCAAATACCTCTTCTCTCCCGCTTTTTATTCTTTCAGTAGGCAGGTGGAGAAAGGATACATCAGCTGTAGGTCTTTCCCTTCCATGCCAGGCAATAATTCCCATCCTTTACAGTAACAAGCCTCCCTTAGCTATTTTTAATACCCCATGGAAATCCTGCACTGGGAAGGGACTTTCTAAGTCCTAAAGTCCAACCTTTTGCTATTGCACGTGCCACAGCTCGGAAATCCTCTCTGGTTTATCAAACTCCGTGCCCGCTTTTCCCCCTCGCCTCTCCTTTTGCATGTCCACAGAGATTTTAAGTTGTTACAGTCTCCATACTAAAATCATTCATAACCTGTTTATGCCCTTTCTCGGGCCAGCTGGGGTAATATTTTTCTGGGTGCTATGGGCAGAAGTCTTAGCACTTCGGTAGATGAATTGTGTTTTGAGATGCTGGATGAAAGGTGGGTTTAAAATTATCTGGGAGCAAGGATGCAACCTCTGGGATATCAGAACAGAAATAGAAGACTGTTTTCTTAATTCATCATGAAACTGTTCTTTGAAAACCTTTGGAGAAGCTTAGGAGGAGCGGCTGGGGGAGCTGGGGGGGTTCAGCCTGGAGCAGAGGAGGCTGAGGGGAGCCCTCATCGCTCCCTACAACTGCCTGAGAGGAGGGGGGAGCCGGGGGGGTCGGGCTCTGCTCCCAGGGAAGGGGCGATGGGACGAGGGGCAACGGCCTCAAGTTGTGCTGTGGATGTCTGCACTGGATCTGCAAATGTTTAGATGAATAAGCAAATGAATAAAAAATTAATTCAAATATTGTGACATTTCAAACTTACGACTGCTTGATCCGGTGGGATACTGCGGTTTCATCAGTTATAAACCTTGTGCTTCCATTACAGTTGCTAAACAATATTTGAATTTTTTTTTTCTGCACATTTTAGGCCAGATTTGAGGCCCATAACGTTTTCTGGAAAGCAGTTTTTCAGCAGGGCTATCTTAACCAGAGAAAGAAATGCCTTATTTCAATAGCATTTACATTACCAAGCAATTAAGAAAATTTAGTTACTCATTTTTTGGATTCTTGAATATGTAGGTTTTCTGTAAGCCTTAATGTAGATGAGATGTTTATTAAGTTAAATTATATTTTGTCCAAGTGGCAAGAAGTAGGATTTTTTTTTTTGGTTAAACCCATAAATTTTAACCATGTGAAATCGTCAGTAAGTTTGCTCCAGCAGGAATGATTGGTGCCTTCGCTTGTATTGCGGATTTATTTATGATTTTCTCGTTTGCCAATGACAGGCTCTACAGGACGTTCAAGGACAGCAAGTACCTGTACATGCTGATGGAAGCCTGTCTGGGTGGAGAGCTCTGGACAATTCTCAGGGACAGGTGAGTTGTAAGAAGCTGTTGTCCTACAAAGTGGAATAGTTTCTAATGTGCCTCCAGATACCCAAAGGTCTTTATCTTGCATGGGCAAAAGCAGCATCTTACCATGCTATGTTTGATTTAAGATCCCAGAAAGGTGAGGAGCTATTTTTGTTCCTGTGCAGTTGACTAGAGACCAAGTTAATCCAGTTATGGCTGAGAAGAAGGACTGGTTTAAGTCACATCCAACATGTATGAGACTTTGTGTAAGTGGCGACTTACCCAGAGCTACTTTTTCGTGGCCTCTCTGAAAAAATTCAGAAGGTAGCGATGGTAGCGGTGGTAGTGATGTGATAAATTGCATCTACGACAAGTCTTTGGCTGCCCTTTCCCTGTGTCTTCATATCTAAAGGGTACCCCTAAATAGCTGGCAGCATATCTTAGTTTTAATCAAAATAACTATTTAATTAATTTAATTTTTTATTACCTAGAACAGCAACCTTTTGCAACCACAGAAATTACGGCCACACCTTCAGGCCTTGCTGCCGCAGCCGGTTTAGGCTGCGCTTACAAACCACGGCCCTAAGGCGGCAGTGGCGTTCACAGTTGCAAATTAAATCCATGGGAAAGTGTGTTTTCAAGGTAAAAAGGGCAGACTTCTTCCAAGTCATCTGCAACATCACAAGATCCCGTTGCAGGGAAACACTTGCCTTTTCCATCTGGGCGTTTGCTCCCCTGCCCACCCTCTGTAACTGAACAGCAGCATCCTTCTCCGTCCCCGAGGCTCCGTGATAAATATTTATCAATATTTCTTAATATTTACGACACAGTCAGGCATGACAGTGATGAGCGGGAGGCAGCCAACAGTCCTGCATGGGCTTTTAGTCCAGATATCACACACTGCACAAGAGCTGCTCGTCCAAGTGGGAAACAGGATCGTGCCTTAAATCCACGCCCTCCACGGAGCGCTGTGCCGTCGGGGCGCAGAAGTGCCATGGAAAAACAAAATGGTTAGGGAAGCGTGTAATCACGTACTGCGGTGCGCGAGCAAACGTGGTCCTGGGGGTTCCTGCCGTGGGGGGGTCGGGGCTCGGGCTCGGCCGCGGGTGGGCGAGGTGGGGGGTGGCTTGCGCGGGTCTGCGTGGGACGCACCCGCGTTTGCGCTATAACTGTGTAATGGGTTCATAATTAGAACGTCATTTAATTCCATTTGGAAAGCGAAAGAAACGCACCGGAAAGCAAAGACGAAATTCTTTTTTTTAATTACCTGGAACGAATTTTTTGTAATTCTTCCTTTTCCAAACAACGTGCCTTCTCCGGAGCGTTAAAGCGAGAACCATAGCAAAGTTAGCAGGCGCCGGGTTGTATTTGTCATCGTCTTTGTCAGTGGCTGATAATTTCATCTTTAATTCTCTCGGCTTTAAATTGTGGTTCTGCTGCCACCTAGCTTAGGCAGCCTCCGAGCTCAGCCGGCTCCCACCGCCCGCTCCCAGCAGGCGGGGGCTATGGTTTGCTTTGGAAAGCTGGTTGCAAACTGGTGCTGAAATGAGGACCCAAACTTGCCGTTCATGCTGAAGTTGCAATTAACACTTCAAGTCCCAGCAACTGTAATTTCTCTGCCTTCTGTCTGGGTTATGAACATCACTACGGGAGTTCTGGATCTCCACGGCTCAAAATAGCGTGCGCACCCAGAGGTCAACAACTATCATAGAAAAGTCACCCTTTGCTTACGAGATAATGATTCGTAAGTTTTACTTCTATGAGATGAAATTATAAAACCCAACATATTTTAGATATGAATCTTTGCTATGAAAGTGGATTGAAGGCGAGATTGCTAACTTGAAAAATGGAATTGCAATTAAATTTATATATAAAAGTGAGCTCAGCAAGAGGCACTTCCCCAGTGTTGGAGTGGTTCTGCTGAACTGTGTAGATACTTTGACAGCAGGGCTCCCCGTCGGGGATGAGATCTAATCACTTTATCCCCTTCCCCTCTCTCGTTTTATGTAGAGGTTCGTTTGAGGATTCGACGACCAGGTTTTACACGGCGTGCGTGGTTGAAGCTTTTGCCTATTTGCATTCCAAAGGGATCATTTATAGGGACCTCAAGCCAGAAAACCTCATTCTGGATCATCGAGGTTATGCCAAACTGGTGAGTACCTGCAATGTCTGCTTTGGCCAAAAAAAAAGTCACCGCTGCTGTCAGACAAGGAGTGTTAGGAGGAGGACACGGGATGAGCCGTAGAAGGTCAGAAGCAAAGTCCTCCCAGCCCAGGGTCCTGTCTCTGATGGTGGCCATCAGTAGATGTTGAGATGGGATCAGGGCAAGGGTGTCATCACCCACCACTGGGGTGTGTTCCCAGCCTCCAGGAGACTGAGGCTCAGGCTACAGCTGAGCTGGGAAACGCCGATTCTGGCTTGAAATCCAGATCTGTGGTCCCAAAGTGGAAATGTTTAGAGAAGAGCATCAGGAGAAATCCATCCAGCTGTTCTGGAGCTACTGAAAAACAACTTGAAAATAGGTGTCTCAACATATTAGCAGGAGAGGGGGAGGACTTGCATCTGCGGGCTTTGTAGGCAACTGGTGAAGAAAATTTTGCAGGTCCTCCTTTGTGCAAGCAATAAAAAAAGTCGTTCTTAATGGAAATATTAATCATGACCCTATCATGGCAAGGAATCATTATTATTAATTGCTCTGGACTGTATTGCTGAACTGCAGCCAATACAGCTTCTTGCTTTACGAGGGCCACTTGTGGTTTAGCACCCATAACACACCTGGCTGATCTGGGCAAAGTCCTCTGGGACGACTGCGTACGGTTCTGCCTGACACCGCTCTTCCCAGAAGGTCGTGGTCCTTCTCAGTGCTGTCCCCCTGCAAGATCCACCTCCTCAAACCAGGATGGCAGCATGTGGAAGACCTCCACCCCCCAAATTAGGGTGCTTCTGATGGGTTTCACTGTCTTGCTTTGTTCACTTGTGATTACTGTAGAGGTGCCCCGCATGTAAGGTACCCCCCAAATGCCAGGTGAGACCATGGAGAGGGGGAGAAGAAAAGAAAGACTTCCCTTGGTGGGAGGTGCTGGAGGATGTGGACACTTGGGAAGCCATCAGTGAAGGACAGGGCAATGCAATCCTGAAAACCCCTGCGTCCAAGAGGGGCTGATGCCCTTCCTGAGAGTCATGGGGGGGGCAAAGTTTCTGCCCCTTGGCTTGGGGACTCTTCCCAGCCTTTGGGAAGGAGAAGCCGGGAGCGGTGTCAGCAGGTGGGAGCAGTAAGTCAGACCATCTCTGTCATGGCCTGAGAGCAGCCACCGTGTCTCACCGTGACACTAAGCCTGATGAACAACATCAGAGTTTATCCTCTACAGCATTTCGCTAAGGCTGAGGTGTTGAATGATCGAGGATTAGGTGCAGGACTGTTCTTCTTCCTACCCCAGGAGCATCTGGACCAGGGTCTCTGCTGGTCCCATCACCAACCCCCAGCTCTTCAGGCATTCTGATCTCCCTGAACATATCCATGATAGTGCAAAAAGTGTCCCAGATCTCTTGTGGGACTGTGCCCCTGTAGGACATTTTGCCCCCGAGCAGCACGGGAAGGTGCAGGAGCATCTCACGGGCATCGAGGGACAGCAGAGTGTGCTGCAGACCACGGCGCCGAGGCAGGGGAGGGCAGAGGGGGTAGAGCTGGAGGGACAGCGAGCCCATTTCCCGAGCTCTGCCTGGGCCCCAAAGGAAGGCTTCAGTTCCCAGTATAATCTGATTTTCTGTGCTTGCTGGTGCCACAGGGGCGCTGCGCTAGGGGCAGGCTGGGGTTTGTGAGCCCACCAGCGCGGTCCAGCAGCTCACGCAGACTGGGAGGACACTTGTGGTACTGCATTGCTCTCATACTGGGAGAGACATCTGAACTTTTCAGCAGATGCCCCAATGGTCAGTATTGAGCTTAAAGAGTTCCTTGCTCAGGTTAAAGCTGGGAGTTTTAAAAAAAAAAAAAAAAAAAAAAAGCAAAATAAATCAACCTGAGCTGTGAACGATGCGAAGTTACATCTCCCAAGAAACCCTCGACGCTGGTATTTGTTCTTCTTCCCTCATGAGAATCTTCCTTCTCCATTCCGAAGGATAAATTGGCGAAAGGGTCACTGCGGGTGCCTGGGTCTGGAACAGCCCGTGGTGTTTTAGTTGGGAGAATGTTCCCACGAGGAAGCCTCCGTTCTGCTCCGCTTCACTTCACGGGGAGCAGAGCGCGCGGCCGACGTCCCCCGTGCGCCCTGCCCTGACGGCGCTCTGCTCCTTCCCCCAGGTCGATTTTGGCTTTGCAAAGAAAATAGGATTTGGAAAGAAAACATGGACTTTTTGTGGCACCCCGGAGTACGTAGCCCCCGAGATCATCCTGAACAAAGGTCACGACATTTCGGCAGACTACTGGTCACTGGGAATCTTAATGTATGAGCTCCTGACTGGCAGGTATGGGCATCGGGTCCGGCACCGCTGCGGAAAATAGAGCCGAATGTTTCTGCCGTTGTCACCCTGATTAGGGAGGGGCAGGTTCAGAGCCGGTGCATGCCGTAGCGGCACAGCTCTGCGCTGCGGAACCTAAGAATCAGTTTTTCCACGTTAAATCGCGGCATTAGGAAAAACTTCTTCACCGAGAGGGTTGCCAGACTCTGGAATGGGCTGCCCAGGGAGGTGGTCGAGTCCTCATCCCTGGAGGGATTTAAAAGAAGGATGGATGAGGTGCTGAGGGACAGGGTTTAGTGGTGGGATGGCAGGGGTAGGTTAAAGGTTGGACTTGATGACCTTGAAGGGCTTTTCCAACCGAGGTGATTCTATGATTCTATTCTATGATTCCCCACAGACCTCGAGAGGGGGCAAGCTGTGAGCAGGCTGTTTAGGAGGTGCTGTGAAATGCCACCCAAAACCTCCTTTTTGGCCCTGAACTATAACTGAGGCTGAGCTGGACGTGGCGGGGAAGGGGGTTGCAGTTCAGCCGGGGGGTGCAGGGACGGGCTGCCGTGCGTCTGAAAAGGAGGAGGTGGGCCTGGCACCGTGGGGACCCGAGCCCCTACAGCCGTCCCTTCCCTTATTTAGGTTTGGACGTGTCTGCTACTGCTCACGTTGGCAGTCGCAGCTTCCTTGTGCTTCCTCCCCTCATCCTCATCGCTCACTGCCAGGGTACAGGAGCTGGGAAAGGAGCCATCACCTCAGCCTGCTTATCCCGTGGGGCTAGGCCCAGGCCAGTGGAACCTAATTAACCCCCGCTGAAAGGTTGTCACGACATCGAAGGAAGCCAGCGAGCGCTGCTGGGACCCTTGGTCCTCGGGCTGTTGGGGCGTGGGCCGTCATGGAAGCGCGAGGTTTAGCTCTCCTTGGCTGAGAGATGTTTCAGATCAGAGGAAGCACGGCATTGCTCGTTGTCATCGACCTTCTGTTTCAAAGGACAAGCTTTTAATCGTTTTCTTTTTCTTCTCCCCTCTGAAGTCCCCCTTTCTCAGGCCCCGACCCCATGAAGACCTATAACATCATATTAAGGGGAATAGACATGATTGAATTTCCAAAGAAGATTGCCAAAAATGCTGCTAATTTAATTAAAAAACTATGCAGGTAAGCGCACGAAATATAATCACCTTGCTCATCTTTGCAAAGAAATCAGTCGTTCAGAAGGATTAAGCAAGTAACCCATTGCTATTCGTTTTGTAGGGACAATCCATCGGAAAGATTAGGCAACTTGAAAAACGGCGTGAAAGATATCCAAAAGCACAAGTAAGTGTCTTCTCCACCGTCCATCAGACCCAACCCACAGAAACACGCGTTTCAAGCACCCATTTTCAGCAAAAAATGCTCTTCTCAAACTCCTTTGGCCTTTCCCTTCCAGTGTCCTTCAGACTGAAGTTCCACCAGACTTTCCTTCCCCCGTGCTTGGGTGTAGGTGCCGGCCTTCCCTCTGAGCCAAACGCAGTGCACATCACCCGTCACGCTTTAATTACTGTGGTGGAGAAGAGTATTTGGGAACAGTCCAACTCGGACACGGCCTGCTTGGATTTTTGTTTGCTTGTCTGAGGAATGACTTCCCAAGCCTTTCCTTGCTGTCCCTTCCCACCAGCCCAACACACTTTCTGTCTACCCGTAATGTTAATTCATCGTCCCTCGTGGTCTGATGGGAGAGGGTTGTTGCATGATGTCTCCTAAGTTTTCATGCTGCCGGAGGGGAATAAGAACACGTTAGAGACCTGTTGCAGAAGCAGGTTATCTCATCCGTTCGTGTGCTGGTCCTTCTCCCATCCCCAAAGCGACAGGAATGGGTTGGACGGACATTTTGGGATGAACAGATTGAAGGCTCAGCTCAGGGCTCATCCACCCACCTAAGCTGCTGTAGCTCGAGCAAACCCGAGGTGCCCAAACCAGGAGGAGGACATCCCTGTGCAGCTCCCAGTCGCACACGAAGAAGGGGCATTAGGGGCCTCGTATGGGAGGGATTGGCCCTGTAGGAAGGAAAGAGCAGCTACCAGGCCACCAGGAACGGTGTCCTTAGGAGCACTGCCAATTTGTGTCACCACTGGGCTGCTGTGCACGCTTCATTTTCAGTGCCAAAAAACCTTACACGAAGATGACAAGAAAAATGATTAAGGCTAATTGGCCAATTTGACGACTATGACTGCGGGAGATGAAATCCAGTGTTTAAGCGAGTTAAATTGCCTCTTGTGCTCCAGAGAGGATCTCTCCGTGTGTCTAACCGTTCCGTTACTCCCTCCCTTCTAGGTGGTTTGAAGGCTTTAACTGGGAAGGGTTGCGAAAAGGGACGCTGACACCTCCTATAATACCAAGTGTAAGTTTTCCTACTTGTTTTCTCCTTCCCGGCCGATAGGTTTCTTTTACATGAATGTGGTGAACCTGGGGCGCTAATACCTGGTGGATACGGGCATGTGCTTTGTTTCTTCTGAAGATGCTTGAAGAAGTCCCGTTAGAGACATTCCCAGCTATCCTTGGTCTCCGGGCGGTCCCTTCCCGGAGAGGGCGGTTTAGGGAGGGCACGACGGCGATGCAGTGCCCTTCGCGGCGGGGGGCCGGGGCAGGATCAGTCACTGCTGCACATTTTTCTCCTCCTCACCTGCTCCACTCCTTTCTTCAGCCACTTTTCACGTTTCTCTGGAAAGCTGCCACTTCCGCTCCCTCTCCCAGATGCGCCCCTCTTTCTTTCTCCTTTATTCTTATTTCTTTTGGCGAGGCAAGTGGGATTTGTGTGCCATCTCCCTTTTCTTTTGCATTAACCTTTCCTTCTGTCTTTGTCTTTTGTGCTTTTCACCCTTTTTTTTCCTGCGTCCGTGTCCTACATGAAAAGCCCTGTTGCCGCCTAGTTTATGTTTAACTGGGAGCAGCCGCGGAGGGACAGAGCGACTCATTTTCCTTTGGAGCAAAGCTCTCCCTTTGATGTCTTTGTGAGCTCTTTACCCACAAAGCCTGCCGCAAAGGGAAACCAAACAGGATTAGCTGATAGAAATTACCTTGGCCCCTTCTGTTCTGCAGCCTCCCCTCCTTGTTTCAACTTAATCCCTTTCTCTCCGTGCCTCTCCCGCGGGATCACCAAGAGAATGACATTAGCAATCGCGTTTAATTGCACCCCCTTGCTCCGTCCGCCCATGGTCCCGCACCTCCTGCAGCAGCGGCGGGCACGGCTCCGGGGCTAAATCTGCCATCCCAAAGTTTTCTTAGCAGCTATGAAAAAGCAAGAGGGGTTTGCGTCCCCCCCTTTTGCCCTATGGGCTCCAGAAGTGACTGGCAGCTGGTGGGAGAAAGCAGGACTTTGCAAATACCTGCCTAAAGCTAGATGCCTGAAGAACATGTAAACGCTTCATAAATCAAGACTGGTTTTTCTGTTGAGCTTCTTTTTAATGACTATTATTAATTTGTCAGCAGTACCGCTCACCACGTTTCAAGTCAGACAGTAAAGTCAAGTTTGCTCCCTTACATCCAGTTTCAACTCCTGGTTTACCGGTGCAGGGGGTCAGTGTAGCCTGAAAATGCCCCAATGTGTTTCTCTAACAGTTTTTAGTGGATTTTTTGTGTGGTAAGAACATTTTCAGTGCTGCTCGTACCCAACACCCGTATGGACCCTGCGTCTCTAGCCCTCAGGCAGCACAACCAGCGGCGGTGGCTGCAGCGGTAGCTGCTCTCTGTGGGCACAAACTGCTCCCTGACGTCCCCAGGCTGGGACGTTGCTCCATCCCCAGAAACGGTCTCTGCTGCTTTGGCATTGCCATGGGGAAGGCCGCTCTCCAGCCCGTTGATCAGGAAATTGCATTTTCTTTGCTTTTTCAGTTAGGTCCAGCGCAGTAGGAGAAAAGGGTTATGGGAGCACCCAGCTCGCTTCCTTGGCATCCCCAAGGCTGAATGTTCGTGGGTCTGGTGACGTCCTACCAGGGAACGTGTCTGTGATTGCTCCTGAGAGTGGTCTACTTGTTGCCCTTTTGGCCAACACACCACCACCAAGGCTGTCTGAAGTAGACAGGAGCACCCTTCCCTCTTCGGAGGAATCCTTCTTCCAGGACGACTCAGTGCTGAGCGCCTTACATCGCCCTAATCCCAGTTCAGCACAGCTCATTCCTTTCTGGAGCTCTTAGGACCAGTCTCTTCTTTAAACGCACTCTTGAGATCCTCTCCAAAACCTGCCTCCCTTAACTGGTGAACCCCATCCACCCCAAAGCTGTCTGTCCCGCTCAGCCTTGTTTTCCTGTCGTGGTTTAACCCGGCTGG
>JADKXX010007523.1:0-23300 GCA_017310255.1 Butorides virescens
GGGAGCAGCCCGGGCTGAGCGCACGCCTGCCCGCTGTCCCCAGGTGAGGAAGGGGACTTCTGCCTGCGCTCGTCGGACTGCGCGGCCGGGCTGTGCTGCGCCCGGCACTTCTGGTCCAAGATCTGCAAGCCGGTGCTGCGGGAAGGGCAGGTCTGTACCCGGCACCGGCGGAAAGGCACCCACGGCCTGGAGATCTTCCAGCGGTGCCAGTGCGCCGAGGGGCTGGCGTGCCGCCTCCAGCGAGAGCACGGCCCCGCCGACGCCTCCCGCCTCCACACCTGCCAGCGGCACTGAGCGCCGCCGGACGGACGGACGGACGGGACGGGACGGGACGGGACGGACTCCGGCCATGCCGGAGCGGAAGGTTGTTTCTCAAGGGAACTACTTTTAAGCGACTAATTGCAGTACGTTACTGTGTTGTGAATACTGGAGCTGGCACTTAGCTGTACATACCGCCGGGACTGCTCGTGGCCTGGTCCTTGTGTCGCCGAGGGTGCTGCCCGGCGCTCTTCAAGCCGTGACTGGGACTTTGTACACACTGGGTTCTTAATTCTCAAAGTCAAAGGGATGTGGCCGCCAGTTTGCGAGCGAATAAACCGGTCTCTAAAATCAGCCCCGGATGCTTGCGCGCCCCTGCCTGGTCCCCCCCCGCCCCACGGTGGGCGAGATGCCCCCTGGGCGGGGGGAAAAGCCCAAAGAGAGGGGGGGAGCGGGGCGGCTCATCGCCAGCACCCCAGAGGAACGGCCCTTTGGTTATTGCTATTTATTCAGCTGCTTTTTAGGAATTGCGGTGTGCCCTGGCAGCCGCCGACACCCGCTGGACGCGGGGCAAAGGATGGGCACCATGGCCGGGGATTTTGGGCAGGCAGGCGGCCATGGAACACCCTCCTGTGGGATTTTTTCCCTGGGGTGAGTGAGGAGGGAGCCAAGGATCGCCGGAGGGGTTGTGCTGGACCGCGGCGTGTGGCCGACCGCAGGACGGGTGCTGAGGAGCACAGCGATGGCGACCGCTCCATCGGTGCAACCTTTGCTCCCTGCACAATAAAGACTTCTTGGTTTTCACTTCATTTTGCAGCCTGTTACTATGAGTTTGCTTCCTTTCGGGATGGCTTGGTGGGAGGGAAAGCTGCAAGCATGCTTTTTTTCTTTTTTTCCCCCCTCACCCCCTTCAGCTTCTAACACCGTCCACCCGTGGCGAGCATGCGTGGAGCGAGAGCGCGGTGCTGGCAGCGCTGCCCCCGTGCCCTCCGGGCTGGCTGCCCCCCGCCTCCCTGCACCTGGGGAAGGTGCTCGGGGTGCAAGACCTTGCAGCGAGCAGGGTCCTCCCGGTACGACCCAAAAGTGCTTGGTACCCAAAGTCCAGACCCGACTGTAGGGCAGCGCATCCCCGGTGGCTCCGGGGGCACCGCGTCCCGCTTGCGGCGATGCTCCAGCGGGGCCACCTCTGGTTTTAAAATGTAACCCGGTGGCCCGTGCTTGGTGCCACCAGCGTTACCGCTGCCAATTTAGGGCCCTCGGTGACTGCCCTGGTACGTGGCCTTACCGAACGCGCAGCCGGCACAGGAGTCTGCCGGCACGGGCTGGTGCTGAACAAAGCCCCCTACAGAAAATGCAAAGGAGGGAGCACACAGCCCCATGCAGGGGGAAATGGTTAAAAAAGGCGCCTTCCTCCTTCACAGGGAAGGGGTCGTCCCCATCTTTCCTCCAGCTCCTTCCAAGGCTGGGGGCTGGGCAGCATCCAGAACAGCCAAAGCCGCCCCAAACCGGAGGGTAAAAGGCCAATGCTCCTCAAACCACCAAAACGCAGCAGGGCTGGTGTCCCCATCGAACTACCTGCAGCAGCCGAGGAGGGCTGCTAGAGCCAGGGCGGTGGTGGCCGGGGCCACGGATGCCGTCAGCGACACGGCCCTCGGTGGCATGGCTGGGTGGGACGCGTTCCGCCCCACCGCCCCGGCTCCGCGCCTGGGAACGGCTTCTGCTGGGGCTGCGGCGTGCGGGGGGGGGCTGGAGCGGCCCCCTGAAAGAGTTTGCAACGCAAAGGCTTGAGCTGAGTGCTTTGACCGGGCAAGGCTTCGGAAATTGTTTAAAAATACACCTTTCTAAAATACTTTTAAAAATCGATACTTTGAAAAAAAATAGCGGTTCAGAACATACTTAATAATAATAATGATCACGCCCAGTAACAGCCAATGGCACTGGAGCAACCGAGGTACCTGGCTCTGAATAAAAGCATCCATACCTACGTAGGTGAGTTGGGCTCTGACATTGGCAGTGGCGTATTTTATCCCTAGGACATCCAAAACAGCCTCGTTAGGTTGAGGGAGCTTTCTCCATAGGGTTACAGCACCCACTCCTGCCCAGGCAGACCCATACAGCTTTGACACCTTGGCAGGCAGTGAAAAAATACGCCCGTGGTGCGTGAAATACCAATTCCACATCTTTTTGGTTCAGAACCACGTTATACCGAAGCTCGCGAGGGCGCCCGGGGGGCCGTGGAGCTCAGCTCCGTCACGCCCAGCTCCACCCCTGCAGAGAGGGCTCAGCACCAGGGTGGCCTTGCGGTGGCACCCAGCTCTCTTCAGCGCTTCAGGTACCTTAACAAAGTGATTATTTCGGTCTGGAAAGCCTTGGGTACCATTTCTGGGAGTCGTGAGTACGGTGTGCTGCACCCCCTTCTGTTCCGGGCAGTTTGGCCATCTCTGTACTTGTCCGCACGTTAACCAAAAATTACTTTATGCTGCTTATGCCTTGATTTTCTTCTCTTTCTCTGCCTGGAAAAAAAAAAAAAAAAAGAGCATTTTTAACAGCCCTTTTTAGGCAGGAGGAGCAGCTCGGGCCAGCTCTGAGCGCCTGAAGCGAGGTGCAATGGACCTGTGGAGTGCGGGTTGCATCGGGCTGTGCCCATCGCCAGCAGGATGGATGCTAACATGGCAAATCTCCAGAATAATTCATTTCAGGGCTAGATTTCACAAAAGCAATGGGTTTGTGGGGGGTTTCCCCCCCCCCCCCCCCCCTTTCTCTACCACATCTCAGCGAGCAGTCAGGATCTTTTTCCATTTCTGCCCCATTCAGGGTCTGTTCTTCAAGTAGAGCACCAAGAAATTTGATTTAGTAACAGCCCTTACAAAAAAAAAAAAAAAATCATGACTATATGACCCATGTCTGTTAAGACTTAAAAAACCCATTTTTTTAAGGGAGAGATTTGAAGCCTTCCCTGTCCCCATGCATCATTCACCCCCAGGACCTGAACCTGCACTAGGGCTTCGGTGGCCTGAGAAGCCAAAATATTCATTTGGTGCCAGCAGCAACCCAGGAACGCGGATAAGTGGAAGATGGGTGGGCGATTCGGGATGCCCCAAGGAATAAATAGGCAGCACCACCACAGTCCCTCCTGCATCCATCTCCCCACTGGTGGATGCTCCGCATTTCAGAAATGCCTGAATTAATACAGGCAACCTCAAAAAAAAACCCCAAACCAACCCCAAAGCATATGAGAAGTTGAACACACAGTGATCAGACTTGGGAAAGAAATGGGATGCGGCAAGCCCTCCAGTTTGAACTGGTTGGTGGGGCCGGGTCGGGATCTTAAGCTGCGATCCAAAGAGAGAAGATTCGGTGGAACACATTACTGCAGCACACGGCGCACAAACCCCCAACACCCCTTGTAAATCTACGCCCCATGGCAAAAGGCGTCTCAGGGTCAGCTCCCCCCACCCCATCTCCTCTCCAGTGAAATTATTCCCCCCAAAAAAAGACAGAAAAAAGCCCTGATTCTAAGCAAGGAGGAGAGCGAATGGAAGCAGCAGGTTTCAGAGGGTGAGGAGGTTGGGCACCTCTTGTTCAAGAAAGATGAGGAACTCCTAGAAAGAGTCCAGAGGAGGGCAACTAGGATGATAAAGGGACTGGAGCATCTCCCCTAGGAGGAAAGGCTGAGGGAGCTGGGCTTGTTCAGCCTGGAGAAGAGAAGGCTGAGAGGGGACCTCATCAACACCTACAAATATCTCAAGGGTGGGGGTCACGGGGATGGAAGCAGTCTGTTTGCAGTGGTGTCCAGCGACAGGACAAGGGTCAGTGGGTACAAACTGAGACATAAGAGGTTTCAGTTGAATAGGAGGAAAAACTTCTTTACTCTGAGGGTGACAGAGCACTGGAACAGGCTGCCCAGGGGGGCTGTGGAGTCTCCTTCTCTGGAGATCTTCAACCCCCGCCTCGACGAAGTCCTGTGTAAGATGCTCTAGGAGAGCCTGCTTGAGCAGGGGGGCGGCACTGGGTGATCTCCTGAGGTCCCTTCCAACCCCTGCCAGTCTGGGATTCTGTGTGATTCTCTGGTTTACTCGCAGGTCCTTGTCACGGGGCTGGAGGAGCTGCCAGCGAGGCTCTGTGAGGTTAAACATTGGTATTTGTAACAACGAACGCCCAGCACCTCCCCTAATGCCTGGCTGCTGGCAGCGCCCCTTGCCAGCCTCCTGCAAACACAACCCTTCGGCTCGCCTCCAGATTAAACCCTGAGCCACGCACGGCCGGGGGGGGGGGTTCAGCCCTGGGGGAGCGCAGGTAAGCGCGGCCCCCTCCTACCCCCCCGGCCTTGCCCGGGCTGGGGCAGGCGTGGGAAGGGAGCTGGTGACCTCCCCTTCCAAAGCTTTGCCTTTTGAGGGTCTGCTTTGCACATCATCACCTGGTGGGCCCCGAGCCCCCGGGGGGTAGGAGGCCGTATTCCGGGGGGCTGGATCAGCACCTCCTCCACATAGTCCCCCGACAGCTACCATTGCTGTATTCTGGGTTAAAAAGGTCCTATTCCCTTCGACAGCCATTTATGGACCAATTTGCTATTAATTTGTCTAATTTTTTTTTTTTTTAAGCCCTTTCTGGACTCTTAACCACTGGCTTGCTCTGGACCTTGCACCGCCGCAGCCCCCAGCTGAAAATAATAAAGAACCCCATACATTAAAAATAATCCCAGAACCCCCTAGCCCTACCCCAGCCCTGGCTCCATAAACGCAGATGGCTTCAGCAATTCAAAGAGAAAGCCAAATCCCTCTTCCAACTCCGCCACGGTTTTCCTGTGATGATTTTCCAGTGACGTGAAGCGGCGTGAAGGCACCAGTCCCAGCCGGGGCGAAGCGGGGAGCATGGGGCACGGAGCGGTTTTTACTGTTGTTTGTGGTGAAATGAGTTTTTGGGGAAGCAGATGCTATTTTCTTCTAATTTTTGGCCGAAGCTCCTTCGGGAGCCCCTCTCACAGGTTACAGCAGGTGAAACCCCCTGGTTTGGAAAGCAAGCCTGAAGGGGGGTGCTCACACTCCTCTTGCTTCCCCCAATTTCAAGGTGTTTCAAACCAAACTCTGGCGCCCTGACCCCCTCCCTATGCTCGGGGGGGCGCAGGGAAGGGTTACAAAAAGCCTGACCCCCCCACACACCCTCAGCATTAAGACGAGAAAAGTCCCTTTTCTATCCCCCCCCCCCCGACGGAGCGCAGGTAGAAGCCCAGCGCAGGGGCACAAGCCAGACCCCCAGGGGGGGTAAGGACGTGCAGGGAGCTTGGGGTCCTGCTTGTTCCCCGGTTTGGGGATGGGTTCCTGGGGGGGGGGGTTACCCCCCTGCACGCCTTGGGGCAGGTGGAAGCCCAGCCCAGGGGGCGCAAGCCAGACCCCCGGGGGGGTAAGGGTGTGCAGGGAGCTTGGGGTCCTGCTTGTTCCCCTCTGTTTGGGGATGGGTTCCCGGGGAAGGGGGTGGGGGGGTTCCCCCCTTGCTTAAGCTGCCCTGTCCGGCCCTGAGGGCCTGGGGAGGCCGGCGCTGAGCCCCCCGGGGGGGCAGAGCACCCGCTGCCCCCTTGCAGGACATCCCCAGATGCTCTCCTCCATGCCTTGTCCTTCTTCAAACGCGCTACCGCCCTGCTACCCCCCAGGGATGGCCCTGCTATTTTTTTTTTTTTTTTCCTTGAGTGAGGTTTTTTTCCCCCCTCCCCCCCCCAAGTGCCTGCCTTGTGTCTCTAATTAACACCTTAAGGGGGGGGGAGGATAACAGAGGTATTTAAGGAGGGCGCTTCTGGGCAGAGCTTCTAATCCACCTCTGGGAGAGGGAGGGGGCCCATTAGCAGGTGATTGGGGTGAGTAATAAGGCCATCAGCATGCAAATGGCCATGAAAGGGTTGGCTGGGGAGGGCCCCGATGGGGGGTGACACCCCCCCCTCCCTTCTCCCCCCAGCATCTGGCAGGGGTTCCCCCACCTCTGCACCCCCCAGGTCCGGATGGTTGGGTGGGCGAGGGGGTGCGTGGGTGGGCGTTGGGGAGTGGGTGGCCTGAGTTTTGGGTGAGAAAGCGGGGCTTTGCCAGGCTGGGGAGGAAGGAATCCGCAGGGAGGTAGAGGAGGGTGAGCCAGCCCATTGCAAGGGCCCCACCAAAGGGGTGAAGCTGCCATGGGAACAGCTCACTGTCGCCTGTGGTGGCAGGAGGTGGTGACAGCCTGGAAGGGTGGGTGCTGGGGCTTGTGCTTTACAGCTCTACTGACCTTTTTAATTCCTTTTTTTTTTAAATTTTTTTTTTTTTAATAGTAAGTCTGTAGGTGATAGAGTCAGGATAGGTCAATCATGGGATCACAGAATCGTTTAGGTTGGAAAAGACCTTTAAGACCATCAAGCCCAAACATTAATCTGGGGGGGAAAAAAAAAAATCTCAGTAGCAGACTAGGAAAATATTGCAGGGCAATGCCAAGTGACTCCAGAAACGTATTATACAGCAGAACTATGGAAAAGAAAGGGTAAGGAGGTGGTGGTGTGCCCCCATGGGAGGGAAGGGGTGGCAGCTCTCTCAGCTGGCCCAGAGATGGCCACGGGGGGGGGTAGGAGGGGGCTGTAAGGCTGTAAACAACGCCCAGGAGGTGGCCCAGTGGTTGGGTTTGTTTCTTACGATGCAGGAGGGAGCTGGACCGTTCAGCCGGGGGGGTTAAAACAACCCCAGCGCGCGGCCAAGCTGCGTAACTGGTGGCCACAAAATGGAGACCTCCTAAATTAAGTCGCACAGGGCCAAGGGGAGTTCCTAGGAGATGGACACTCGGGTGCAAATACCTGCAGAGGAGATCTCTAAGTGCTGAATATTGGCAGTGGGAAGGGTGATACTACAAGCGTCTGGGGGGCAGGCTGGGTTTTTTTAATCATGAATTTTGTTTGGTTTTTTCCTTGAGTGTTGGCTCCTCCAGGCCCTGCCCTTGCCTCTTGGGGAGTATGATCCGGGGCTGCAAGCGTGTGGATGTCGGACCCCCGGGGAAGTGTTGCTCTTTACTTATTTATTTATCGTTTCAAACTAAACCTCTCTTAAAACACGTAATTGGTTCAAGACGGTGATGGTGAGAAGAGCGAGTGATTACGCAAGAGCTTCGTCACGGGCAGCGGCGCCCTGGCGAGCCGGCCGCAGCTCTGGGCCCCGGCTCATCCTTTCTCCTGGCGCCCTTGTTGACGTGACCTCAGCTCTGGGCCCCGGCTCATCCTTTCTCCTGGCGCCCTTGTTGACGTGACCTCCTGAAGCTCCAGGCTGGGGCGAGCAGCACGTCCTCCGCCCACGCTGGTTGTGCCCAGCGAAGGGCTTCTCGTCGCGGGTCAGGCTGCCCGACTGTTTCTGCCTTCATGTGGACGTGCTTTGAAAAGAAGAAAGAAAAGGAAATATTTCATTCTACTGTGCGCTACTTGAGATTCCTGGGGTTTGTGAGGTTGACTAAAAAACATGCCGATGCCATCGTAAATCACTAATGAACAGAAGGCCAAGGCGTGGAAGAACACGTTCCAAAAATCGGTTCACTTGCACTTTTTTTTTAATCCTGACAGTCAATTCGCCACAGATGAAAGTATTTCTATTCAGTTTTGATCTTACACCTTAAATTTAATTCTCTATTTTTTTTTCTTGATCCACAGGGGGGTTGTAGCTTCATTGCCAGCCTTGTGGTCTTCAGGCGGCACTTCAAAATGACAACTTCCCAACTTGGTAAGAAGTCAGGTAGGACCTGGACTTCACACTTCCCTTTTGGAATAATTGCATTCACACAAGGAATAGCAAATCAAATCTATAATTCATTTTAATAATTTATTCCAGCTTGCGTGCTCGAGGATGATCTCTCCATTGATGTGCAGCAGAATGAGACCTAAGAGTATAAAGGTCCTGCCACGGTGCATTTTTTGGAAATGGGGAGAGCCTCCCTTGACTCCTCTTCTAATGAAAAGCAGGGGGTTTGCCCCCACTGCCAAGCTGAGCTCATGTCTCCTCCGGGAGGAGCCTGGGATGGATCACCCAAATGGCAGCTCTTCCTCAGCTTGGGAGAGCTTGCTGTGGTCCATGGGGTGTGGGTTGGGAAGCAGAGGAGTGAAATGGTGATGGAGCTGATTTCCATCGCAAATGGCTGCTGGGAAGGGGGGTGGGGGTGTGGGTGTGCCTGTGCTCCTCTCTTCCCACTTCACCTGTGCATGAGCAGGTCTCTGGCTTCATCTTGTCCCAGACTGGCCACCCTCCCAAAGGACTGGCCTGCGACCGATCCTTCCCTACCAGGGTGGCTTTGCTGTCCCAGGCGTCTCACGTTAGCGAGGCTTTGGCTGCCTTAGCCAGGAGTGCCTGACCATAAATGACCAGCCAAGAAATGTAACTTCTTTTGGCTGCAGCCCAGCCTGCGCAGGAGGATGAGCGATGGCCACGATAGCAACGAGCCCAGATCTTTCCCCTATTTGGAGACTCGCTTCGTGCATACCACAGCCCATGGGCTGCACCCGGCGGAGGTAAGGGAAGAGGTGGGAGCTGTTTTCAGACGGTGCTTCATTCCACTCCCATCCACAGGGACCACTTAATCTCGCAGGCTCTTGAGCTTTCAGCCTAAAACCCGAATCCTTTGTGCAGAAATCTGCTTCTGCATGTAGCTTTTCATTATTATTATTTTTTTTAAGACCGTCAGGGTTATGGGGTGTGCTCTACTTCTGTTCAGGCATCTTTGCTGAGGAAACAGCCCAACCTCTCAGTCCCCAGCTGGCTGGAGCCAACACCTTCATTCACCATGCGTGATGCTCCTGCTCAAACTCAGCATTGCCCCAGAGCGTTTCTGTGAATCTTGGAGGGGGCTCATTCATACAGACGTTGTCTTGGCAGCTCCTTGTCCAGACGAGGCACTGTGGTGAGCAATATTGAAGGATTTTGTCCCATCGTGTGCTGGGGAGAGCCTCCAGCTCCTCCTTGGCGAGGCGTCCCTCTGGAGGCAGATGGGGACTGGCTAGTCCACAAAACCTGGCTGCAAGCCCATGATCTACTCTGCTTCCAGTAGGGTGATAACGGGCTAACCCCACTCCTGAGCTGGAGGCCCTTTCCCCAGCAGCCCAACACTGATGGCCATCAGGAAGGCAGCAGCGCTTGCTGGAAGCAGCTGCTCTCGGCCTATTTGTCTGGTCAGCCAGAAAGCGGTAGGCGTGCAAAAGGGAAGCCCCTGTGACCCAAATTATCGATGTGTTTTAATCCTTGTTGTAGGATTTTGTATTCTCCCGGGAGCTCAGAAGCTGAGGAGAGCACAAGTTCAATGTCACTGGAAGCTGGCAGCCACTGCAATGGTCCTACCCCCCCAAGTGGAGGCACCGGCAAGGAGAGGTATGATGGGTTCCTGGAGACACCAGCGTAGTGTTTCCCAGGTTATATTTTGGTGCTGCTGCAAGCCAAGGTGATGAGCAGGGAGGGGAAAACCCTCCCTTCAGTTCATGTCACCTGCATTGAACACTTCTAAATATGGGGGGTTTCCAGAGCTGTAAATAACTTACATTTATTTTGCTTTAGATGCCATGTTCTTAAAAAATACCATTTAATTGTTGGCCAAAGCACTGTATTGGGAAAAGAGGCCTCCAGCTTCCACCTGACCTGTAAAGCTCATTTGGATCCCCATTAAAGCCCATCAAGATTTTTTTTTTTTACAACCTGGGACAAGGAATGGTCATGGCCCACAATTCTGGGAGGACCCTTCTTATCCACCCTGTTGCTGCCTCTGTGGACTTATTTGTGTCACGTGGATTATGAACGTCCATTGCCTTTATGGTGGAGTCTTCATGGTACCATAGCATTTTAAAATGCCGCAGCAGCAACCAGCTGGACAGAAGAATATTGGCTTCATCCCTTGCAGATCTTCCGGGCTTCATTGCTCTTTACAAGTTTACTGGCATGGTGAATACGGAGCTGCGTGCCGCCCTGTAGGTTGCTGTTTGACCTTTTGTTATTAAAGTTCATGCAGTAATCGTCAGCAAAGTAGTGGTGAATGCTTCTAACGCTTGGAAGCCGTCTAGCGCCTGGTTCTCGTGCTCTTGAGCAACCCCAGGTATTAGCTGTAGCCCTCGTGTCTGCTTTTTTCCCCATAGGCGTCTGCTGCTTAGCAGATCGTCTGTCTGCGTTGCTAAACTTTGGTTCTGGGTTTGGGAAAGGGCCAAGTTCTGCCCCACGAAGTTTCTGAGGTTGCACAGGGTCCTGTCGGCGTCTCCTACGGGCGGTGCTGTGTCTGGCGAGCTCATGGCATCCTGCCTGCTGTGTTGATGTGAAGGTGGCTGTGCAACCCAAGCAGCATCCTTGGACTGGGGGAACCAGTCTCCAGAAGTGTTTAAGTGTCCCCTGGGGATGGGACTGGACCTGATGTCAGGTTATGATGGCATTTTTCAGCTTTTGCTTTTAGGCAGCTCTTCATTGTGTCAGAAATGCAGCAGCCTAGAAAGCCAGACCCTTCTTATTTGGGCATCTTGGTCCTTTCCTAGATCTGACTCTGTCTTAAGCTGTGGGTATAACTAAAGAAGTCATTAGTAAAGCAAGAGCCTTTCAAAGCTGGAGTTTTCTTTGTTGTCAACACCTTAGTCCTGAACGCTTTTAACAGCAGTAGGTTTCTTACCAGTAAGAAGTGATCACTGTCATTAAAATTTGAAGACCATCGCCTATATCTTAGAGATATATTCTATAGGAGCGTTCGAGTAACTCAACGACCTCAATTTCTTAGTTTATCCCTTAAATATTGTGGAGCTTCAGAACACCAGTTTGCATATATTTGGGTTTTATTTCTTCCTTGTCAACGTTGTTTTTGTAACTTTTAAATCCATCTGAGGGTTTCACATCTAATGCTGTGAACCAAGATAAGGAGCAAGGGCACGTGCTTCTTGGTTTAGGATGAAGTTCCGAGTCTTATCTTTCCAGGTCTGTATTTCAGGAAGGGTGCTGCTGGCTTTTGTTTCGGACTGCCTTTATGTTTTGCAGAGCCACTGAGCTGGGATAAACCAGTGTGGGAATTTTTTTGAATAGAATTTATGGCTTCTCACCGAAACAAACTCAAACCCCTTTTGTGGTGAGAAAGCGGAATGTATGCAAAATTCCTGAAAATAAATACTCTTTTCCTCCCCATGTGACCTGGCACGCACGCAAGCTTCTCACCAGGCGTGTCTAACATGGAGATGAGTAAGAGCGATCGGATGTTACTGCGAGCAAGTAGACCTCTGGATTCTGCTGGGGCTTTGCTTTTGTTTACTTCCTTGAGGTGTTTTAAGGAAAAAAAAAAAGCCAATTAGGTCACGACGAGCAGTCCTGGTACAGAGAGCTTTTTAAGGCACAAATGGGCCTCCCTATCTCCCTTCTTATCATGACTGATGTGGCACTTTGGCAGAGCCAAAGCTTCTGTTGCAACCTCTGGCTAAAAACCTGCTTAAAGCTCTTCAGCTCTCCCCCCTCAGCGTTTAGGCTGTGCGGCGTGTTCCCAATCTGCTCCTCTCCACTCTTCCCAACGCGTGTCCCACATCATTGTATCTTTATTCCCTGCTCTTCACCTCTTACAGCACTGACCCCATGATCTCATTTGCAACCCAACATCGGCTGTCTGCCCTCTGATTTACTGCTGGCTTGTCTTGACCCTCTTATGTCCATTTGAGAAGTTGCTGGAAAGGTCCTTCTCTGATTTTTTTGATGAGTTTTGGTTCCCTTGTCCTGCTTTCTCTTCCCACCCCTTCCTGACCCTCACCGGTCAGGCACAGACAAAAAACATCTTGACTTTCAAGACATCCAACCTGATGTTGAGGTTTTCCCATCTCCTTCCCACCGGTCCCCTGACCATTTAGAGCCCAGACCTTGAAAACTTCCAGCACATAACAATTTTCTATGCCTCCCCTTGCTGGAAACTACCCAGAAACTCCAACTTAATCACTTTGCTCTTGCCCTTCACGTCACTTCTTAAATACCTTTGAGTGTACCCCAAACTCCCCTGGGAAAGGGGGGGCTGCTCAGGACCTGACTCAGGGCACCTTCATCTTTTTACCTTCTAAGTTTTAAATGTGCCAGCCCACCTCTTTGCTCCAGCACAACCAGAGTCTCTCGTCACCACTCCGATGTACATAGGAGAGGATCGGGAAAGGTTGACCAGAGCTGACAATAAATGATGATAGAAGAGTGGGGCCGGTGAGCTTTGCACTACAGCACGTGTGTGCACGTATTGCAGGCAGAGCCTTGAAGCCAAAAGCATGCGTGCCCCGTGGGAGATAGCGTACGACAGGAGAGACAGAGCAGTCTAGACCTGAAGCGTACCACCCGCCCATGTATATTTGGTAAAAACCAGCTCTGCCTGCTGGATTTTATTTTTCTCACTGAGGTACACGTTGCTCTTAAATAAACATGATTATACCCTATGTGGAGCTGCAGCGTGGTCCAACCCCTAAAAATAGCAGGCAGAAAGTAGAGACTTCAATTAGATGCATACTGCTCAACAATTTAACTTCTAATTGGCTTGTGGTTATTCCCCAACGAGGAACCATCCCTGGTGTGTTTAAGGGATCGACAGTCTAGCAAAACAGGGACCTGAAACTAATTTTTTTTTTCAAGTGTAATGACAAAAAGAAGACCTGTGTGTTGCATGTCGAGGAACTCGCGTGTTTGTGTGCCACTTACCTTGAGCTCAGAGCTATTCTGCGGCTCGTCTCACCATCGTGGGTTTGGCAGTTGGGTTCAGCTCCGCATCCTCTCCTCAGCTCCATTTCTGTGGCCCCACGAAGTTTTTCTAACCTAACTTGGGTTGAATTTGGTCCCTGATTCAGCTCATGGCGCAGTACTGCAGGACTGGTGGTTGGAGGCATCCCAGGAGCATCTCAATTTCTGCCCTCTGCTGCTGCAGTCCAGAATTTATTTTCCTTTCAGCTGCCAATGACAGAGCCTCCATCATCTTCATTCCCTTAACTTTTAGCTCTACAATTCTTCTTGTTGACTCAGCCTGGAAGCAGCAGGGCTCAGTGTGTGGTTTGCCATGGCATCGGTGGTGCTTGTGCCGTGGTTCAGCTGGTTGCACACTGTGTTTGATTCTCTATAAAAAACTATATTTCTGGCTTAGGACTTAGCTTTTTTTACTCGTAGACTTGATATTTCTTCATTTACTGCATCAGGTGTTTCATCACAATCAATTAAAAAAAAATACCCCCGAATTATAATGGCTTTTTTTTTTTTGTGAAATAGGGTTTATTACGCTCTACAAGAGGTGAATGGAATTGCAGCACGGAACTGAAATAACGATTACATGAAGTACAGTTTGATGATTAGCCAAGGGATGCTTTCGGTCCTAAGAGGCGAGACGGTAGCAGCGCCGCGAAGCGATGACACTCCTGCTGTGCGGCCGACACCCGGCAAGGCTCCCACTTCAAATTGCTTTCGTGCCAGTTGTCGCAGGTGGGCTTGCTGGTTTTTCTTTAACTCCTGTAATTTCAAAAAAGAAAAATGAATAAGAGCAAAGCCGCGTGAGTGCCTCTTCCCTGGCCAGGTACGGCATTCGCCAGAGCTGCTTATAAGGACAGATATTGCCTTGCAGTATGCTCAGGCATAGAATCATTGAATGTTTTGGGTTGGAAGGGACCCCTAGAGGTCATCTGGCCCAACCCTGGCATCACACAGCCCTGTTAGCAGTGCCTGTTCCATGGCCTTACAGCACCACAAGGTCCAGAAGGCTCAACCACCACAGCTACCTCATTGCACAGATCCATCCCCGAATCGTGTGTGTGTTGGCAAGTGTCTCTAGGCAAGCTGGAAAAAAACCAAAAAGTGAATTATTTCATTGCACGCAATGGGACCAAGGTTAATGCCCTGAACTCTAGGTAAACACGCATTTAAATTGGTTGGTTGGTTTAGGGCCAAAATCTTGGAAAGCAAGGCTTTGGCTTCTTCTAATATGAATTGTGTGCCAGAATGGCTCCGGGTCTGGTACCCAGAGGTACAAAGTGGAGAGCCCACGTCCCATTCCTTACAGCCATGGCCATAAGCCCATCGTCTGGGGCTGGTGGCCCCGGTTCACACTTCATTGTCCGGCTCCTGCAGGCTTCCCAGCCTAAAAAGAAGGGACGTCTGCTGCTAAAAGCCTACCGCATTAACTCGGACAGATGTAAAAGTAGCTAAATAACAGGAACAGGAAATAACTACCCAAGGTTTGCCAGCCGCCAGCCACGCTCTAACCCGCTCGAATAATTTTCGAGCCCAATTTACTAAAAACTGTGATCTGGAGTTAAACATAGCAAGATGCAAATAACACAGGGCAAGAGCTGGCTTGGGTTGGCTCCTTGCTTTGGTTTGCAGACCTTGGAATAACTCTCCCTGTTTATTTGGTGCTGGGAAGCGCGGAGGGACTTCTGGGGGTTGCGGATGCTCAGCACCTCCCAGGAATTTGCTCCACGTTTCGCAGTATCAGGCCCTTGATGGTAGGTTACCAGTTCTCCAGGGCGCACACGGTATACTTAGGGATGTGTTGAAATGAGAGACTGCAGATGAACAGATTTCACCCGGCATCCTTTCATTAAAGCCTGGACAGACACGCATGCAAGCTGAATCCCACCGGCCGTGGAGCACAAGGGAGCTGTTTCCAAACCCTGTTATTGGGGATCCCAGCGTGGAAAGACTTGTCCACCACACTGAAACACCATCGCCATTTCAGGCCTGTCCGGATGGTCTTTGGTCATGGCCAGTCGTGTGGAGCACCCAAAAACTCACCCTGTGTTGACTCCATGCCCTGTGCTAGGTGGGGTTGGAGGTACGAGGAGGAGCTACAGGAGACCTGGGCTCATTTTCCATGAAATGGTTGGGGTTTTGACCATGAAATGCTCTGGATTTAGGCTCACTGCCTTTTATTTCTTCCCAGATACAAAGGGTCCGCGCTGCCTTTCGGCTGCACCACTACCTGGCACGGTTAATTTTTCTTCAAGAAGGACCATGCAAGCTCATTTCAGTTTGGGGAAACGGGAGGCCACGTCCCAGGCAGGGTTTGAGGTATGTGGCCGTTCCCACGCGTCTGTGGTGTTCATGCACTTTCCAAATTAGGCATAGGGGAGAAAGGATTTTTAAAGGAGATTATGTAGAAGAGGAGGGTGCTAGTAGGGCATGGGCATCCCAAGTGTCCTTGGGCAGTTGACCCTATGGCTTTTATCAAACTCCTGTCTTGAAATGCTGGGTTCAGTGTTGCTGAACAGCGAAGGTGGGATGTTGCCCCAGGTACAGAAAAATCCAGCACAAAAATCTGCTGCCCCAGAAATACAAATTGAATTTTAGGGTCTTAACCCTCAGATCAGTCCCAAGTTTCCGTTATTTATAGTTAGGAATTTCAACGTCACACCACAAGCCCCAAAGCCTCGGTCTCCACAAGACACCCGGTTTTGTTGGACCGTGGTGGCGTCTCTAGAAGGTGACACCAGTCACCACCACCACCACCAGCCTGGTTTCCTCCATACAAGGCAAATCTAACCAGGCAGGTCAGACTGTCACCAACATGGGATGCTTCCAAAATTGAAGGGGTTTAGACCAAATAATTTCCTTTCAGCTGTACCAGGGCAAGCCAACAACTTGCTGGTTGAGGACTGTATTTATAAATGCTGGGGATGATTCCCCAGGGGGGGGACACGACCGCGACTGCCAGCAGCTGCTGGGATGCGGTGCATCCTGTGAAAGGCAAACAGTTTGTTCATTAAACCCTTTTATTTACTTGTTTATTTATTACAAAAGCGCCTTGTGGCTGTGTTTTATTTGGCCTGAGACATCGCTGCCCTCTTACATTTCAGGTGGTGGCTTTTTTTTCAGACCACTCCAGGATTTTTACAGTGACCTGACAGCCAGCAAAATATATTTGGTTGCGGGTTTTTTTTGTTGTTGTTGTTCTCAGCCATAAATATCCTCCATCATGGCTCGTGATATATTGGAGCAGCACATCCGAATGCTGCATGAGCTGTTGAACTCATTTACAGATTTGCCACCAATTTATGAAACGGTGACAAAATCAAACCATCAGGAATCATTTGGAAATGGTGGGGCTCGGCAGAGCGGGCGGCGTGGCTGGCCCAAGGGTGCTGGCACGTACTGGGCGTGCTGAGCGCTGCTGGAGGGGCCAGAAAGTGAGGGACAGCTTCAAGGCAGGCAACCAGAAAGCCGATCCTGGGCTATTAAATGCCCACATTTGCACTACAGCTGCTGCAATGTGTTTGTTCCCAGTGCGGTCAGTCGGATGCACCTGGGCATACGCCATACAGAATACCTAAAGATGGAGAAAACCCCCCCAAAACCCAATCTAATCACTCTAATGTGGGCATACACCAGGGACCAGCACAAATAAAAGTTATATTACAGCAAATTAAACCGTAGCTTGGCAGCCGAGGAGGAATCCCTTGGAGTGTTGGGTCAAGTGGATCAGGCCGGTGCCAGGTGCTGTGTATATAAATAAAGGGATGCTCTTAATGGTAAACAGCTCCACTGCTCTTTTAAGAGATGTATTTCTTCGACACATGCAGAAAGTTAAAGTTACAACTCTGTGAAATTTCAGTTTGCTCCCTCATCTGTTTATCATTTACCCTTGGGATGCTTGTGCTAAGAATTTAGGCTTTCAGAATCATGTTTATGGTAGGTGGTCCCTTCAAAGCTGGTTTCTTTCACTGCATCGTTTTGATTTGCTGCATGAGACTCGTGCAAATTTTGCCTTCAACTGTATCCAAGGCCGTGATGAACCAGTGCAAGGAGAACTACTGCTGCAGTATTTCCCCTCTCAGGACAGCCGGGTACTTTGAAGTGTAATTTTTCATTGGATTTCAGGGCCAGAGGACTTGCTTGGGCTTATTTTTCTGCCCCATCCTTCATTCCTAAGTGAAAAAGAAAACATTGATATGCATGACGGTAGTCTCTCTCTAACGATGCATAATCTAAATATAGACATAAATCATTGCTTATAAACACATACGTGTGCACACACTAGTGTCACGATAACCGCCCTTTGCCGGTTGCTCCGGCCACGGCTCTCCCAGCCATAAAAGAAATACACCTTCTGCTTTAGAAAATGATTTTTTTCAAGAGATTTACAATTATTGTGGCATGGACATGAGCAATCAACACCAAAAGGGCAAGGCTTCCCCCCGTGTGTTCACCCAAAGGAGGTGGCACCCCATTCCCCCAATACGCCACGGGAACACTTTCCACCAGGACATTTATTTACTGCATAAAAGAAAAAAAGGCTGAAACCCAAGCATTTAATCTTTCTCTATAAAGATTCATCTCATAAATCAGCACAGCCATTGGGGCACGTTGCAGGTGTCCCATTCCGCATGGAGCGGACGCGGTACGGGAAGTGTAGCTGGGCACGGGCTGAGCCTACGCTTGCTGTGCAAGTGAGGGGCACGAGCACAAAAAAACAGCCAAAAATTTTTTAAAAAAATTAGTAAATCAGCATGAGGATCCTTTTTCCTATAATAAAAAGAAAAAGAAAGTGGGTTTGTCTGGATTCACGTTACACTGCTCTTTGGACAACAAATGCGCCCAGGTGCACCTGGGGACCCCTGCATTTATTTCGCTTTTTAAAATGCTAAATATCAATGAGAATTCAGGCAGCAAATGCTCAAACCAAAGCTAAAAATGACCCCAGGATATTTGCCAGCGACTCCGACTCAGCTCTCAGCCTTTTCATGTGGGCAACCTGTGCTTGCCTCGGGAGCGAACCGGGAAGCCCAGCCAGGCAAAAGAGGTGGCGGAATCGCCGGGAAAGCCGGGCAGCAAACGCGCCAGGGCAAAACCTGGCTTAAAACAAACCAAAAAGGACGAGGTTTGGGTATCTCTTGAGACTCATCGCTCCCAAAGCAGTAGCGCATCCTTGTAGAGCAGCATCAGCTCCTTGGATAAGAATTAATGGATTTAGAGGCAAAGCATCAATGGTTTTTTATACTGATTTTTTTTTTTTTATACTGATTGTTTTATGTTGATTGTTAAAATCGTTTCTAATATAGATGTTTAATATATTTTTTTTTTAATATTGATTTTTTCTCTCTCTCTCTCTCTTTCTTTGCTGCCCCCCCCCCAGCCGAGCCAGGCAGCCCGTTTCCGCGCTGCCGGTGTGGCATCCTCATCTGGGCGGCAGCTCCTCGCCGCAGCCCCGCGCCGCCCGACTCCTCGCCGGCCTTGAAAGGCGCTGGCGGGAGAGCTCCGACTTCCTCCGAAAGCCTTTGTGCGCTCCGGCGAGCCCATAAATCAGCCGGCTCACGCTGCGTGACCTCCTGACATGACCAGCAGACAGGAAGATGGGGAGTGCGAACGACAGCGCCGCTCAGCAGGTGACCGCCGACGAGCGAGCTATAATTTAAGCGCCTGATTAAAAAAAAAAAAACACACACAAAAAAAAACCCAACCCACCAACACGTCAAGACGTCGCACGCGGAAAATGAGACGCTGCCCTTCGCGGTGCCCTTGCCGGGGAGGTAAGATAGCATGGGGGGGTTGTTATTTTTTTGATGATGAAGGTTTTGATTCGACGTGAGATCCTACGCGCCGCTCCCGGCGGCGCGAGACCAGATGTAATGCATGTTGGGTTCCTTGCCCTCCAGCTGGCAGCGGATGGGGAATTCATTGAGAGCGACACCCAAAGACTGCAAAGCTGAGAATGACGTTGGGGTTGTGTTGCTACTCCAAATATTTAGAATTTTACCTCTCCTCCTTTGAAAACCGTTTCGCTTTCACCCCCTGGTGCAGCCTCCTCCATCGCCTCTCCTGGGCACCCGGGCCCACGTGCTTTTTCTCAGCAGTTTTGGGCTGGAAGGAAGGCAGAAGAAGAAGAAATTAATAAATTTTCCCTTAAAGAACCATTACCTATGGACAAACTGCTCTACGTCCGGCAGTGTCCCGGTGGGATTGCCTTCGGCTGAACCACATGCTGAAATTACAGTGTTCAAATTGTTCAGAAAGGCAATAGAAAAACAAACCTCAGTTTCTCCCAGCGGCTCCGTTTACACTTTGGCTCTTCTTCCACTGGGAAGTCATGGGTAAAAAGAAAACCTTTTTTTTTTTTTTTTTTCCCCAGACAGGAAAAAGTCCCGTATTTAAAACCAGCAGCTCCCTACGCGTGGGCAGTCACCGATGGTAGCTCAGGTGCCGGGGTGAATGTGCACCCAATGTTCAGCTCCCGCTGCCAGCAAAACGCCTGTGGGAGGATTCATTTTATCTGTTGGCAATGGCTTATGGAGGCCAGGCGTCTGCCTCCGAGTTTTCCCAGTAAATCCATGTCTGGGGAGCATTGGCAGCAGCCTTATCCCCAAAGGAGCAGGACCTGAGCAGGGTGGGACGTCCCTCGCCCTGGGCATGGGGGATATGGACGCTCTGGGGGTGGATGTCCCCAAATGGCCAACTCCCAGCAGCGCTTGGGGACGTCAGCCTCCAAGAGGCTCATCCCCACGCCGGTGCTCAGCGCTCGGATGTTAATGGGATAATGTCAGCCGAGCGCTTTGAAGATGAAGAAGAAAGAGCAGGCAAACACGGGCAGATAACCAGCGGTGCTTCATCTCCCGAGCAGCACTGGGCGAAGAGCGCTTCCCATTATTTTCCCCAGTGTCTCCACGCACTGGAGAAGGCCCGGGGCCCGGCTGAGCTCTCCTTCCCCCTGCAGCCCAACACACACCGTTTGATCCGGACCCGGCAGGATGCTGCCGCGGAGCACGCGCTGATGCATCGCCCGCGCTGCCGCTTGATTCAACAGCCATTAACCTCAGCAAAACCCTAACCTGCTGCGTAAACATTTCCCTATTGTTCCTGGAGATTACTGTGCTGGGAAGTCATTAATAACCTGGAAGTACATTCAATTTATCTTTGTTTATTAGCTGCTTTTGTCAGACACGAGGCCCATCCTCCCGCTATTGAAGTATCACACTACGACATTAGCCCCGACTACAGCCGCTGTAAAGTCAACAATCTGATATGGTCATTAATCTCACACTTCAAAAGGGGAGGCAGGAGATTGAGTAGGAAGATCTCACATCTGCTCTTCCACTTGCCGACTGCCATGGCCTGGCTTCAGGCAATGCCTGGGTCTAGGGTCCTCCTCGCCTGCCACAGACCCTGCCAGGAGCCCCGGATCTTCACTTCCAGCCAAGGGGGACCAGCAGATACAATGTGGGACCTGCAGGAGACCTGCACCCAGAGGAGCCAGAGCTGGAGATGTTCCACATACACCCCCATAGGACCTCAGATAACTGCATTCAGGTGACCAACTCCCATCCCTAGGCTCTAAGTGTGAAGCTGCATAGCTACTCCCATGGCTATACCCAGCTCGTTTTCCAGCTAAAGCCAATGCTCCTTGCCTCAAACTCCAGTTTGGTGCAAGGGGTCCAGAGCCCACCACTGTGCTTGTGGCTCCAGGGGAAGCTACAGCTTCACTGCAGACCTCCCAGGAGCTGGGGGCAAGGGAGGACCTCAGCACTGAAGGGCCATCACTGCAAAGGCTAGCGATAAGCACCGCCTCCTCCAACCTAGCATGGAGCCATTCCCTCATCCATCACCCACCCTCCTGAGCAAACCAGAGATAGAAAATCCACCGGTCTTGCTGTCAGAACAGTTTGGCACGTTGGAAGTTGGAGTTGGACTAGATGACCTCTATGGGTCCCTTCCAACCCAAAACATTCTATGATTCTATGAAATGGGTTGGTGAAATGCTTAACCCCCTTATTATTCTGGAAGGGATGGCTGTTAAAATAATACTTTCTTTACTAAGATTTTTTTTTAATGTGCTTTCACTACTCCTAACGCTGCCACACGCCCAGGACTCGAGCTGTTGTAGTGAAGGGAGCAAGAGAAGCCAGTGCGTCAAGTGTCCTCTGTGGTTAAAGCAGTGGCCCCGCCAAGCCGACATGGCCAAACCAAACCTAGCATCATTTTTTTTCCTGGGCAGTGTTTGCTAAACGTGCTACAAGCATTTGCTTTCGAAATCATTTCTCTCCTACCCAAGGATCTGGCTCGTAGCACAAACCACGGAGAATCAAGCTTTGCCCTCCGGGTACAGAAGCCACCCTTCGCTTGTCCTGGGGGAGTCACCGGCTGCTCTTTCAGGAGTTATTTAATAGCATAAAAGAGAAACTTCACTGAAAATGAAAACTTCACTAAAGGTCACTAAAACTTCATGAACCTTCATTTAAATCCTGGTTTCACCGGGATATTATTTTTCTTACTTACCTTTGTGGGTAAAAAGGAAGCTGCCAACTCTCCCCTGAAGGTACAACATGTATGACCTGTAGGAAAACTTCTTTTCTCTTTTCTTCTCATTTTAAAGGGAGGAATTTTTAATTTTATGCTACCCAGCCCTCTAGGAGCTGTGATGGGGGGGTGGGGGAGGTGGGAGATGTCCTCCTTCTCCTCCAGCTCATGCGCTTGCCCAGCTGGCTGGATGCTCTCCTGATGTTGGAGATTAGGTCCAAACCCCTCCAAGGCAAGGAGGAACTTCAATGTGCATCTCCCACGTCCTAAACGGATGCTTTAATCACGGAGATATTGCATAAGGAGGCGGAGGAGGGTGCCTTTGGGAAGAAAGGACCTTTTTTTGTTTGTGAATAAAGGTATTGGGGCAAAACCCAGAGGCAGTTTCAAGACCTCCTGAGACCTCCAGAGTGAGGAACCCTGCCTGAAAAGACTTACTGATTTCTTTGAGCTTTAACTGTGCTTATCTTGTCACCATTTTCTACTAGCTGGCTTACCCGAGTCTTCATCTACTCCTCTCCAGACGCCCTTACTTCGGGGCTGGTTGCCTGCCCGGGTGGCTGCTTGAGGGAGATCCAACTCCTCTAGCACCTTCATCAAAGTATCGATTTTTTTTGTTTGTTTTAAACATTCTGATTCTTTTTTAATGACAGGCACCTCTCTATAAAACATGTTACCTGCTACGCACGATTTAACACGGAGAGCTGATGCCAGAATTCGTGCTTACGGCACACTTTATCCGTGTGCTAAAGACGTTGTATATGAGGTAGTATTTACCCGTAGCTATCGCTCGTGCAGATGCATGGTGCTCCATACCATGCCACAGGAGAAATTAAAATAGTCTCTTGATGAAGAATATCTTGGTTTGGGTTTTTTGGAGGATGCCCTGTGTGTGTGCATTGCACCTTTCAGGCCTGTCCACGGAGGACGTTATTTTCACGGGGCTTGTTCTGGACTTTGTTGCGCGGGACAAGAGCGGTCAGTGCCTCTGCGGGGCATTTTCAGGAAAGACCAAGCAATATCCCTTCTGTCATGCCAGATAATATGGTTTCGTATCAGGTATCCTTTAAAAGCGTGACTGCAGGCAATGCAATATATTTGTGATCACAAGCCTTGCGAGGGTTTCACCACGTTCATCGTAAGCGTATGTGGGCAATGAAAAAAAAAAAAAAAGGAATTGCTGCTATGTCATCTGCATCTTGCAAGAGGAAAAGTTTCCTCTCCCAGGTTATTTCTTTGGGGAAACGACCACGGGCAGGCGCCCAGACCTTCACCCAAGCGTCATTTAACCATTTGCTCTGTAACTGGGGGAAGACGTGGACCGGCCGGAGAGGGCTTGGTGTCTAAACCCTGCCGGTAGGTACCAGCAGAAAGAAAGGAAAGCGAAATCTTTGATCTCGGTGAGGTGCTAATTTGTAAGATTTGGGGGTTGTTAGGGCCTTAGGAAGCCAGGGCCAGCACATACACCAGGGGGCTTATCTGGCAGGGGATTAATGACGCATTACTATCTCCACACTCGGCCATTTACCCAAGCGTTTGAAGAGCAGCCTACGTGTCAATGAAGGCATTAGAGCGGACACCTTGAGCCCATCAGGTTTATCTGGCCGGGGCTGACAGGAACAGTAGGTGACACCGAGCCAGGCAGGAGACTTCAAAGTTTCGGGGGCTGAAGTCTTGCACTGAAGACAAACAACCTTTGCTGCTGGGGCCGGGACAAACAGCCGGGTGGGGAGGGCAGCTGGGAGATGAAAGGCTGGTCCCCTCGCCGCGTTGGCCGCCCGAGCTGGCCTTCATTCGTTGGGGGCGGGGGGGGGGGGG
>JADKXX010007524.1:0-16462 GCA_017310255.1 Butorides virescens
GGGGGGTGAAGCACAGCATTTACTGCCGAAGGACGGGATGCTCTGTGCAGCGAGGCCATGGGGAGGAAACAAGGGAAAGGAAAAGAAAAATACGAGCAGTCGAGGCAATTCGCCCAACACTTCTTTATATTTCCAAATCTCAGCCCCTCCAACAGATGCTATTGCCTCTCCTACAAACCTCACCCCTCCTACCCCTGCAGACCTCTGCCATTACAGCCACCACCACCAAATCTGGCAATCAGCTTGAAAATGCCACCGAACTTAAAAACTGTATGACACCTTTCGGTATTTTCACTTTTAAACAACTAAGGGATTTGTTTAAAAGGCAGTGAGGTACTATTGTCACCGGAGGTAAAGTGCTGATCCTTGAGGCTAGGATTAATGTTTGAATCAGTGCGCTTAACTCACGATGTTTTGTCCCCCGACGTGATTTTAATGAGTAGGCATTTAAATGAAAAAGGATTACATGAAAATCCTTTCAAAATAAGTATAACCCATATTTCACCTTTGTCTGTATTGTACCCTACTGAGGTCAAACACATAAGGACCAACAGAGTCGCTCCTGGTTGCACCATTTAAGTCTCTGAACAACATCAGCCTGAATAAATCTCTTGATGACGTCCCTGGATGTTTGAGGAGTCACCAATGAAGGTCTGACACCTACATTTATTTGCTCATGAAAATATAGAGCATGCAGCCAACTGGTACACTTGCAAACCAACGTTTTCACAGAATCCCAGCATGGCCGGGGTTGGCAGGGCCCTCGGGAGCTCCCCCAGTGCCACCCCCCTGCCCAAGCAGGCTCACCCAGAGCAGGGGGCACAGGACAGGGGCCAGGTGGGGTTTTCTTCCAGCTAAACTCCAGGTTGCTGCTCCTCAGTGCCAGCCCCCACGCCGTTCGATTGCGACACGCCGGGAGCGGGCGAAGCGACATGATGAATGTCACGCTGTCCGAAGGTGTCAGATAAGGTCCTGGGAAGGCTGCAGCGCTGGTGGCGGGCACTGGTGGCTCCTGAGGCCACCTCAGTGCCAAGCTGGGTTGGGAGGAGCACCTCTGCCCTCTCCTGGGACAGCCCCAGCCTAACCTGGCCTTCAGGAGAAGCTAAAGCCCCGCGGATGCGCAGCATCGCTCGTGATGGTTGGAGGAGGACAGCGGCTACAAAGAGGCGCCCATCAGAGCCTGCAGCTCCCGCACAAAATCTGTGCCTTTAAACCTCACCTGGGCGCTGGGACTCGGCGCCTTCACTGGGGGACCGGGGGCAGGCGCTGGGTAGGGGCACATTACAATTTGGAAGCCCCCTTAAAGCAAGTGCATCCTTCCCAAACTCATCCACGCTTCGGCGCCCGTCTCGATTGCGCTCGCTTGTGGTCCAGGCTTGTTTCTTTCTTTTTTTTTTTTCTTTTTTTTTTTTTTTTTGGCTGCCTTTAATTTGTGGCCATTCAGTAACCGCTAGTTACAGGCCTGCTGGGCTCAGCCCCCTTTACAGAAGCTGTTCCCTGCAACCACAACCATTTCAGAAAAATCAGGATGTGATGGAATATTTACTCTTTGATTGTTTAACAACATCTGAGAATTCGAGCAATTCCCATAAGACCCCGAGGAATGCGGAGCCAGAGGAGGAAAAGCCGTGCCAGAACCAACTCCTTTTCATTCCTTTTGGACTGTGGAAGCTGGAGCCGAAGAAAAGCTGGGATAACGAAGCGCACGGTGGTTTTAATTAGCTGCAAGCCGGCGCGTTTCTGGAATGTGGGGGTTGATTGTATTTGTTTAATGATGAGCAAATATGGAACGGTGTGGGTGGGTGTGTAAGATAACACACAATGTTATAACGGATAGGGAATATAAGGAATGTCGCTGCGATACCGTAGCGTGCCCCATAGCCCATGGAGCACCACAGCTGTGCTCTTCCCAAGGGAAATCTCTTTGCAGAGTGTTTGGGGAAGGCTCTTGGGGTTTGCTTCAAATGTGCCAGGGGGGGAGCTCTTTTGGCTGCCCATCACCACGCACGGGCGGAACGCTGTGCACTGGGCTGGGGGTCGCACCGGGAGCAGATCGTGGTTTGGCTGGCGAGCTGCTGCACAAAGCTCCTGGGCTGCCACGTGGTGTGGGCACCCTCCCTGTCCCCCCCTTTTCTGCTGTCACAGCCCGTGGCTGGGAGCACACCTCTTCCAGGGCTGAAGCACAAGCCTTCACCAGCGCATTTACGGAAGCAGAGGACCATCAGTGTGGGACAACCAGCCCTTGTGGTCAAAAGCTGTCAAGCCAAGAAATCGGTCCAGGGAACGCCCGCCCTCCGTACCCCAAAGACTCCCTGCTGGTCAGTGCAAGGCTTTTAGTACAAAAGTCATGGAAATTTGATGGCGTTTCGATCCCAAAATTAGTGTGGGTAGGACAGAGCCGTTGGGCCAAGCACCTTGCCATCGGCCTGTCTCTTGCTGTCATAGAATCATCTAGGTTGGAAAAGCCCTTTAAGATCATCACATCCAACCGTTCCCCTACCCCTGCCATCCCACCCCCAAACCCTGGCCCTCAGCACCGCCTCTGCCCGGCTGTTAAATCCCCCCAGGGGTGGGGACTCGACCCCTTCCCTGGGCAGCCCCTTCCAGAGCCTGTTGCTACAGAGGAGGACAAAACCCCAAGCAACCAAGCCAAGATGCAAAGGATGGGGAAAAACCCCAGGTCCCTGCCGAGAGTGGGAGCCATCTGGGATGAATACAGTGTGTGCACACATATATTTACGGTGTAATAAACAATAATAAAGCCTTCTTCGGACCGTTCCGGGGGCTATCACAAGCCGCGCGTGCCGAGGGGCGAGCTGTAACGTTGACCTGCCAACTCGCCCTCCCTCCAGCCGCACGTCCCCCCCGTATCACGCACAGCTCAGAATCAGGTTTTACGTTCCTTGCCCCCAGAGCCACTGCAGAAGACCAGCGGAAAGATTTCATAATTGCTTCCTTTAATGAAGTTTTGCAGCTGTGATTACGCTGCGTTGTATTCCTAGCTGCCGTTGGTAGCGGTAGCTGCCTTGGCTTAATGTGCAGCTTGGTCAAGAGGCGAATATGCCCAAGCCTGAACCCTGCACCCAGGGATTTCAGCAGGAGCAGCGATGGGCACTTTGCAGGCCATGCTGTCCTCTCTGCCCCATTGCTCTTGCCTTGCTAGGCCACCCTGAACCGTCTGGAAACCCATCGGACTCATCACCAGGGAGGGGTGGTGTTGCATGCCTCGCTCGCAAGCCACCCCTGACGTATTCCGAGTACAATAACTACAGCTCTGAAGCACACAGCCATGAGAGCGAGTCATGAAAATACCCTGGAAGATGTGTTATGTCCACACCGACATGCAAAAGCCCTCTGAACTGTAGCAATAAGTCTTTTGGACACAAAGGCGCATCAGATTTAAGGCAGGTTTCTAAAGCTTGGTAACCCATGAGACGTTCTTTTACTCTTCATAGGGCGCAGCTATAGTTTGCATAAAATTTATTAGACCTTCCTTTTCCCACCCCAGCCTGTTTTACCCCGAAACCCATGGCAAAGCCCACCCCTGGCAGGGTGCTTGAGCAGGGAAGCTGCCCCTCACGTGCCCAGGAGAGGTGCACGCTCCCCGCTAGTCCCATCGTGCTTGAAGATGCAACAACCGGCCGACCGCCTTCGGCATCATTTCCCTTTCTGGCCGCATCACTTTTAAATTATACAAAGCAATTCCCAGCTTGCAGCCCCTGTCGTGGTGAGCTGCTCCTTTATTCTCCTTTTCCTTTCTGGCGCAGCAGCCAAGAACACGACGGAGCCGGGTCCACCGCTATCGGCCCCTCTGGAACCCCGAGCATCTGGCGGTGCATGGTGTGGCTGCCTTTCAAAAGATCAGCCGGGCAGCTGCCGAGCACATGTGGGAAGGGAAAGCGCCGCCTGCTCCTCACAGCCGGGCCGTAAGAGGAGAATTCACTCTCGGCAGCATCGCCGTTGCCGGGGGCGGCTTCCTGGACCCTCCGAGCTCGGCGACTCCGCTGCCATATAAAGCGGCCCCCACACCGACGGTGATGCCGGGCTGAGCACTGGGGGGATCGTTTTATTTATTCCCCTTACTGATGGCTCAGAAAGTCACTGAAAGATGGAGGTGGAGATGAGCAGATTTGTGCTCCAAAGCGTCCAAGCGTCAGATGTTGCATCGCCAGCCCATCGGCCTCCGTTTTTGGGTCGAACAGCCAGAAGGGTCTGGCAGAGCTTCAGTTTGGTACTGCCCTTATAAAAAATGATGCCTTAGAAGCACCTGAGTTGCACTAATATTGGGGAAAAAGGTGGTTTGGAGGGCGCGGGCAAGGCCTGGCTTAGCCAAGGCCTGGCATAGCCAATTCCACGTAGGGGCTTGCTGGGAAGCACGGCACCACGGGCGCTGCCTCCTGCCAGCTGTGGGAGAAGGACCGTCCCCATTCCCCTCCTGGGGCAATGCCCCCAAACCTCCAGGGCTGAGCCCTTACAGCAGGGGTGCCACCCTGAGCCTTGTAAGAAATCATTTAACAGCTCCTAACGTTAGGCTGGAAGCTGGGAGATTTGGGCCAGTGGAGACCCTGTTGGCTCGGTGGGCACCACAGCTTGATTTACTCACCCCTGCATTTCCTCCTTGGGGCGTGGGACATTTTTTTTTGGTGCATGAACATCCAGTTTTGGCCCCAGAGAAAGGTCAAGGTCTTCCTGGAGATGAGACTACGATGCTGCCTAAAAATTACCTCCTCCTATCACTCCTGCGGGGGACTGATTTAGGGCAGGAGGGGGGGATCATTCCTGCCCCCTGAAGAAGTCCAGAGCACCAGAGGTCTGTTGCGTCCTCCAGCCGCCCCCTCCCATGCCTCTGGCCGGGGCCGAGATGACCAAGCGCCGACGGCATCGTCACCCTTGCGTTTCCGTGAGTGGGCTGACGCCGGGGCGCGCAATCCTGCGAACAACGAGCTGGTGGATTTGGGGGAAAAGCTCAAAAGTACAGTCGGGGGAGCCAAGCTCGGTACCAAAGTGCTGCTGGACAGAAACAACCTGAACGTGCAGGAAGATTTTGGATGTATGAGCGCAGAACACGTCTGTAATGATCCCTGGCTCAATGACCCAGCGGATAGGGCTCGATTCGGTTCTTTTTCCCGGAGAAGGGCTGGTGCGGGGCGTGCCGGTGGCAAGGCAAGGGGTGCTTCAGGGGGAGGCTTGTAGGTGCTGCGAGCCGGAGCTTTGCACCTCTGCCGGGGCTGGGAACACGGCAGCGTCCATCCCGCTCCCTTTCCCCGGGCGCTTTTCCCCAGTGCCTGCTCTCCCCCTTCCCTGGAAGGACAGAGCCGACCTGGAGGGAACGGGAGCACCGGGAGAAGACCTTCCCTGCTTTCCCTCCCATGGGCATCGGTCGCTCGGAGGAGCTCACATCCAACCCCCAGCCCCGTGGGCGGGCAGGATGGCCCAGCTTTCCCTGGGGTGAGGGACAAAGCGTTGCCTTTGGCTCTCCATCCTGCCGAGGGTTAGGTGGGGGCAAAACCGTGCTTTGCCCCCCGTGCAATCTGCAGAATGAAGCCTGTGCTTCAGCCGCTGCGGGATGTGGGGCTTGCGCTGCCAAAAAAAAAAAAAAAAAAAAAAAAAAATAGGAAGAGAGAAAGGCTGAAGTCTTCTGGCACTTTCACTGGTTTCATTCTAACGGCACTAATTTCGGCGACACCAGCCCTGCGGAGCGGGGCAGGCTCCTGCCTTGCCCCAATTATTCCCCCCACCCCAACACCTCACCGAGGGGCAGGCAGCGTGCCCCCCTCCGGCCCTTCCAGCGTTCTTCAGTAGGGGGGGGGGGAAAATGCTCCCAGTTTGCAAACGCTTAGCACCCCGACCCAGCGGAGTTTCGGAGAAGTGCTAGAACTAATGTAAACAGAGAATTACACCAGTACAGCTGCATGTGGTGTTATAATTACACAAGAATGCAGCTCAGCCGCTGGTGCATCAGATGCGCCACACTGTCGCCAAATTTGCAGATGTTCAGGCTTACTTTTATTAAGCATGACAATGCCCAGCAGGATCTATTTTCTCTGATTATCCTCAAATGGAGAGGAATATTAAAAGGCAGGATAATTAAAAATATATGCCTAAACAAAGGATGTGTCTACAATTCTTTTTCCTAGCGCTTTGAAATAGTTCAAATTTCTCGGCTGGCTCGTGTATACAGGGAACCAAAAGGATGTCTTAAATTCAGACATATGTCTTCATTCTGTTTAATGTGCCAGAACAAAAACATAGCTCGAGACCACCATGAATTGATTTTTAAGCATCGGCTCCTCATTCCACTCTGCCAGACTCCAGGGCAGATTTTGCAGCTAGGCTACCATATCTTCCTATGAGAGAAAAAAAAAAAAAAAAAAGAGAGGTAGAGCCTCTATCAGTTGAATTCCATGGTGGGGGTGTCACACGGGGGCTGTGACGCCCGTTCAGGTGTTAATTCTGTGCTCTCAAGTTTTTAAGGCGGACGCTGAGAGGAGCACGCCTGCAGGGATGCTCAGCAGAAAGACTTCGTGAGCGGCATTTCATGAAATTGTCCCTGGTGCTTCTAGCAGGCCCTGAAATAATCCCCGTGCGCCCAGTTTTCTTGAGGATGAGGATTTGAGGAAGGCAAACAACCTGATCCGGAGGGGAGCCAGCCAGCTGGTCCCAGGCCAGGGGCTGGGAAAGGTAGAAGGCACCAAGCCGGGAGCGGGAAAATTCAGAAGTGGTGTCTTAGCCATGGGAAAGGGGAAGCTCGGGCTGGGAGATAGGTATGAGGAGAGTGCCCCAAAAAAAGGGCGCAGTTAGGTGCTCCAGGTGAGCGCCTGCCAGGATGCAGCGGGGGAGCTGGGGGCAACCCTGCTGCCTTCAGCCCAGGGAGGGTGGCCCGGAGGGCTGGGGGGGGCAGGGGACCAGGACAGGATTCCAGAGAGCTGGGGCTGGGTGGGTGGCGCTGGGTGCTGCCCGCCGAGGGAGAGGCAAGGCTCTGGCTTGCGTGGACCCACCTCCGCCCCGAGAACCAGCCACCCTAAACCAAACCCGAACCCAAAGCCAAATAATTCAAGCCCTGCTCTGTCTGTACACAATGTCTAAAGAAAGCTCCTAATGGGCTTGGATGTTTTGGGGCGAGGAGGGAAGAAAAGTTGCCAGAATGAAGGGAAAAAGCCCACTCTGAACCCATCACGGCTTCCCTCGACTCGGCGCAGCCCTGCCGGGGCTGTGGTGCCTGGCAGCATCCCGGAGGTCAGGGTGGAAGGAGGAGGGTAAAGCCAAGCTGGCTGCGGGGAGGGTTACACGATGGGGCGTACAGGATGGCCAGCACTGAGCGTATCACAGCCGTGATTTTTTTTTCCTTCAAGCACAGCATCCCCATCGCTCTGCAAAACTGGCCCACGATTTCCAAATCCTTGTTCAAGCCTCGGCCTCTGTTTTTAGCAAACCTCGAAAGGGTGAGCCCACGTGTCGCCTGGTGCCTCCATCCTGGAGAAGCCACCACAGACACCAGATCAAAAAGCTAAAACCAGCTTGGAAACGGGTCTCGGTGCCTAAAAGCGGAACTCAGGCAGCATTTACGCACTTAAACCCAAAACTCTGATCTTGAAAATCCTCAGCCTTATCTAAGGGGGCTTAAAGCCCGGAGGCACCTTGGCCAAGATCTGAAATCCCTGCAGACACCCCAGGCCCAGGCGAGGGCTCTGTATTTCATCCAGAGACTCATTGGTGTCAAACATGCCAGGAGCTCCTTGGGGCGAGAGCCCGGATGCTCCTCTCCCCCAAAATAGCCAAATTTAGCAACACAGCCCCTGTGCTTTCAGCTCTCGTCTGCAAAATAGGTTTTACGCAGTGATAGCGCAGGCCAGTTTCCCATGGGCGCAGAATTTGGGCGTGTGGTCATTGGCCTCAGCAGCGGGGTGTCAAAAACTGGTTTTGCCTTTGGGAAGCGCCGAGTGCTGTGGTCCCCGGAGGACACCAGCGCTTGCGGACCACGTCTGGGGACTGCGATTTGACCTGGGCTAGCACAGCAGCTTCCCAGGGTCGCCCCTTGTTAATGGGGTTGCCCCATCCCGCAGCAAACCCCATATTAATCTAAATTTGTGATTTCTGATGTTTTCAACACCTGAGAGTCCCTCCAAGCGTCCCAGCCACGATGCTCGGTTTACGGGATTTACTCTGGCTGGGAATGGCCTGACTCCTGCGGGCGCTTTAGGCGATGGATGCCCAGAACCGGAGTTACAAATGCCGTCCACAATTGATCTTCTTGCTTCTTCCCCCACAGCAACAGCCACAGCTCAGCGTTACTGGTGCTGTAGGGGCAGACCGTACGCCGGGCAACTGGGAGGCTTGGGGGAGCTGCGAAAAGGCTGGGAAGGTGAGGCTGCCCCGGCCCCGGAGGGGAGCGGGAAGGAGGGCTGACACCCAGCTGGAGTTGCTCTCGCCTCTCTGATGCCAGAGCTGTGTAGGATGCTGAGGGCTCCCCCCCCACCCGAGGAACAAAGGAAGCGAGGAGGACAACAGCCAGCAAAAAATAGGTTATGCCAGGAGGAAGTCTGGATTAAGCAGCCAGATTTCCTCTACATAAATCTCGCTGTGAAATGACTCATTAAAACACAAACCCTTTCCCCTTGCTTCCAAAAGCATCACTCGCTCAGAGCGGTTCTCCAGGACCGTAACGAGCTTCTCCAAAACTTTCGCAAGTCCTCCTGGACAGAGCTGCTGGGGTTTGGGGAAGGGTCCTTGCCTTTGCCCATGCCTGCCCACCCAGCTGGCTTGCCCTGCTCGACCTGGTGGCCAAACCCCGGGGGGTGAAGCGGTGGTGGGTCCTCAACCTCCTGGGACACCCTGCTTTCAGAGGCAGGACCCATGCCCTGAAGGACCAGGTGAACACACAGCACCGTTTGCAAAGCCTTGGTGGAAGCTGTAAGACCTCATCCCTGCTCCTCAATTTCCAAATCTCCTTTTAGGACCTCTGGCACCTCATTACAAAGGTTTGGGGTTTTGGGGTTTTCTTTCCCCCTTGTGCTTCTTGCAACCGGCCTGGAAATAATTTGAGTGAGATGGGTTCATTGCGGCTGTCCCGAAGCGAAGCCGTGCCCCCGGCGTTACAGAACACGCTTCTCGAGGGCCAGCTTCCCCCCTCCGGCCATTATCGTGGACTGATAACGGTCTGTCCTGGCACACATACATACCCACATATAGATGGATTTCCTATACTTTTTTTGGACCATATCTGTTTGTACGCACTCAATAGACGAGATCAAGGAGAGAAAAAAAAAAACCAAAAACCCACGCAAGCCAAACCAAACACAGCCCTTCATGCTTTGTTTTCTCCCACAATCGTTAAGTGTTAAACCAACATCTGGATGCTCTATAAATGTGTTATTTAAGGAGAGAGAGAGTTCCCCAGAAGTGTTTATTTGCAATGGCTTCGTCCCTGTGGCAGAGTGGCTTTTTGACGTGAGGCTCATTGGCAGCTCATTGCATTGAAGTGACTCTTTTGTAGTCTCGGTGTCTGTACAATTGCCAGAGCCAGAAGATTACCACATTAAAAATACACGTCAGCCCCATTAAGGAGCGGTGTCTAGCAACATCCGGAGGGGAGCGCGCGGGTGGAAGCCGTGATTTAAAGGCAGGATTCACTCGCCCAGACGGGGAGGGAGGTTGTGGGCTCCCTAGCACAGTTATCCCTCTCCCTTTTTGTCCCGTGGCCGGTACGGGTCTGCTGGGCGAGGGGGGAGGGATGCTCAAGGCACCTTTTGCTCCAGCGATTGCGCCGGCACCGCGCGCTCAGCACGCCCCCCCCCCCTTCTCCTGCGAGCCGATGGGGGGCGAAGTGCTGTGGCTGCCTCGAAAGCAGTCAGCACGCTGCGGGTTTTGGCTTCGGGCCCTTCGTCAGCTTGAAGAAGTAACCCTGGTGGCATCTCTTTGGGCAGAGATGGGGGGGCCTCCATGCCTCACCGCATTCGTGGCACGGAGGGGGGTGGGCATGGCCCCGCAGGAGGGGTGCAGGCAGGTTTTAGCTGCTTACGTCCAGCACAACTACCTGGAAAAATCTGTGGAGTAGCTCTGCTTGGTGCCTAGCACTTGCCGGAGCCCTCCCAGCATGAACTTCCATTCCCATGGTGGCTTTGAGCGGTCTGGAAGGACCTCCAGGGCCAAGGCTGGGTGATGGGCTCCAGCTGAGATGCTATATAAGTTGTAGTTGAACAGCACAAAGAGGAGCCTGGCCTTCCACATCCTCCTCCACTTCACCACCTTACGGAGGAGGAGAAGAGCAGCGATGTGCTCCACAAGCCTGGGAATTAATTGGCTTTGGGGTGCATCAACCACCACGAGCATGGTGGAAGTTTAGAGATGAAGAATCAGCAACTTGCAAGGTGATAACTCTCTTGGATGTCAGATAAAACAAAGCAACAAGCTGAAGAAAATAGTGTAAAGGCATTGGGCTTCTCCTGGCATGCCGGAGCAACGTTGGACTGCAAGGAATGGCAGGACAGACTGCTGGAAAAAAGGAAACGAGCTGCGTGGAAGAAACAGAACCCCATCACATCACTGTGAACATGATTCCAGCTTGAATTTTGCGTGTAACTTGAAATATACGGTTATATTTTCAAATGTGGAAAGTAAAACTAATTGAAAACACGTCAGCTTCATTAAAGCGACGCTGGGTGGCAAGGGGAAATACGACGTGGTGGATGGCAACGCCGCTGTTAAGCGTGGCTGTTCACAGGAGATGAGATGTTGGCCGTACCAGTTGGGGATATTTCATGGAAAACCCTGCGGGAGAAGGAAGAGAAGCTATCAGCAAACTGCAAACCTGCATGAAAGAGTTTTAAAACGAGCTCAGGCGTCCCGTTTCCCCCAGTGCTCGAGGTGCTGATGGGTTGTGGTTGGCAGGTCCTCGCTGTGTGCCAGGATGGGGCAAGAGCTCCTCAGGGGTTGCTGCATTGCTGGAAGAGCTGCTCGCTGCCGGCAATGGAAGAGGAGGAAACAGCTCGTCAGCCCGCTCCGGCTTTTCAGGAAAAGATGCCGTTTGTACAATAGGCGTGGTTTGCCCTGTAAATAATAATAATAAAAAATAACCCCTCCTTAATTAGTCTTAGGCCAAGGGAAGAAGTCGCGCAGCACCAGGGCTCGTGCAAAGCGTGCTTTTAATTACCTCCCGTGCAGACCATCCCCATGCTCTGGAGAGAAATTCAGAAAGGAAGGGATTTTGTGGGATTGGATTCTATTTTGTTTGTTTGCTTTCCCCCCCACACACATCTGGGAAAGCGCATCACTCCGCAATACCACCGCCATCAAGCCGTCTAGCTGCAACCAGATGTGCTGCAGGGAAAGGGCTTCTGTCCTCTTCTCGTCTCTCTTGGCACGGACTCCAGAGGGAACCTGGGGAAGTCGGCCCCGTGGAGCGAATGCCGGCCTTCCTGGGTACCCAGCACTCTCTCCCGAGGAACCTCCTTCACCAAGCAGCTTTCCTGCAGCCTCTCAAGGGTATTTGACATAGAATCATGGAATGGTTTGGGTGGGAAGGGACCCCCAGAGGTCCCCCAGCCCAACCCCCCTGCAGGAGCAGGGACACCTTGAACCACATCAGGTTGCTCACAGCCCCGGCCAACCTGGCCTGGAATGGTCCCAGGGATGGGGCCTCCACCCCTGCCAGGGTTTCACCACCCTCACTGGAAAGAATTTCTGCCTTAGATCCAGCCTAAACCTCCCCTGCTTCAGTTTAAAGCCATCCCCCCTTGTCCTGTCCCAGCTGGCCCTGCTAAAAAGCTTGTCCCCCCCTTTCCTCTGGGCCCCCTTGAAGCCCTGCCCGGCCGCACTCAGCTCTGCCCGCAGCCTCCTCTTCTCCAGGCTGAACACCCCCAACTCTCCCAGCCTGGCCCCAGAGCAGAGGGGCTCCAGCCCTCGGAGCATTTTAGTAGCCCCTCGGATCATTTTAGTAGCCCTCCTCTGGCCCCGCTCCAACAGGTCCATGTCCTCCTGGTGCTGAGGGCTCCAGAGCTGGACACAGGGCTCCAGGGGAGGTCTCACCAGAGCAGAGCAGAGGGTCATGAAGACCCTCGCCATGTGCCGCGGTCCTCACGCTGGGTGTCGTGCCGAGGTAACGCGTCGCTGGGTCCGTGAGAGCGCACGTGGGCTGCCCGGGAGCTGGGGATGCAAAGCTCTGCCTCCCCTCTGCTCCTGGCAGCGCCTTTGAAGACCCCTTGACTCTACGAGGGTTATCCTGAGTTGGCAAGAGATGCGGGTCCAGCTGGAGCTCTGGTGGCACTCTTTGCAGGTTTAATATCATTTTAATTGGGTTACACCCGTGCTGTTCTCGCGGGAGCACACCTCCGTCCTTTCTGCTGAGCACGCTGGAGGCAAGTTGAAAGCTGTGAGCTGAAAGCCTCCTAATTGATCAACATCTTCCTTCCGAGATCTCAGCAAAAGCAAACGAGGATTAAGAATACGCTTCTGCTTCTCCTCTTTTTTGCTGTTTTAAATGCAAGTTGTGTTTGTGAGGTTCTGAAAGGAAAGCCCGCAGCAAAATTTAGCAGAAGCATATTTTTTTTAACGGGAGACATTACTTTCCTTCAGGACTTCTAACCATCCCTAACAACCCCATTTAAGTACAGGAAGGAGAATTTTGTTCTCCTAATGACTTACCACCGAAACGTTTCTAGCGTAGCTGTCCCAAACCCCCCGGATATCCTGGCATTTAATAAAACTGCATCCAGCTGTAGATGGGAAATCTCTCCACCTCTCCTACGAAGTCATCTGATAGATTTGCCGACATGCTCCCTGTTTTGCCTCCTTACCCACATTTCAGCAGGATAAAACGTGCATGTCAAAACCACAGTGAAGGACTTGCAAAAAGCAATGCATTCCCTCGCCCCGGGCTTGATGCCCCTATTTAATTCGCGAACGCATCACGTTTCTTTTTTCTCCTCCTGGAAATAGCGACGCAAAAAAAAAAAATCCCACCCGGGCCACTGCTTTGCCTTTATTACTGGTGGTAAAAGGAGCCAATGAGCCTGTAACTGCGACGTATTTATCTCACCGCTGCAAGAAATAACTTGCCAAAAAACGGAGTCCCGTGTATTAAATTCCCCCTGTGCTCATCCACGTTGACTGTGATACCGCACTTGCCCTCCCTCCGCCTCAGAGGCAGCGTTCGGCAAAGATGTGAGCCCTCATTCTCCCAATTTACTCCCCAAAGTGGCAAGTTGCACTGACTCAGGGCTCTTTGTGAGAAGGAGAAAGCTGGAGGGATGGAAGGAAGCCCTCCGGGTGGTCCCAACAGTGCCATGGCACCACGTGAACGGCCCCACGCCTCTGAGGGCTCCCGCTCCGGTGCACATCCTACCTCCCACTGCGCATCACTGACGTAAGGATCAACGTGGCGGGGGTTCCAAGCGCTGGGGGTGTCCAGCTCAACCATCGAATGGCTTAAATGGGGACAAGAAGACCCAACAACAGGCAGCGGTTTGGAAAACACATGATTTGTGAGAGGGGACAAAACATGCTCGAGACAACGCCAGCTCTTTTGCCCCGACTTACTTCCCATTACCTGTCCTGATTAAACCTGCATTTCAGTACACGTCTTCTTAATGTTGACGTTGGAGCAAATTTTTAAGCATCCACAGCCTACCATGCTTTGGAAAGAGTTTGAAAGCAAACAGCTTCTTGGTAAAATGACATTTGTAGGCATGGTGAGTGGTTTAAGAAACCCTTGAAAGACTGGCTCAGCCCTCGCACGGCTTCGGGGCACCATTCCTTGGATTTCATGGCTTTGCTGCGGCAGTTTATTTATTTTAAATTGTATCTTTGATCAAGTTTTAAATGAAGACCACAGATTAGCTGCTGCCAAACTCTCGGACCTCTTCTACCCTGCAGTTCTCCGCAGCCAAGAGCTTGGTCCCTCGCCCGGTGGATGTGTGGTGGCTTTGGGAGGGCACCAACAAGAGTAGGCTCACACAGCGAGTCCTGGGCTAGACCTCCCGGTGATGGCCAACGTGCTTTCACACCACCCACGATCAGCCTCTTCTGTCTTCCAGACCATCGATTCGTCTCCTTCTAGCAACATAAAGCAAGAGGAATTCTCTCTGTGATTAACACATTTTTCCAGTCCTTTTTGATGTTCCTCCAGTGAAATAAAGGGCAAAATAAAGCCTCTGTTGACTTCCACCAAGGAATCCGCAGAAGATCAAAACCCATCTCCCTGTCCCAGGCGAAGAGCGAAGCGCCTGCTGGAGAGGGGGCACCACAGAAGCACGCAGCGGCCGCGCAGAAGAACGGCCCCGTGCCACCAACCTGTGAGCGGGGCTCCCGTGGGGGTCATATTTTGCTCTCTTCCACCCAGTGTGACTGTACCATCGTCAAAGACAGCAGGCAGTAATTTTACAGCTATAACGATGGGCAGCGTCCTTAATTTTCTCTCAGCTTGGCTCATGGCTTGCTGGATGCTACAGGCGTCCTGCTAGGGTGGTGACTCCCTTAAGCTTGAGCTCGCTGGTCTATAGCACTAAACTTAAACTCTCTTCCTAAGGGGCTTCCAGGATTTCCATGCCTCCAGGACTTCCGTGCTTCCAGGATTTTCACACTTCCATGCAAACTTGGCCAAATCTCTGTGGACAGGCCAGGGCTCAAGCAGCATTTCTTCTGGATTTTTTTTTTTTTTTCCAAACTTCATAGCTAATGGAGGATGCCAAGAGTTTCCCCTGGTTCTCTCTCTCACTACTGAGTAAATATTCATCTTCCTAATACCCTCCCAGATCGTGGGCTTACGTGGCACCCTTCAAAGATCCCCTTCACGCAGTCCCGGAGCTCAAGTTAGAGGTGGGCAAACTTGGCGGCGTTTGCGGTTTTGTCAATTTGGCAAAGTCTGCTTCAGGTTCACGGAATTTGCTTGCTGATTTAGGGTAGAAAAGTGCATTTCACCACCATTTCAAATCATATTGTTTTTGTCCCAGGTACACAGTTTCCCAAAACCCAAACATGTTTTCCTGCCTCGGGGAGAGCAGAACACCCCACCACGCGCGCAGCGGCACAAATAGGCGCCCTCTTTGGTGACTGATGTATATACACTTCCCCCCACACTTTCTAAAGCGCATGTTTTTCACTTCACCCATTCTCTAGGTTTTTTTCCTTGCTCCCCCCCCCTCTTCTTTTTCACAAATGCAAACCGCATTTTGTTTTCCCTGACCAGGTGAGGCTGAGCAGGCAGTAGCTATGGGGTGCACCCCCCATCCTCTTTCATCCCTCACATATTCCAACTAAATTAAATGAAGATGGGCTCACATACCTGGGACTGACACCGCATGATGAAAAATGGAGAAACCAAACAGGCGCGCTAAGCCTTTAGGGATGTATTTTTTTTACTCAATGTACCCACCAAAAAAGTAGAGCGCGTCAGGTTGCCCTGGTTCAGTTCACCCCATGGGTTTTCCTTCAAGTGTTCACCCTGGCCCACAACCCAAGCCCTGAAGGCAAGTGGAGTGGCTCTGAGACCTGTCCCTCATCATGCCACCAGTGGCACTTGTATTCAGCGACCACCATTAATCAAGGCAAATGTCACAGGCGGGGGTTTTCTGCTCAGAAAGTGGTCAGTCCCTTCAGGATCTGGAAGGCATCAGAACCAGACTGAGATATTTTTTCACTCTAATTCAATGGTGGAGGGGATCCCATCCTGCGTTGCCACAAGGGAACAGGCACCCCAGCGGGGTGGGGGGGACACACGTACCCACTCACCTACAGTCTGCCCAAGGCGTTGCCATCACCGACGTCTTTATTTGCAACGTTTGCCATCAAAGGCTTTGCCACATTTTTTCAGAAGGGAAGCTCCTCCAGTGGAAGTGGTGTGAGACGGGGGGATGATTCACAGCTTTGTTTAGGCGCCGTTGTTTTCAGTCGGCTCTGCAAGCCATATATCATCTCCTGGCTGGGCTGGGTGACGTCCTCCTCTCACATGAAGCCTCTTCATTTGCCTCGCTTCATGTTTTGCCTGCCAAACCCCAGCCTGTCGGTGGGAGCAGAAAGTAATTAAGCCAGAGGGTGGGAGCCCTGTGTTCGTTTTCCTCTTCAAGCCAATTTGTCTTTCTGAACTGACCAGTTACATCATGCGCTGTGATCTCAGTGCTGGTACGAGCTCAAGTTGCTTGCAGAAACCTGCGCCCTTTCTTCAGAAGTTAATAAGTACCAGACCTCCGAGCATCTGCTGAAAAGAGGAGAAAAGCTGCTGTCTGCTCCCCTGTCCCCTTGGGCGCCTGCGTGATCGTGGGAGAGCAGACGGGACCACGTGCACCACCATGGCACGCGCTGCGTCGAGAGACGCAACATCTACAAAAATGCTAAAAAATGCTCCGAGGGCCCAGAGGAAAGGGGGGGACAATCTCTCTGCAGGGAGCAGGGACACCTTGAACCACATCAGGTTGCTCACAGCCCCGGCCAACCTGGCCTGGAATGGTCCCAGGGATGGGGCCTCCACCCC
>JADKXX010007525.1:0-17332 GCA_017310255.1 Butorides virescens
CGGCCGCACTCAGCTCTGCCCGCAGCCTCCTCTTCTCCAGGCTGAACACCCCCAACTCTCCCACTGTAGAGTTTCATAGATCAAATACCCATCTTAGCTTTGCGATAAGAAGATGCGTTTTCTCCTTAGAAACACACTGTGCATATTTCACTATTAGAGAAAAACTTCTCAGCAGAAAGAGATGAAAGGTTTGGTAAGACCGTCTCACCTACTCTAAACATAAAGCTGATTTTTCTGCTATTTCCCATCAGTAACTTTCTTCCCCAGTGATTCCCTTACATCTGTGTTGGCGACCAGGGCCCTCACAACAGGCCTCTCTCCTGCCATTTCCCAAAAGCTATGTTTCCGAAAATAGACAAGTTTTGGCTTTCCAGTGATGCCTCTTTGGACAACAGCATTGGGTCAGATCAGCACTGGTACTGTGGCAAACGTGCTGGAGAAGACGGGAAGAAGATGCCCTCCAGTTGAAGGCACACAAAATAGTCACCAACCTTAATGGGAATAAAAGCAGACATAGATTCTGCTGCTCCAGTACAATTTGAAGTTTGTCTCATAACCCAAGGCTCCCTCTCCCACAGATGTAATTACTTGAGTCATGGTTCATTAATATCTCTGCCCGATATATGATGCAAATAACATAACTACAGCTCGAGACCTCATCCTCTACCCTTAGCAGGAGCTTTTGCATTTGACGCTGAGGATGACTCAAGTGAAGGATGGCTTTCTGTGGCCTGCCATCAATCAGGGACCATCGCAGTGCAAACCCCAGCCGTGATCTATCAGCTGTTTGCTCAGGCTGCCAGGACTGAGCCTCTTAATACCTATTGTCGCAGAGGGGTTTTTGTGGAAGTTGATCTAGTTTAATCAAAGGCTCGCTGGTCCTAATAAGCTTTAGAAAAGCAGCAAGAAACAAAACCAATTCTGTCTGAATGGGTTTCTCCTCTTCATGTTTGCTCCAGTCTTGGGTTATTAATTGCTATGACTGTGATATGCTTTGATTTATTTAAATCAAAGCATGCTTCTCTGGCTTCGGTTGCTCTCAGTTTAACTTTAAATAGACATTGATACAAGACATAGTGATATGAGGAACATCTGGGTTTGATAAATGACATCCGGAGATGCATGGGACTACTGAATGCAGAAACTCCCAAAATATCCACAGGTTACTTTGCATCACAATACACACATTTATTTTGCTAACAATACCAATAGCAAAACAAAAGGATTTATGAAAATTTCCACATGAGCACCTGGACATCGTAAAAAGCATAAAAGATCTCTTAAAAAGCTCACTGAAGGAAGACTGGGAGGCTCAGCCTCACACATATGAGGTCCCCAGGTACTACTCTGGCCCCGCAGAGGACATTGAAGTGCACATAATTATGGCTATATTGAAAAGGAACGTAACTGTTGATACTTCCTCCTCAGCTGGCTACGGCGAAATGCAAATTCCAAACCCACAAAATGACCTAAAATACACTGAAAAATGACTCTTCCTAAGCAGGGACCCTGGGCAGCTCCCGAGCTATGCCCAAATTGCCAGGGGTGTGACCTGTGGCTGGCAGGATTTGCTAATGGTGTTGGAGGGGAGCCTGGGCTAAACGCCATCTCATGGCCATACAATTCCAGCTTTGGTTCCACCTTTAACAACATTTTTCTTCTATTTGTATGTTGCAAAACGCCAATCACACAAAAATTTGGTGAAATAAAGGCGAAAAAGATGTATTTGATACACCCAACGTTCCTCTCAACCCTGTCGCTTATTTTCTTTGCTTTACACCAAGCAACTGGCTTAGAGGAAAATCTATCAAACAGCCTAGATGGTCGGTGTTTCCTTCATTCTAGAAGTCTGAGCACAAGGGGTTAAGGCGTGAAGGGTTATTGGGGTGGGATTTCTAATCCATCACATTAGTTCCTTGTGCCGGGGTCCCCAGGGGGTGGACACCACAGGTAACGTAGCTCAGATACCTTCCTGCTGCCCCAGGCAGAGCCGAAATGCAGAAAATGGGACGCTCTGCAGGAGTGCTCCCATATGGCACTGGCCAAGCTTGAATTTTTTTGCTAAAGAGAAACAATTCCTTTAACCTGCAGGACACAATCCATAAGTGGCAAGGACCCCAGCAGCAGGACGGGAAGGTCCCGTAAGGTAACTCTGGCAGCTCCCAAAGGCACTGACCTCAAGGAGAATTAAAACTTGCCATAGGACTCACCACCCGGTCCTCTCTGAAGTCACGGAGCCTCGGTGCAATCAGTTGACTGGATCATCTCCTGGAGAGCTGTTCTCCTTTTGATGAAGGCATTGGTTTCTCTGCAAACTGCTTAGGCTCTGAACTAATTAGCCTCCTTTACGAAGTTATGAATGCTGTAAGCAAGAGGAGCTAAATTAAGAGCCAGACAAGCTACAAGTGGTTTTGCAGAGATCCATGGCAAAATATATTATCTTCTCCCAGGTCTGAACATGGTTTGGAATCTGCAGATAAGGTCAAGTCCAGAAAATACTGCTTGGCTGCTTAGAGACATACAGGCTTTAAAGAGGCAGAGAATTTGTCTGAGGTGAGGCCCTGGGCCACAGGGCAGTGCAGCACCCATGGCTTGCCAGGGCCCGAGATCTGCTGGTTAACGAAAAGAGCCATCAGCCATCCCTGGCACAGAGCTGTCACCCTGACCAGGCTGGGATCCGTTCCCCGTCGGCCCATGCCTGGAGTCTCTGGTGCTGGAACAACTTCAGGACCTGAACTACGAACGCAAGTAATAAATAAAAGGGCATCCAATCAGGAAAACACAGAACAAGGTATTCCTGTTCAGATGTTTTTACAGCGTCTTTTGCAGCACAACAAATGTAAAAGGCTGCACTGGATGAGCACTTGGGTACTTTTACCCACCCGTGCTCTAGACAAGGTCAGCAGCATTGGCTTAGGGCAAGATTTAGGAACAGAGAAGGGACCCGAGCGCTGTATCGCTTCTGTCCAGCTTAGAGCACACTGAGGTGCTCAATACCTGTTGCTGTCACAAAAAAAAAGTATGTGAGGACACAACACTCATAGAATCATAGGATGTTTTGGGTTGGAATGGTCCCCTAGAGGTCACCCAGTCCAACCCCCCTGCAGGGAGCAGGGAAATGCATCGGAAGTGTCACGTCACGTGACTTTCCATACGTTTGGCCGAGAATTGTACAAGGAGTTGGTTTTGTACTTTCAAATCACTAAACCCCCACCCCCTGCACTTATTTTAGAAAATAAAAATGGAGAGATCCATCCTCTTTGAGGAGTGACTTGAAATCGCTGCCGAGGTGAGGGGCTCGGGAAAGGGGGCTGCAAATGTGGTGAGAACAGTGTGGGGTTATGGTCATAGTTGATGGATTGTGGTGGGATTGTCCTGACACGGGGAGGCTTCAGGTCAGTAGGAAACACCATTGGTAAGACCCTGAAGCCCAGGAATTACCCAGCAGAGCGGGGGGATGGCAGACTTTGGGAACAGGCTGAGCTCGTGTGGGGGCAGCTCCAGATCAGAGAACTTTCGTGGGCACCATCTAGCTTTCTCTGGGGTGGACAACATCCACCGACCCTGGGCAAAGGAAGGAGGACTCATTACCTTGTATGTGGAACAAAACCCTTCCCTGACTTTGAAGACTCGCCTGTCATCGTGGCCATTTGCACATTTTTCTAGCTGTACATATTCAAGGGGTTTTAGCCCAGCACAGCTCCCGAATCCCAAAGGCTAAGACTAGCTTATCTCAAACCGTTCAACCTCTTCCTATTAGTTTTTTAGAACTTTTAAAGGTGGGTATGGAATCACACCAGCTTAAGTGACCCCCCTCAGACTCTTCCTGCGAAGGGTGGAAGGAGGTTATACCCTGTGAATCCTGGCTTGCTTCCCTTGCTAGGGGGTCGTTTGGGTAGGTCGGGATTGTTGGGGATGACCCAACCAGCAAAGGGCGTGCTTGCTTAAGTGATTTGCTCAGTGGGAGCCATAATGGGCTCAGCAGCCCCAATGCCATTTAACCCTTCAATGTACCAGAAGTAGGGCTGTGAGCTGCGAGGGCGAGGGCCGTGCTGGCGAAGGAGCCCGTGTCACCGCCTGCTGGCTGAGGCCCCAAGAAATGGGACGTAGTCGGGATGAGCAACTCCTAATTGGGTTTGCGTGGCAGCCCCGCGGATGGCTGATTACCTGGGCAGCAGTCGCTGAAGGGCACGCTCCCAGTCGGAAACCGATGGCACCAATTTGCTCAGAGAGGCGGGAGCCGCGCTTTAAAAACGCACTGCAACGCACGGCAATTGCTTTCCGAAAGATTTGCAGGCGTAAGCGGTCCTGAGAGTTGTATGTCTGCTTCCAAAAAAAGCTGTGGAATTCTTTCTGATCCTGAAGGAGCTGTGGTCCCATCGCCCCCCTCCCCGCCCCCCAAAAACACTCACTGTCAATGGCCTTCTCTCTTCTCTCACCGCCATAGAATCATAGAATCACTTTGGTTGGAAAAGCCCTTTAAGATCATAGAGTCCAACCTTTAACCTAACCCTGCCATCCCACCCCCAAACCCTGTCCCTCAGCACCTCATCCATCCTTCTTTTAAATCCCTCCAGGGGTGGGGACTCAACCACCTCCCTGGGCAGCCCGTTCCAGAGCCTGACAGCCCTCTCGGTGAAGAAGTTTTTCCTAACGTCTAGCCTAAACCTGCCCTGGTGCAGCTTCAACCCCAACAATTCTGTGATTCTATGATTTGATTAGCACCTACCAAAACAACCTAGCAGCACCCGTCTGTGCAATAACTTCCATTCCCTACACGCAGACCATGGGTGTTGGGTTCCACCCAGCCGCCGTGTGCTTGGGCAGGCTCCCAGCAGGGTCCGTAGCCCTCGGGGACCCAAGAGGGGACACTCCCAGGAGCCGTCACAAGCCCAGCAGGGTTCCCAACTCCGAGGCCGGAGATCACACTTGTCATGCATAACCTGACTGGAAGGAGTTTGCCAAAGGCAAATAAAATGCTGTCTGCTGGCAGCTGCTGGCAGAAATGACTGCTAATCCAGACAGGACTTTGCTTTGACCTGACAAGGCACAGGACTGACGGGGCTCCAGCACATTATATGTTGCTGATTTCCTCGTTAAAGCTCGGTGTCATCTGAGCCATAAGAAATTGCTGTGCTCACATCAGCCGCCCATCAGGGTGCTGCCCCTGGAGATCCTCCTTATGGCAGCACGTGAGCCTGGCCACTTTTAAAGCCCACCCTCAGTATCTGGGGAGATGCACTCCATCACAAATTCCTCGAAGCCTTTTTGCCCCTGCTGGGGCTGCAGCGCTGCTTCCATGTCTCTGTGCTGACCCTCCTCTGCCTCCCTCCCACCCTTTCACCAAGAGATCCTCACCGAGCTCCTCGCTGCCAGCACAGCATCTGGCTGCCCAGGAGAGCCCGGGGTCACCCACAAGCCTGGAGACTTCAGTGCTCGCTCCCATCCCCGGTCACTGATAGGACTGGCTTTATTCGGCAGCCTTAGGGGACCCCCTCAGCCCCCCCGCCCCCCCCTAGCAGCCTTGCACAGCAGCAGTTTGCAGCGACAGCTTACATTTCAAGGGATGCCATTCAGTCCTGGGGTTTAATCACATCCATCTAGCGTAACTCAAACTGACCTTGCTTCTCTGACCAGTCGCTGCCGTGGGGCACCCATGTCCCGGGCTTCCAGGGGCACCCATGTCCCGGGCTTCCAGGGGCACCCAGTTGCTGATTTGTCTGCCCACCCTTAGCATCCCCGAGTGCCCCTTTTTTCACCTTCATCACCAAGTGGTCCTACTGATTCCCAGGCTGCCTTTCTGCTTTTGAGGAATGCCGGAGTGCCCACCACCAGCTTGATCACCCTTCCCAAGGTGGTCTGCAAACGGGTTCAGCCCTCCTCATGTTTTGCTAGCACCTGGCCCACCTCCCTTGGAGGTCCCTGTTCTGCTTCCATTACTGAATGCTGAGCCTTTCCTATAGCATTTCCTTATCTTCCCAGCTAAACCCTGCGGGGGCTTCACAGATGCTTTTCTGGAGCTGCAGCACAGGCTTTACCTGAGCGTGTAGCACAGGAACTTTTGAACAGCCTCCAGGCCTCCGTATGCCCTTCAAGCCCATGGCCACGCTCTTCTATACAGCACTGCTGGACACTGACAACAACTTTTTCCTCCCTCCACCAGGTCCGAGAGCCCAACTGTACCAGGGCCACCATCTCACATCAGGTATTGCGGTTAGTCCAGCCTATCCTTCAGGCTCCTCACCCTGGTGGAGACCCACTTGTAAGGTCTGCTGTCACCTGCCCTTAATTCTGTGTGTCCCTCTCCCCGGGCACTGGGGGCAGTCCGATTTGTCATTCCCATTCATCGTGGTTGTGCTGTTCATACCTGTCCCAGCCCTTCTGGGGCATGCTGAACATCAGACGCATCCCCCGTGGCAGCCCACACCAGGAGCTCCCCGACCCTGCCAGCTTTTCCCTGGCTTCTCACCAAGATGCTCCTCCATCCACAGCACCAGCACCCAGTTCCCCACGCACAGGGTCCTCCTGCCCTGCTCCCAGGACAAGCACCAAGCTCCAGCGCCTGCCACCCCTTGGGCCTCATGGCAGGGACAGTGCCAACTGCCAGCACATCCCTGCTTACCCACAGGGTCCCCACCTCCCCCAAACCTGAACCAGCACCCTGCTGCGTCAGTACGCTTGTTTTGACAGGCATTACCAGCTCACCAGGATCACCCATGCCCCATCCTGACCCCAAAGGTCCCTCCAGTGCAGGAGGAGGAGCTGCTTTCGAGGGAAGATCATGGTCCCCCTCCTCACCAGCACAGCCACCTCCCAGCCCCAGGCTCCCCCTCCTCAGCACAGCAGGGGCCACGCAGGGCCAGGGCTGCCCCACGCCAGCCACCAAGGCAGGGTTGCTCAAAGTCCACCGGGTCTGCAGCTGCCCAAGCACCCTGGTCCCCGGGGAGCAACCCCATCCTGGGGGCCCAGGAGCACCTCAACAGGCAGCCCCTCACACTGAGCTCTGTGCAAGAACCCAGGGGCTTCCCACTCCTTTGCTAGTGATGCCTCTATTCGGAGCTCTGATTATTTTTAAATTTTTTAAGGTTCGGATTAATTCAGTTTCCCCTGTGAGAAAGGGATTAAGGATACAGCTGCCCATCGCTCTAGGCTTAGTACACGAGCAACCAAGCAAGACCTGGCTTGGCTGAAGCAAACCCACAAGCAAGTGCATGGGAAGAAACCATCTGCCCCGAAGCTCATGTGCTTTCCTGCTGGGTGTAGATACTCACCAGCACAGCCCCTCCAGCCAAAGTGATGCAAAGAGCCCCAGGTGAGGGACATACCACCCTTTTATTCTCTCCTGGTTCGGAGGAAGTCCCACCCCCTTGGCAGGATTAGGGCATCACATGGCACAGCCTCCAGCCTCCACGCCCTAATTAAATAATTAGCAAATTCAGCTGGCCCTTGCTAAGTCCCACATGCTCACCTGGCCTATGGCCACAGCCACCCCCACTCATCACACTGGCCCCACGCTCCCGGCGTTCCTCACCCGAAGGAACCAGCCCTCCTCCCTTGGCCCCCTCTCCTGGGCAGAACCGTGTCGCCTGGGCTCGTCTGCCTGCATCCTGGCTTTGCCGACCCTTGTTTCACCCTCGCGTTTGGCCCTGCATCTCTCTGCCCGCCCGGCACGAAAGCTGCCTCAGTGTTGCTCTTTGTGAAGTTGATCCACGAAAACTTCTTCCCTATCAAGCGTGGGCTTCCCGTAGCGCTCCTTCCCCAGGGTATGGCACCGCCAGCGTCCCCATTCATCCCCTGCGCCTCATCCCACCTCATATTTTCTCAGCGGCTGCTGGTGAGCCACAGGGACCACTACTGAGGCAAACTTCAGTCACATGGAGTCACGCTCCACCGCCTGTCAAATTCACCTGATGCCTGCTGGATCCTGATGGTTGTCCCAGATGGATGACACCATATGATAAGCGACATTTTTTTTTTTTTTTAACATCTTTTAATAAAGGTACGGCCAAAAAAAGAGCTTCACATGGGTCTCTCTGTGACCTTGGGTTTGTGTCGCGGGCTGAAGAGGTGACCACCAATGTGACGGAGCCTGTGCAGACATTGCACCCCCGAGCCACCGCACCTCCAGCCCTGCTGAGAACAAGGGGTGGGCAGAGTTGACTTACACGCACGCCTGGCCTCTCCGACACAGATCCATTTTCCATCACGTGGCTTTCACATCGTCTTGAAAAGCGCAGATGAGGCTACAGAAGCTGTCAGACTCTCGGCTTGCTCAGCATCTTCCAGACGCTCGCTTGACTGATAATAGGCGCCGCCTCGGGCTCATCAATACAGACGCAGGTGCGAGCCCCCACCTTTTCCCTGACCCTCCTTGTCTGCGAGCTGTGTGTATTTATAGAGGCTATACCTACTGTGCTGGAGTGCAGCAGGACTGCAAACCTGCCGTGAAGCTGAGCAGCACCTGCCTGGCACCTGGGCGGAGTGATAGACCAGAGCCGTAAAGTTCGGTAGGGAAAAAAAAGTAGCTCCTAGAAAGATGTCACGCCAAAAGGAAATCAAGAGAAAGATCAAATAAACTGTAAAACCAAAATATTCTTTCTGTTAAGGTCCACCCGTCTCAGCCTATTTTGTTCTAGCAGTGCCGTAAGTGGATTTTCCCTTTGGAAACGCAGCTGCCATAGTTTTATTTAACAAGGGCAGAGCTTTGGGCAGCAGCTCCATCACTGAGCGCTGCTGGGTGTTGCATAGATCGAGTGAACACAGATGCCTTGCCCCAAATATTTACAGCTAAGCAGACGGATCTGTGCAGCTCAGCATCTTGAAGAGCGCTGGTGTGTGCTAACTGAAGCACTTGGCATTTCTCTGCCTGGTCTCGTTTGTGCCTGGAGACTCCCTGTCCATATTCCAGCCTCAGGAAGCCTTGGCACTGTGAAAGCCATAGGCTCACAGAAAAATTTAGGGCGAAATGTCGACTCAAAGCGGGGCCCAATTCTTGTCCAGCAGCACCCCAAGATCCTTGCTAGCAGAGTCAGTCCCAGTCTTTGGTGGTGCATGGGGCTGGTCTTCCCTATTTTTCTGAGGAAGTTCATGGGAGCTCCCTCTGGCCCATTGCTGCAGCTTGCCATGGTCCTGCTGAATGGCCACCCTGCCCTCCAGCACCTCAGTTTCTCTGCACAGTTTGGCATCACCCACAAATTCAGTGAAGGTGTTCTCCATCCCATCATCTGGATTGCCCATGAGGTTAACCAGTACTGCCCCCAGCACTGACCCTTGAAGAATTCCACTCCAACCACCCACCAAATGCACTTCAAACAGTTGAAAGTCCCCCGCTTTTGGGCCTGGCAATCCAGCCACTGTTCCCCTCCCCTTAGGGGCCGCTCGCCTAGTCCATACCATCAGCCGGACTGCCAGCGTACTGTGGGCAGCTTGCACTGGAAGGCTTGGGTGGTGGGTTGGCCTTGGCCAGCTGTTGGACACCCACCCAGCTGCTCCGTAGAATCACAGAATCATAGAATCGTCTAGGCTGGAAAAGACCTTTAAGATCATCAAGTCCAACCATTCCCCTCCCCCTGCCATCCCACCCCCAAACCCTGGCCCTCAGCACCGCCTCTGCCCGGCTGTTAAATCCCCCCAGGGCTGGGGACTCGACCCCTGCCCTGGGCAGCCCCTTCCAGCCCCTGACAGCCCTTTGGGGAAGGAATTGTTCCCCAGGCCCAACCTCACCCTGCCCTGGCACAACTTGAGGCCCTTGCCCCTCGTCCCATCGCCCCTTCCCTGGGAGCAGAGCCCGACCCCCCCGGCTCCCCCCTCCTCTCAGGCAGTTGTAGGGAGCGATGAGGGCTCCCCTCAGCCTCCTCTGCTCCAGGCTGAACCCCCCCAGCTCCCCCAGCCGCTCCTGCTCTTTCTGCTACTGCAAGAGCTGCCTCGCTGGGCCAGGAGCTCACCCCAGCTGCGTTCGCAGGCTCACAGAGGGTGCCTGCATGAGCACGTAGGAAACCATGAGCAATACTGGCTTGACTTTTTCTCCAAAAATGAGAACAAGTGTTGTCGTAACCAGTTTGTTCCCGGGGAAGTGACCTTTACAGCGACCTTAAATCAATTAATTTTTCTTTTCCTGATCAGAGAGAAGATAAACTAGGTAACGCTCCATAACAAATGGGGAGTTTCCTTTCGTCTTGTGAATTACCCGAGTCCTGGAGAAAGGCTTCTTTCTTAAAGCCTCTAATTCTTTTTTGCTTATTCATAACATGTGCATAATGACAACCATAACGTGGCATGGTGCTTTCACATAAAGCAACGTTTCTGTCCCTTATCAGCTACTTGGTTATATTAAATAATAAAAATTAATAGCAGCTATAATACCTATAATTGCTATAACTGCCGTGAATTAGCTCATGAACTATAATTGTCAATTCTTAGGACAGCCTTGAGGAACACCGAAATAAAATATGCAGCATAGGGAATACTTGAGCATGTCTCAGCAGTTCCTGGCAGATGTTACGGAATCTATATATTTCTTTAATGTTAATTTGCATACACATAAATATCTTATTTAACAGGAAAAAGCTCCTTGGGCTTCAACTGAGCCAGATTTTCACCTTGTTTCTTGTGTAAGGTACATTCAGTAAAGCCTACAACGCATGCAGGGGTATCATCACACAAACTTTCACTTGCCTTTTTTGGTGGTTGATCGGATTTTTGGTGGCTGATGGGACGCTTCCCCGTGCCAGTGTTACGCGAGTACGAAGCCGTGCCTGCCTTCCCTACCCGTGCCCACCGTGACGGCGTGGGGCCCCATCCAGGCTGCCGAGCTGCCAGAGGTCCCGTGGCCTGTACCGAGCGCTCTGGAGGGGTGCTGAGCCAGCCCGGGCTCGTTTTGCATGGGTACGTGGCCCTGAATCCCTGGAGCTGCGGTGAGGACATCCTCCTCTCCTCATCCTCCACTTCTGAACAGGGCTCCTGGAGCAAGAGGGAGGACTCCTTTAGCCTAGGTGACACCTAGGGACATATTGATGCTCTCCAGTGAGAATTTCTCGGAAATGCCATGCTATCTTTAGCATTTAAAGCAGCTTAATTTTCACAATAAATTGAACTACAAATTGTAGAGCAGATGCAGCAAGGAAAGGGAGGTGATGTCGGATGAATACAAATACAAAAAATCTCTCGGTACTCTTCCTCTCTGCTGTCACACATTGCTAAACTTTATACTTCTTGTAATATATTTTTTGTAATAAGCCCCCAAACTAAACAAAAAGAAAGATTTTTTTTTTTTTCAGGATTATTATGACAAGGGTGGACTGCTGGACCAGACACACATCACTTGCGGGACCTCAACCCTTTAAAAGGGTTGCATACAACAGCAGTATCAGTGTCTTAACGTACATGGCTCTTACACATGTACAGCCTAGGGCTCGGAGGATGTTCTGACTTGCAAAAAACCAAGTGAGGGATAATAGAGCAAACAGGCGAGTATCGAACCACCCCGCAGTGCTCCGTCTCCTTGTGTCTGTATAAACAGGCGAGCAAGCCGCTCGCTTTGAGTGTAAAGTTTCCCAAACTTTCTGGCTTTGGATTCCTGTGCTTACAAACAAATACGAAGTAAAAAAAAAAAAAAAAAAAAATCAAATACTTGGCACAGGAAGAATCTCTGCTTTTACTTAGTAGCTGATTAACAGTGTATCGTGCTACCTAGGCAACAAACCCCATTAACGCTTCAAATAGAAGTAAGATGCTTTCTGCTTCCATTTGCATCAGGAGCAAAGTTTCTTCTGGCTTCAGTGGACGCAACATTGGTTCCTTAAGTCCATGGCAAGGGAATCAACTTGAGAGCAGCCGTGTACCTGTCCTTTCTGTGCGGCCGTAGTGGTAGTCAAGAGGTCCTCCCAAAGGGGGTGAGCAGAGCTGCCAGAAAAAGAATTGCCTAGGAGGAGTGGGAGGATGGGTGTGCTTGGTTTTAGCAGATGGAGGGGGAAACCCATCAACAGCACCCTCCTCGCTGCCCAGGCTGGAGAATTGTCTCTAGCCCTGTACAAGATGCCCACGGTACTGGTGGGGCAAACCCCCTAGTACAGGCCCTCTGATGGGGAAAAAAACCTTGGCTGCGAGTTACGTTTTTGGGGGTTTCTCTCTATTAGCATTTTTCATTCCCTTAAGCTGCTTTTCTACTCCAGGACCCCAGTGCTGGTAGGGTTGGGGAGAACGAGGGAGGATTGTCTACAAGTGCCACTTGAGAGTCTGCACATGGAAATGGAGGTCAGAGAAGATTAGATCCATGAAATCGCATGGTGTTCCTAGGGCTACCATGGCTAGTGCTTTCATTTCTTGTAGCCTGCCGTGCAGACAGAGGGAGCAGTCGGAAAGACTGACTGGCAGCAAGAATCCCAGGGATGAGAGGAAGAGGAGATGAGGAGCATTTCATGTTCCAACCATCCTCCCCACCTCCAAGTTAATTCAGTGGTGGGCTTTTCTTGATCAAAGTCCCTACCCCACAATATAGTGTAATTTATGTGTGTTGGAGGCATACAGGAATGCTGAGCTAATGTGGTTTTGTACTTAAGTAAACATGTTTTCAGAGTTGCTAATGCATGACAGAAAGCGCTGGGTCGAAGGCTCTCCTGAATTAGGAGAAGAAAGAAAAAAAAATCTAAAAGGAGCGATGTGCCTCACTGAGTAATGTACCAGAAAGTCTGCAAATCGGCATCCTACGCTTTGATAAGGAACTATTTTTTTTGGTAATTATGGGGCTGAGGACCGAGCATCCTATTGTCCCTGGGCTCTTCTGCGGAGCAGGCAGCTCCCGCCTTTGAAAGGTTCAGCCTGTTTCTTAGGGCACTAAAAGCCATACCCCATCTCGGGGCTGTAGACACAAACATCCCCAATGGGCTTTAAACGAGGAAAAAGCACATCAAAAAGTTTACGATGAAAGAATAAACAGCGACGTGTACTGTCACGGGTAGGATGTACGTTATATACCCCTACTGATTTTTCTATCTGGTGGAGTCTCGGCATTTTTTAAATCTGCCTGTGCAACTGAGTTTTATGCATTAAAAAGATATTTATCATTTTAAAAGAACTTTATACAAGATTCCTTTGGAGACCTGTTTGGGTAGGGGAGTGTATCTGCTTACACGGCAACACAGCCACAAAGCCCGCGTCCTTATCGCTGGTGGAGCTTCCCTACCATTCCCTTAAAATGAGATGGTGAACTATGATACCCATTTTGTTTGATGTATTTTTAATGTATGTTCTAAAGGATCTTGTCTGATAAACTATCATGAGAAACGGACCTTCCATAGCATTTCCTAATACAGCACATGGTTTTGATCTATAAAATAAACCACAATAAGAAAACCACGTGTTAACAGCGTGGGAACACCAAGAAGAGAGACCTTTCTTACTGTGTTTTGAACACGATGAGATTTCTAGATAGTTTTGCACCGCTGACGTCTCTTTCATCAGGGGGAGAGATCCCAGAGTTTGGTCAGAATAACAAAAGCAAGTTGAACCAGGAAAAGTGGAAAATGGAGGCAGGAGGGGTGCATAGGTTTATGTGAGAGGATGCTCACACGGCGGCGAAGTCTGAAACCAAAATGCACGTGTATCCCACAGACCTCCGAGTAGACACTCAAGGGGCAGGACCTCTACTTCCACAGAATCATGACAACCACTGGCTTACATCGAGGATCCAGTATCCAGATGCAGCCAGAAATGCTCGCTACGGACAATATCTACGTGAAGCTCTGCTCTCTTGGTCTTGAGTAAAGCCAGCGCCCATTGGGGCCATACAGAACCAGGAGGTAGTAAGCTCAAAACAAGCCAAGGAGATGCTCTGTCGTACCGCGTCCCATTACACCATGAAACTCCTTGCTGCAAGGGTGGACGCTTGAGCTCTGCGTGCGTTCAGAAGCATTAGACCGCTTCATATAAAAGTCCACCTAGCGCAAAATTAACTAACTGGCTCGAGAAGTCCTTCAGCCTCCAAATCGCTGGGGAAAAAGGAAGGGTATTTTGGAGAACTAGCACTGTATGCTCAGTCTGATTTTATGTTCTCCCCTAGGCACCCACTGCTGGAGAAATGGACTTGACAGACCTAATGACTCGGTAGGCTTGTTTTTATCTTTTCTCCTAAATGTAACTGTGAAAACAAGTAACAGCGCAAAATTTGCAGATAGGGAGGAAAGAATCCCAGAATCCCAGCATGGCCGGGGTTGGCAGGGCCCTCGGGAGCTCCCCCAGTGCCACCCCCCTGCCCAAGCAGGCTCACCCAGAGCAGGGGGCACAGGACAGCGGCCAGGCGGGGGTTGAAGATCTCCAGAGAAGGAGACTCCACAGCCCCCCTGGGCAGCCTGGGCCAGGGCTCCATCACCCTCACACCCAACAAGTTCTTCCTCCCGTTCAACTGGAACCTCTTCTGCTTCAGGTTGTGCCCATGGCCTCTTGTCCTGGCGCTGGGCACCACTGGGAAGAGTCTGGCTCCGTCCTGGTGACCCCCACCCTTGAGATATTTGTAGGTGTTGATGAGGTCCCCTCTCAGCCTTCTCTTCTCCAGGCTGAACAAGCCCAGCTCCCTCAGCCTTTCCTCCTAGGGGTGTAAAGAAAATACAGGATGTGACGGCCAAGCTCCCTCAGCCCGAGCTCCCTCCCCAGCTGCCCTCCTGCTGCCAGCTGGGACAGCAGTCACCGGGTGACAACGTACGGCCTCGGGCATGGGGAAGGTGGAAGCACTTCCCAAACACACACAGGCACAAGCTATACTCAAACCGTGCCCGTGCAAGCACATGGACCACGACGTTTTCCGCTGCTGTTGAAGTCAATGAATTCAACAAGTTTCGCTTCTGCAAAGGAAAGGCTCTCAAGGTAAGCAGCTGCTCGTGTTTACGAAGGTGCCTCACGTGGGGTGCGTGCCCCGGGGCCGTGACGTGTCCCGAGGAGCGGGCTTAAAGCGTTCTCCTGCGCCGGGACTTTGCTGCGCTGATAGCCAGCTCTGCAACCGGAGGAAAGAGGAGTAAAACCTAAAATAGATGCACGCGCACACAAAAATGCAGAAAGAGTGTTTCTTTTTATGTCTGTCTGCTAAGCTTAGTGGGCTTTCTTGGCTAAGGCTGAGCTAAATATTGCTGAAAATAGCATAGGGCTGTAGTTATTTCAAAGCACTGTCTGTATTTGTTCTGTGCACTGGGTGGGCAGGAAGCTTCATTTCATAAATCACTTTCAGCGAGACAGTAGGCTATAAAAAGGGAGGGTTTTTTTTTTTCCCTTTAGTGTTTTTAGTTCTGAAAGTTCTGAAGTGGCACAGCCTCCATACTGGGAAAAGTTAAAAAAAAAAAAAAAAAAATGTGTTTCTCGCTGCTCCGCAGACCTTCTTGTGCACACAAGGGAGCCGGGGAGCCGGCGGGCAGGCACCCCTACGCTCGTAGGTCACCCAGGTCGCCCAGCTTAGACTGTGCTTAGACATTGGTCAGCAAACCTGCTAGAGCATCCTCCTGGTCCCAGCCCATGCAAAGCCCTCCGCAAGCCCTTCCGCAGAGCGTTGCCAGCCTGGGGAACCTGCCTGGTGCAATAATTGCCCGGGACAGAAAATGGGTCGGTTTTCAGGGGAGTCTCCTGGTAGGGTTTTGTGTACGGTCGGGCAGGGACGTGCCCCAGGACAGAGCGGGAGGAGGAAGGGTGCGAGGAAGAGGGGAGGAGGAAGCAGGTAGAAGAACCTACTTAATCCAGTGGTTCTGCTTAGAAGATAGTGGGTAAAACTTTGGTAGGTTGGGCTTTACGCTCAAAAAGGAGCCAACTGCAGATGAGGTTGCTCCCCGTGGTGGATGTTGGGAACAAGAAGATAGGGGAGATCCAGAGAGTCATCTGCCCTCAGCGAGGAAAGAGCTGCTGCCCGCTCTGACGCGCGGCACCCGTGACGGCGGAGAGCGCGGCGCAGGCGCGTCCGGCCCGGCGCTGCAGTTTGGGCAGGAGGACCCAGACCCAGGGGCGATGTCTCGTCCGCTTGGTCTCGTGCTGCCTTTTGGAGGAGTTGGGGAGAAGGGACCCCGGCTGTTTCACATGGACCCTTCGGGGACGTTTGTTCAGTGCCACCCAGAGCGATCGGCTCCGCTGTGGGCGGCGCACAGGGCTCTCTGCAGGAATCATAGAATCACAGAATGTTTTGGGTTGGAAGGGACCACTAGAGGTCATCGAGTCCAACCCCCCTGCAGTCAGCAGGGACATCTTGAACCAGATCAGGCTGCTCACAGCCCCATCCAACCTGGCCTGGAATGTTTCCAGGGATGGGGCCTCCACCCCCTCTCTGGGCAACCTGTTCCAGTGTTTCACCACCCTCATTGTAAAGAATTTCTTCCTTATATCTAGCCTAAACCTACCCTGATTTAGTTTAAAACCATTACCCCTTGTCCTAACGCAGCTGGCCCTACTAAAAAGATTTTCCCCCTCTTTCCTATAGGCCCCCTTTAGGTACTGAAAGGCCGCAATCAGGTCTCCCCGCAGCCGCCTTTTCTCCAGACTGAACACCCCCAACTCTCTCAGCCTGTCCTCATAGGAGAGGTGCTCCAGCCCTCGGATCATTTTAGTAGCCCTCTTCTGGACCCGCTCCAACAGTTCCATGTCCTTCTTGTGCTGAGGGCTCCAGAGCTGGACGCAGTACTCCAGGTGAGGTCTCACCAGAGCTGAGTAGAGGGGCAGAATCACCTCCCTCGACCTGCTGGCCACGCTCCTCCTGATGCAGCCCAGAGTACAGTTGGCCTCTTCACCATAAGCCAAGGATGCTGAAAGAAGCAAGCAAACCTTCCCTCATCATCCTGAAACAACCCAGAAACTTTTCCTACTTGCATTACAAAAAAGGGAGTTCTGCACCCCGGTGCCTAAAATGTGCCCTGCAATGTTGGCACTGGCTGGACCTGGGCTTCTAAAACACATAAATGCCACCGGGTGGGGGGGTTTCATCTGGGCTGGGCGTTGCTCCCCAGTGTTGGTGACACCTGCACGAGCAGGGTCTGGGACGCGTGGGAAGGGCACCCTTGCTCCACGTCCTGCACAGGTACAGCGAGACAGCCCCCCCGGGTCACCCGCTCCAGCCTCCGTCCAGCCTGTCCCCAGCACCGCGGGCCTGCTGCGGGAGGGCCACCGCCTGCTGCGGGAGGGCCACCGCCTGGTGATGTGGGTGGGCCACTGCCTGCTGCAGGATGGCCACTGCCTGCTGCGGGAGGGCCACTGCCTGGCGATGCGGGAGGGCTACCGTCTGATGCGGGAGGGCCACTGCCTGATGCGGGAGGGCCACTGCCTGCTGCGGGAGGGCTACCACCTGCTGCATGAGGGCCACCACCCGGTGTGG
>JADKXX010007526.1:0-19441 GCA_017310255.1 Butorides virescens
AGCCCTGCTCTGTATCCAAGGTCGCTGGGCTTGGGAATGCTTTCCTCGGCTACAGTGTACTGCCACAGCTTCTGTCTCTGCTCTTGCAGTTCTGGGATGAAAAGGGTTGCAAAAGCAATACCTGATCAGGGTTAACCTAATTTTTTCTTTTTTCTGTAACAGAACTGATTGGTTTGGTTTCGGTAGAAAAAAAAAGGTGTGCAAAGGGCTGTGGGAAAAATAGCAGCAGACTTGTCATGATTTGGTTTAAAAGCAGGAGTCCCCATTCTTTGTACACTACAAATCCAGCCTATGAAAGCGTAAAATACGGTTGCTTAAAATAGTTGAAAACACTCTTCCAATGGGAAGCAACCTGATGGACTGAATATATATGCAGAGTGTTAGTTATGGTGCTACCCATATATGAGAAGGAAAACTAATTAAAGTTCATATCTGGGGCTACGTCCAATTTACTTCATGAATTATATGTAGGGTTGCCTTCTAAAACTGCTGCAAAGTTGAAAGATTTGTTTTAATCCAAACAGTGATGTTTAGCACAGTTATAGATGGGAATTTTGGAACTGGTAAGCAAAACAATCTAAAATATTGTCTGTGGAAAACCAAGTCCCTTCCGCGCTTGGGAACGCTGAGCTTGCCAGCAGGCGTTTGGAGGCACCACTCTGTGGCCATCGGAACAGGAGCAGTAGCCAAAGATTTAACCTGAATTCTTTCCAGTTGTGCTGGTGCAGGTACGCGCTCTGCCGCTGCTCCGGCACCTAAGAGAACTTCCAGGGGGTGTGTGGTGGGGGGGTCATGGCAGATTACGGCCCTTCAGGTTTAATTTAGTGCTCCACATTATGCACCAGAGGAGTGCTTCTTAAAAAATCCAACTCCAACCAGTATTAGCAATTCCAAAGCTTTTCCTAACGCGTGGCGGTACTCCCTGACCCGAGCCGGTATTTCACAGAATCCCAGCCTGGCAGGGGTTGGCAGGGCCCTCGGGAGCTCCCCCAGTGCCACCCCCTGCCCAAGCAGGCTCACCCAGAGCAGGGGGCACAGGACAGCGGCCAGGCGGGGGTTGAAGATCTCCAGAGAAGGAGACTCCACAGCCCCCCTGGGCAGCCTGGGCCAGGGCTCCATCACCCTCACACTCAACAAGTTCTTCCTCCCGCTCAACTGGAACCTCTTCTGCTTCAGGTTGTGCCCATAGCCCCTTGGCCTGGCGCTGGGCACCACTGGGAAGAGTCTGGCTCCATCCTGGTGACCCCCACCCTTGAGATATTTGTAGGTGGTGATGAGGTCCCCTCTCAGCCTTCAGCGGTTCTCCACTGTGGTTCAGGTTTCACTCCGTTGTATTAATTGATATGGCCTTAGAAGGGAACATCAAATGCTGGGAGGCTGCCTTTTATAGGCAGATTAAACCTTTTAATTTTCCATGGTAATTATTAAGATGAATCATTAAACTACGGCTGCCAGCTGCACTCCCTTAGACGGCCGTCTCCCATGTTCAGCATTCCCTAGCTGCTTTTAGCTCCCTAAGTTTGTCATTGGATTTCCATGAATTTGCTGAGTGCTGAAGTTTGCTTTTAAATTCTCTTGCAATCACGCAAACCACACAATAAGGCTAACCGTTGTAATTTGATTTACAGAGAATGAAAATGAGCTATCTGGAAACTGGCTCTGGTGGTGCTATAGTGGCGAAGTTCATTGGGGCTCATTTGGTACCACTTTGATCAGGAATAAAATGAAATCTTTGGAAATTAAAGCCAGAAAAAGTTTGCCCCGAACCAAGACTCCGAAATGTAAAAGTATTGGTTCAAGCTGCGTGATGAATGGCAGGAGCTGTCTGTTTTCCACCAGGGTGTAAACAGTTCGTTCAGGAGTGTTGTTGCTATTGTTACGGCTTGAAAGCTGAAATTTGCTCTCTATATATATCACATGTCAAAAAAGAGAGCTCTGCATGTCAGACAGCAACATTTCAGCTCTTCTGTCTTTTAGACATGGATTTTGAGCCCCAAAGGAATATATGCAGGACTGTAAAGAAATAACACTTTGCGTCGTAGGGGTATGCCAGTAGGTTGCCCAGAGAGGGGGTGGAGGCCCCATCCCTGGGACCATCCCAGGCCAGGTTGGCCGGGGCTGTGAGCAACCTGATGTGGTTCAAGGTGTCCCTGCTCCTGCAGGGGGGTTGGGCTGGGGGACCTCTGGGGGTCCCTTCCCACCCAAACCATTCTATTCCATTCTATGCCATAACCTTGATGAGTGGGGTGTATGGCTATTTCTTCACTGCTCTCCCCAGATGGATTTACAGCCTGAATGCCCATGCGTCTGGAAAGCCAGACACCCCTGTACCCCACAAAGCTGCCGTGTTTCAAGGGGTGGGTATGCTACGCTGTATTCTGTTTGACCTCAGGTTGGCTGTAACCCTGCTCTTAAAATCATCACGACCTGAAAAACGCTGCAGTCTGGAAAACCTACAGGCATTCTCTTTGACATGGGAACGTCATCAGAGCTAGTGTGAACAGCACAAACCCTGCTGAAGATGTTTAAAACATCACCTGAGCCAGTCTCGCAAGGCACGTTGATCTGAGATGGTGTTTCTCAAATGCTCTCGAGCAGCAGGTTTTGCCAGCCAAATTACCTGTGTTTAAAAAATAAAAAAATAAATCAAAGAGCTGATGCTAAGGGAGCTGTAAATCCCCTCCCGTCCCTGGCTTACCAGCAGCCATAGTACCTGTAGCACATATCTTTTTAGTAAAAGATCCTCCAGGCCAGGATGCTGTTGAGAGCTACTGGAGTGCATCCCACGTTCAGGTAAAGAGAGGGAAAGGCGGTGTTTGGGCTCAGCGCTGAGCTCCCCTCTGGCTTAGCTGGGTGGAAGAAGACGACCAGTCTGAGCACGTGGTAAAGAGCTGCGACGTGTTACGGTGCGTAGCTTGTTTTAGCCGAGATTGATTAGGTGAGGCCGGCAGAAAGGTGACGTGGCTGGCTGGAGTGGCTTGGTCATCTTTAAATCTGCAGTTGACAGCTAGTTTTTCCAGTAACTTGGAATTTTTTGAACTCTTTCTAGGCTTGGTATGATTTTCCCATAGGAAGTGCTCAGGACCTAAAAAGGTGAGAGAAAGAGCCTCTTAAATCACCTACGTAATTCATCCTGTAAGTGCAGGACCGGTCTATAAATCTGTACCCATCAAGTCCATTGCCCATTTTCCTTGTTTTAGAATCTGCTGAGCTAGCATCCCACTCCTGGATTTCATTCATCAGCCCAGCATTTCATCTCTCTCGGGAAGACCTACGCATCCCAGAAAACTCCCATTTTCATTTCAACCCTGTCTGAGTTACGGAGCAGCTAGCTGTAATTCATCAAACAATACCGCTCTCCCTAAAGAGACGACATCCTCCAGGCATCTTCCTAACAGGAGATCTTAGTTCAAGATGCATTAACATATGTCTCTGCTGAAAATAAACTTGCACTGAAGAAGCTTTTCAAAACCACCTCTCAGACTCAGGGCTCCCTTCTAACCAGCTTCCAGTGGGACTTGGGAGCCAAATCCTCAGAGAGCTTAAGAAAAAATCTCCGTAAGTGTTTGCTCCCTTTTCTTATTTTTACTGACTTGAACGGCCAACAAGCTGGAATGCGTTTCACAAGGTAGCGTGGCCATGCTGTTCCTTTTCCGATGAGCTAGAGGGCCACCGTTTCTCTCCTCTGCGGTGTAGCAGGATTTTAAGTAGGGCCAAGCGCTCCTTAGGATGAGTAGGTGAGAGCCCAGCTGCCTGCTTACATTTTCTCACAAATGCAAAGCAACCCGGTCACAACCTATATTTGGGTTATTTCCAGCTGTTGTGGAAAGAGTTAAAGTGAAATTTCAAGTTGCTGGGTGCTCTTGGAAGCGGCCGATGCTGCTCTGGGCTACAAGAGCTTATGGGAGGAGGACGAGGGAGGCCAGAGCAGAAGAGCAAGGGGAAGGAGAGGGAGGTGATGGAGAGGTGGGAGGGCTGGGAGGCAGCGCGCTCTGGAAGCTGTTTCCTTCTGCGGGAAGGTATAATCAGCTGCTGCTCGGGGTCGTGTCTATGGGGCGTCTGGTTTTTTTTTTTTTTTTTAAACTCCCGTTGCAATCCCCAAGCGCTCCCCTCCTGGTTTTACTTTTTTTGGTGGTGAATAGTGTATGTTTGTGTAAGGGGTGTCAGGGGACTGAAATTGTGATACCAACTAGCAATTTGGGTGTGTGGGTGAAAATTAACTGTTGTAGTTGGTTATTTTATGGGCCCAAAATATGGCTGTTAAAAACCCCAACATTCACCATATGAGCTTTCTCTATCCAGACCATAAAATGTCTGGGATACATAGACGGGATCCAAGCCGACTTCCTGCCATGAAATTGTGCTTCACTAATGATCACTCCAGCCTGTTTTCTAAACTTGGAGACCTCTTGTTTTCCCCAGAGGATATTATATTGTTTGTCTTTGGGGAAAAGTGTTTGTGTGCTACAATTACGAAGTTTATAGAACTTAAAAATTCACCTGAAATGGGACTGCTACTTTACACACAGTTCAACTCGGGTACGAAAAGAAAAAAAAAAAAAAAAGACATTCAAAAGCTGCAAGAAAGCACAAAGCTAAGGGGTCATTTAAAAAGCTAGTGGTCTACCAAAAACTGCATTTAAACTCAATGCTGGGAGTTCTTTTCTAAGGGGGGTTTCTCTCTCCCGCGCCCAACTGCCCCTAATTCTTTTCTCAAGAGCAGCGTTTCCCTAGCATCCCTGATTTTTAGATAGAATATTTGCTGGTTTTTATATTTAGGATGGATTTTGGGACCGTTCAGTGCGCGTCTGTAGGGAGGCTTCTTAAACCGCGTGGCCACTGGCTGATTCCTCGCGGCACAAAGATCCCAGTTCAGAGTGGGGGGAAAAAAAAGAAAAAAAAAGATTGAACGGAGATGCGATGGAAAGGATGTGCAGGCACGAAGGCCACCGAGGAAGGGGTTTTAACGTGTCCTCACTGCCCTGGTTGGTGATTGCCCTTAGAGGAGGGAGTCATTTCTAGGTGCCTACACCTGGGTGACCACGGAAGGTCAATGCAGATGGGTTTGCAAGGGGACAGATCAACCTCCTCCTCCTCCTCCTCCTCGGGGACACACACAGGTACCGCACGCATGTCCCTACCCGTGTTTTGGGTGCTACCGAAAAGCTAACCGGTCTTTTAATCCTCTTGATTAATCACAGTATTTTTCTAGAAGGAGAAGTAAACATGACTCATATTTGGACTTCAGCTCAGCGAGGCTTTTGAGGCTCAAAGCTGGGCTTTGGGGATTTCCCTGGCACAAAAAGGCAGCGCCATGGGGGTCCCGCACGCCCGTGGCACGCTGAGCCTCGCAGAGCAGCAAACCCAGGGGACAGCAGCCACGGCGCAGGACCTGCAGAAGGGAAAAGCTCTTCCCAGCCCTGGTCACATTCCGAAATGTCGCTGTCTGAATTGCGCCAGCTCGCAGGTGGGAGCGCGGCTGCCGGCCTCGTGCATGAGCCTCTGTAAAATACAGCCCTGTCTAAGACAGGTCCCTGCTTCCCAGGGCGCACACACTTCAGGAATAAAAATGTTTACCAGCAACGCATAATTCAGAGGCAGTTTAGATGGGATTTTTAATTTGGTCACTCCCTCTACTGGAGGCTTTTGGCCTAGGTTTTACGCGGGTAGTGACCGCATTACCAATTAATTAATCAGTCCTCATAGTTTGTCGGGGGTTTTTAACGATTTCTTTTAAAAAGGACAAACAAAGCTGTATTTAAGTCTTTTTTTTTGTAGGTTCCAGGGCTGGCGGGGCTGCAGAATCGTCATGCAGCCTGCCGTGGCGCGGCGAATCCGCGGCCACGCGGCGGGACGGGAGGGATGGACCACGCCAGCCCAGGCTTTCTCTGCTTCAAAACAGCACCTTGGGTTTAGCTTCCCAGCGTCTGCTTTGGGGCCACACACTGTCAGGATGCTAATCCAGTTTACTAATGGGATTTTTAAAGCTAACTCCCATTCTTTTCAGTATTGTTTCATAAGAACCTGAAAATCGAGAGAAGGGCATTGCAGGATGTATCCCAATAGGCTTTAGCTTAAGGAGCAGAGGTGATGGGATCACGACGAATTTCAGTAACCTATTCAACTTTCATTGCATAAACCCGGCAGATTAAGAGTATTGCTTTGAGGGCTTTAGGGTACGTGCTTAATATTTAGCTTGGAGATAGCTCTCTGTAAATGGTAAAAGCCTAGACGAAGGGTAAGCAAATGTAATCCCAGCATATTTTGCTGAGGAAGATTAATAAAATGCAGCAATAACAGAAAGCTCAGTGAACGGCCAAGATGTTCCTCAGTAAATATAATTCATTCCTAGCTTTGCTAAACATCATCTCAGTAGCAGCACGAGACTGATGGAAGAACTTTTTTCCTGCCCTAGTCTGCTGTTAAAATGGAAAGGCTGGGGTAAATTGTGAAAAGTTTTGATGGGAAATGATTTATTTCCGTTAATTCACATCCTTGTCAGTAGCAGAACTACTCAACCAAAACACAGCGTTTCTGCTGTTCTGCTGCATTTGAATTTCTGTTCCTTTGGTGGCTCTGGCTACAACAGCGCCCGTGCTCAGAAATTGCACGTCTCCAGCACCGCAAGCTTTTCTTAGCTAGGTTTGGTTAAGCAAGGCCTGTGTTTAAGCCGGGGGCCAGCCTCTGTTTAACACGGGCATGCATTCCAAACTCTCTTGTTTTCAGATTACCAGTGGAAATTTTCCACCTCTCCTGTCTGGGTTTTCTTCTGCGCTGCTGTCACGGTTCTTACAAGCTGGAGCAGATCTCGAGCGGCTGGTGAAAGCCTCTGTGCCTTCCCTCTGCCTCTCCCCGTTTCTTCTACTGCTACGCTGCCGCTCACGCTTTGATCCGGTGCTGTCATTACCTGGGAGAGGCTCTACCAAAAGCCGGGGTCATCTACTCAGACAGCACCACGCTCAGGCTCTCACTGCTAGGAATGGGCTCTATGGGCGAAGAGACCTTCTCTGGGTGAAGACACCCTGGGATCCGCCACCCAGCTCAGCCCCATCTTCAATTTAGCATCATTTTGGAATGCCACCCCCTTGGGGGGGATGAAAGGCTTGCATTAAATCAGCCCTTCCTGTGCCAGGATGTTAAATTTAATGCTGAGGCCTGAAATCGGCAATAATTCAAGTAAAAAAAACCAAAAACCCTAGGCTTTGTCGTTCAACAACATCAGGGGTCGCTACAGAAACCTGTAATCTGTGAAGTTTACACTGTGTGTCACGGGCTCACGTCTTGCCTGAGTCAGAGGAGACTGCAAATATTAGAGTTTCACCGAAAAAGCAGGGGATTCTCACAAGCTCTGCGTTGCTATTTAATGCAGTGTGGAAAATCTGGGGAGAAAAGGTCAATCTGTGCCTGGCTATGCTCCCACTCCCCGTGGTTGGGAAAAATTCGGAAATTAGAGGCGTATAGGACAAGGGTTTCTTATCAGCTAAGCAAGAACTATTAGAGCTCTGAAGTTAAAAAGCAAACCCCCAAGGTGAACGTTGAGGTGTTCAGAATATCACAAAGACACGGCTAGGGAAAAGAAAGACTGAAAATGTTGAAAAATAGGAAATGTTAAGGCAGCGCTGCTGTTGTAAATGCTGTCTAGCAAAAAAAAGGCGATGGTATTTTTAAAAGCCGTTGAATTGATATTTTTGATAGTGGCATCCAATAACCCAAAAGTTCTGAAACATTCTGAGAAAAATTGGAACCTGCTTAATTCTTCTTGATAGCCACGGGAAACTGCATCCCTGGCACGCTGTCGGTGTTGGCTCATACAGAGCTACGAGGGTAGGCGGCTGAAGGCGATTGAGCAGCATAGGATTTGCCAAGTACACTGTGATTATAGCAACGTCCCAGCCAAATAACCTGATGAATCAGTGTGAAAAATCACAAGGCCAAGCCTAGGCTTGCCGTGCAGGTGGAGCCCCGCTGAGCGCCGACGTCAAGCAGGAACCTGGCTGCTTCACGGGCTGCTTTGCTGCGCGTTCAGGAGCTGCAAAACGTACACAAGCTTTATGTTACGGCACTTGAAGACACCGCCTGAACTATTTCATGCTCACTACTGTAGCTTTAAAAAAACACCAAACCCTTGCAAGCTTTGGGTGAACAGAAGAAAAGCCCTAAAAGTAAAACACGGCCCAAGCCATAGTAGCATTGCATCGCCTCAAGGGCTAAGTCAGAAAGACAAATGGCAGGAGGTGACAACCTCACGTCAACGTGACTAAGGTAATCCATAGAAGTGTCAGACCAAGTCTCCAAATTCATCTTTGGAGTCAAAAGTTGATTCCTCTACCAACAAGGCTCTAAAATGCTGAGCACTGTTTCACTGCCCGGGTTGAAGAACATCGCCTGAGAGCACGTGGTGTGTTCAGACGTGATTCCCCCTCCCTTGCCCCTGAAATTGCGGCGTTCTTACATAGGAAATAAAGCAGCAGCAGCCCACAGGCTCTGCCACATAAACAACAGGTCGAGAGAAAACTTTCAAGGTTCCCTCAGATTTTATGATCTAGCTCTCTCCCGGTTGCTAATAAAAAAATCAAAATATAATGAAAATCTCATTTCTTAAGATGTTTCTGCCTCCTGGTTATTCACATCCATGCTACAGTCCCACCTCCCACCCCACTCCCAGCATCCAGATCAGACATGGACATGAATATGGTAGTGAGACCCTGGCAGGGGTTGCCCAGAGAGGGGGTGGAGGCCCCATCCCTGGGACCATTCCAGGCCAGGTTGGCCGGGGCTGTGAGCAACCTGATGTGGTTCAAGGTGTCCCTGCTCCTGCAGGGGGGTTGGGCTGGGGGACCTCTGGGGGTCCCTTCCCACCCAAAACATTCTGTGATTCTATGAAGTTCAGCTAACATAGGAGCCAATATCGCCAATCACACTCAGCCTTTCAACTTCCAAAAAGTTACAGAATAAAGACACTTTAGGGTTGGGTTTTTTGTCTGCTCCCTCCCCCCCCCCAGGTTGCTGAGAACCCCAAACTGAAAAAATAGCAAAGACAAGTTGTGAACTATCAGGCCTAAACTTGCCTGTAAATCCTAGGAAAAATGAAGTATGTAGACCTCCCCCCCGTCCCCCCCGTGAACTGAAATTTCTTGGCTGCTGTGGGCTTTCATATGTGCTTCCTCCGTAACGAGAGTTTTCAGGCTCCCTCATCTGTTCCCGGCTACATCCTGTAATTCCCGGGGCTGGCTGCTGCTGCACTCCCAATCTGGGCAGCACAGCTTCCATGCCCTTATCGGTGACTCATCCCGATATTTGAAGATCTTAGGGATGAATCACAGCTCCGTGTTTGCCGAATTCCTTCTGCTGCCTGCGAAGGACGGCGCGCGCCGGCGGACTGCAGAGCAGAGCTGGAGACGCGGGAGACTTTGATGTTGGGGGGGCTCGAGGCGAGCGAGCGCTCTCCGAGGAGAGGGCTTAAATTCAGTTTATTAAATAAATAATATTTTTATATAATATTATTATATTAATATTATTTTAATATAATAAATTGCGCTTTGTCGGCAAGCCCAGGCAGCGACACCTCAACGAAAACACATCCTTCGGGTTTTTGCAGGGGGTAACCGGGCACGAGGCGGAATGAAAATGTTTGGGTTGGAATCTGGCATTTAAAATATGTTGGTGCTGGAAGGGCGCGCGCCCAAAGCGGCGCGGAGGAGGAAGTGTCACTCAGCGCCACGGCCCGCAGCCGGCGCGCAGAGCCCCGCTCGGCTCTTCCCTTTCAAACGTCAGCTGACAAATCAAAACGAGAACGGGCTACGCGGCATTAATACCAGTTCTACATTAAAGGCTTAACACAGGGCTCCTGTCTACTCACGTCTGAGGTCTCCAAATGCGGAGAAACCACACAGAGTTAATGATAATTGGTATCATATGGTCTTTATCAAAGCTTCCTCAAGAAAAGCAGCTTAAGGGGAAAATCCGTAAATGTGTGTCTTGACCACAGTCTACCAATCTTCTTCCGCATTGGAGCCTTTAACTAATTTGTTGGTTTAATTACTGAGGCACAGGAAAGTTTGCAAGAGTGATAATTGCGTATTCTTTGATTGCCGATCATTATGTCAAGCGGTCTTTATGAATTAAAAATAAACCCTGAGCTTAATATGTGAACCTGGGAAATCAGCCCGTGCCTACATCTGGCAGCCGAAGCCGACTTCTCCTGGCTGACAGCACAAAGTAAAAAAAGCAAAGCAACAGCAAAGTTCCGAACCCCTGAAATTGCTGGGACAGACAGTTAACTGCAGCCCATGAAAATCGGGGATGCAAAGTGGGTCAGGCAAGATAAATGAGGCTGCGGGCTCTCATTTGAGGGGGGGTTAGAGCCTTGTTAGGTGCCTTCTAATGTGCCACATACTTCTATCTTTAATTGGAGGGGGTGGGATAGCCCTACTGCACCCTTCTGAACCAGCGCCGGAGGAATTACCAGAAGGTCAAACGGAAGCGAGAGGCAGGGGGAGGAGGAAGTGGTAATTGAGGAGGCAAGAGATGATTGTGAAAGTACTCGGAGGAGTCTGTGTGTCTGGCAAGACGCAACAGGCCAGGCTACAGACAGGAGGCAAGGCACTTACTGGAACACCCTCCTTCCTCGCTTCCAGCCCAACGCCGTCGCTCGCCGGCCCCAGCAGCTGCCCAAGCACCAAAGCACAGTAGTGGTTAATTAGAATCATAATTAACTGCGGAATCTCTCCCAGTGTAACGACACAAATGTTGGCCGTACGCACCCTCACACGGCAATCAAGCGATGTAGCTACAGGGGCCTCTGCTGAAACACCTTCGTTTTGCAGAGATCAACCAAGACGATGACGGCAACCCCATGCAGTCAGTGGTTGAGTGGCCTTCCTCGTGTCCTGGCTCAGCTTACAGTTGGTCGTCTCTGTTCTTCCCAGTGTTTCCAAAATGGGGTCTCTTACAAATGTTTGCATCATTCTGCAAGAAAACTTGGTCAGAGCTTACCTAGGGAACAGACTTCAGTCACCAGCACAGCTTTTCACGTCCATGAAGAACTAAACACAGCTTGAAAGGACAAATTCAGAGGAAATGTTCTAAGCAAGCTGACCAACTGACCTACCTCTGCTGTTAATATCCTATTGAGAAGATACGAAGGTGACAAGTGGTCCTGGCTGGCACTACGGACGTAATGGAGGAGTTCAGAGTGGAACCTGAAATGTATGTGGGGAAAGAGGGACTGGGGGTGCATGAAAGAGGCCTTATGGCAGAGGCAACTCAAAGTGCAAAAACCTCCAAGGCTGAAAAAGAGTGCACTGGAAAAGGAAGGTGAAAGAAGCATTTGGGCAGTCATGGTACAGATAGAAGTGTCTGAGGCACAGAGGTGGTAAGATAGCCAGCCCACCAAGAGACAAAACCTCAGCATTTCCAGTGCTGTAGAGGTTCCAGTTGAACGTGAGGAAGAACTTGTTGAGTGTGAGGGTGGCCGAGCCCTGGCCCAGGCTGCCCAGGGGGGCTGTGGAGTCTCCTTCTCTGGAGATCTTCAACCCCCGCCTGGCCGCTGTCCTGTGCCCCCTGCTCTGGGTGAGCCTGCTTGGGCAGGGGGGTGGCACTGGGGGAGCTCCGGGGGGCCCTGCCAACCCCCGCCATGCTGGGATTCTGGGATTGATTGCAATCAAAATAAGAGAAACCAAGAGTCTGACAATTGCAGTCAATCAAGGAATAATGACTATCGCGTGGATATAGTAGCATGGGTTAAGAAAGAGGCTTGAATAAGTAGAAGCCACATGACTGAACACGTGACACATGTCTGAACACGTGACACATGACCGAACACGTGGCACATGACCGAACACGTGGCACATGACCAAACCAGTTACACAGGGAGACAGAGCCAGTTGGGTACTGGTGGTGGCTGGTGAAGCCTGGCTGGGAACAAAGCATTTGCCTAAGAGGAAATCCGGCGTGTTCGCGCCCCGCTTTTACAGCAACCCTGACTGTGAGTTGCTTTGATTTCCAAGGACTCTCTTGCAGATCAAATGGACTCAGGATTTTCAGCAGTTCTGCCAACCGTTGTTTACTAGCGTTACCTTACACCTGGAGGAGGTTCTTTACAACCCCCCAAGACATATTTTTAAATTATCCCAACCTCCAGACTGTGTAGTTAAAACACTTGACCTACTCTTCCGAATTTCTCCTCGGATCCCCACGCAACGCCCTGTTCTCCTAGACACACACGCGCGCCTCTGAAGAAGCTATCCTGACATGCAATGGTACCCCTGAGGTGCAAAAGCTGGCTATAAAAGAGAGAACGCAGTTCCTTATGCAGCACACCGATATTTGGTTTGCAGCTTTCAGTTATTTGAAAGCATCAAGAAAATAGCAACAGAACTACAACTGAAACCCCTGTACCGTTTGCATTTTTCTTTTTTCCCCTGTAGAGACGGGGGATGAAATACATAAGCAAAAAAAGGGGTTGTCACTTGAACTTTTTTGATAGGTGCTTCACAAGCAAGTTCAGTTTTCAAAAAGCAGATACATTTATAATGAATACATCATCTGCTTCTAATGAGGGTTTTGTTGGTGTAACATGTACTTTCAATACAGCTCCAATATATCTTTATAATGCACGCCATTTGCCGAGAGAGACAGTGCAATCATAAGGAAAGTATCTTAAAGTGTTTGTGTAGTATTTTTAGAGTTGCATTGTAAAGTGCAAAGCCACAACAGTAGATCATCATAATTCAAATTCAAAGGCAAGAAAATTCAATATTAAGTACTTTCTTCAGCGACGGCTCTGAGGCCGATACATTGATATTCTGCTGCGTAAGCCGACAGACAATATTTCAGCTAATGGGTTTTTAAAGTATGCACTGAACCTTGAAACACTTACAGCCGTGCCAGCTTTCTGCCTGTGATCCAGCCCACTCGGCAGTGCCATCACTCACGGGCAAAAGGTATTGGCAGACGGAGACCATCTTGGCGATCTTGATCAGAACTTGGAAACCTGGTTACAAAGGAAAAGGGGAAAAACCAAATCACGGTGGTATCCAACAGCTGCTCTGCAGCTCTTGCGACACTCCTTATTCCGTATAATTCTGTCATATCCTCCTGAGTGTTTTCCAGGCTGATGCGTCCTGTTATTTAGTCGTTGCTCATCCAGGAGTCACGCCAGACCTCTGATCATCCCGTCAACCTTCTCTGGGCTTTTTCCAGTTGCCCACATCCTTTTGGGAGTGAGGGGACCAGAACTGCACCGACTGCTCTACACCGACCCACAACAGATTCACAGCCTCGTAGGCATCTCCATTCCTGGCGTTTGATTTCCTCCTTTGACTGCCAGCCAGTGTTTTCAGGGCACCATGGGTTACAACCGAGGTGGAACGAGGTGGCTGAGAGCTGTAGGTGTAGAGATGAGAGCACTTCTCCCACCTCTCGTGTGTCACGGCTTTCGCTGCCTTGTGCATCATCTCGTCACGCGAGTCATTTCGTCTCACCGTCTGCAGCCCACTGTACTTGGTTCTCAGCCCTGCTCCCATGAAAACCCTGGTATCATCAACAAACTTCATCACCATACGGTTCTCCCAGTCATTTCTCAATATACCAAAAAATCCTTGCACACCCTGCTGGTGATCTCTCTCCTTTCCGAAGGCTGGTTACTTACTACTCCTCAATTTTTCCTGTCTTCTAATTACTCACCATGTAAATACCTTCCCTCTCACTCCCACGGTGCCTTTAATTGCCAAACACTGTTTCAAAATCTGCATTAACTGGGAGTCGGGACGCCCATAGCAATGGGGTTCCCTCAAAGAACTCAGAAAATATGAGGGTTAACTTGCCTTTGCAGAGACCCCACCGGCTCCTCCCAGATATGTGATGTTTATCAAAGCGTGAGCTAAGCCTGGTCTAGAGGATGGGCCCTCCTTACTTGTCCAGTCCTTATGTCAGGCTTCCCAGTCTGCAATTCGCTGTAGTGCTGCATTCCCCATTCTCCAGACTAGGTGACAGCTTTTTGCTTTGAATTCCCTAAATGGTAGAACTTCAGAGCTGGTAGAAAGACAAAACTACTTTTAAATGACTACTTTGTAAAAAAAGTAGTTCCCCTTCTGAAACGGAGCGCGACAACGACAGATCCGGGGACATTTGCTGCACGAACAAGAAAACTGAATTAACCCCCATTCCACTTGCTGCTGAGTGGTTTGGTGCCCCCCCCCCGAGAGCATTCAAGGTTTCTAATATTGGAAAGGCTTCAACATTTTGTGAGCAATCCTATTCCTCTCCGCACTCCCCTACTCTGCTGCCATTTGTGAGTCTCCAATAAGATGGAGTCTTCTTCTCGCTGGCCCTAGGACTTGTGCAATTTTAAAATTGTAAGTATTACCATTTCCCTTTCCTTCCTTTCTATTTGAAAGCACTATCTTGCTTCTCCCTTTACCCTCCCTCCCCTCCTCCCCACTGGTTAAAGACCCTGGTTAGACCTTTGGTGTTTTCCTGTGGAACAGCCTATCAATACCATCTGTTGATAACAGGGCACAGGGGCTGGAAGTATTTTGGTTTGGTATTTTTGATGTTCAAGTTGAGCCTCATCGGCTCCTGGCGAGCAAAGATCTGGATGCTGGCTTCACATCTTGTCTACGCACAGCCCGGAAATCTATCGGAAGGAGACGATGTGACTGCTTCTCCCGAATCCATTCGAATCTGTTGCTCTCAACAGGATCACAGCTGGTGGGGAGATTTCTTAGGGCCTCACAGTTTCATGCTGGGTCCAAAGAACCCTTTCAAATGTAACGGTGGGTGATAACCCAAGTAGTGTTAAGGGAGCCAAACAGCACTTGCAGCCCATGTAGGAACCATCTTCATTGCTTGTGCACAAACCAACTTGCCCTGACTATATTTGAATGGCTAACCTTATTCAACATGATCCAAGCAGAGAGATGAAAAACTCTGCTAACACTCAGCAATTTACGATAATAAGGGGTTGTAAGAACTGTTGAAGGACCATACGAGACTGAAAAGCTGGGCAATAAAATGTCAGCTCAAGTTCAACATCGACGCATGTAAAACGACGCGCCAGGGAAACACAAATTCTAACGGCACACACAAAAATTGAGAGCTGAGCTGACCGTTATCAAGTCTTGATGTTACAGTCAAGAGGTCCCCAAAAACATCATCTCAGTGTTCACTGGAGGTCAAAAAGCAATTCAAACATTAAGAACTATTAGGAAGGAAACAGCAAATGAAACCAAGAACATTGTTATGCTGGCACATCCATGGTTTACCTGCATCCTGAATACTCCGGTCTCCTCAGCTCAAGAAAGGCTGTACCCATCAGTGCTGGGGGGGTCAGTCAGAGCAGCCTTATCAAAAATACAGAACAGCTCCTGGACAAGGAACGGCAACGTAAACCAAGACTCTTCAGTTTGGAAAAGAAGGTCCACCAGTCATCCTGCAGGAGCCCACTGGGAGCGCTACGACAGGAGGAAGCTGGGCTTGAAACCGTCTGGTAGGAAGCAAATCTGGAAGGTGAAGTTTAATCTAAGCTGTCGCAAACACGCACCATTATGCATTGGTTTAAGCTAGCTAACACTTCCACATTTGGGTGGGTTTGGTTTGGGGTTCTTTTGTTGATTTTTTTTTTTAATATGGTGCATAGTTGCTTAGTGCGTTGGATCACCCTTGTTCTTTTGCAGAAACAGAGGAAGCCGGCTCACGATCCTCACACAAGTGGATTCTTTCTTTTTAGCTTCTCTTGTACAATGTAGAAACTCTTCTCCATTGTAATTCTCTGGCAAGACACAGCCAGACTCAGATGCCCTGAACCTCGGCAGAGCAAGAGGCAAGAAATGTGGAGGTAAGACGGGGACCACCTCAATCTCTCTTTAAAACCGGTCTGTTACAGTTAGGAGAAGAAAACACAGAGCAGATTACATTTGATATCAGCTCTCAGCTTTTCCTCATTTCTTTGGCTTTAAGCAGCTCTGCCACGTGCCTGCTCATGGAAGGCAGCCCGGCTGGGGGGGGCAAAGGCCACCTCAGCCTGCTCTGCACGAGCGGCCCCGCTGCGGATCGCCAGCTCTCCTCCTGCCCCTGAGTTTCCACGGCCCGTAACGGCTGTAGGGGCAGACACACCTAACGTGGACCTGCTGGTGTAGGAGGCCGTACCAGCTTAGCTCTGAAGGCCTAGCCCTCCCCTACGCCTTTAATGCCGTTTGATCTCCCCAGCACTGCCAGCGTAGCACGGAGAGGGCTTCGCAAGAGGCAGAATTTGAGTAGAAGCTTTTTCCATGTGTTTCGAGCTTTTTCATCAGTAGTAGGCATGGCTCTATGTTCCTCTCCAACCAAACCATTAGGTAGATGCAAAGCATGCTTCTGACGCTCTGCAGGGGGTGTCCATGGAGAATTTTTGCCTGTATTGCCACAATCTTCTTTACCTCATCCTTAAATGAATTTGGTTACGTGAGCCTGCTAAGGAGGTCTGAGGCTGGGGGCTCTGTGTTCGCAGCATTCTAAATGAATGTTCTAAATGGCCCTGATTTCAATTGATATTCAATGGAAGTTAATCATTAATGACATCCCTCCATCTAAAATCGAACATGGACTGATAGGCTTCCTATTCCCATCAGCTCGTGCCATCGTGAGACGGCAAACAGGGCTGTAGGTAGGTGCAAATGTGAGTTAAAAGAGAAAAGTAAATCACGTGGCTTAGCTTATGTACCTGCTGGGGCCAAACCGAAATGCTTTTCCTGCTGCCTAGCCTGCTCGGTGGAATGAACATCCCCATCCACCATAGAAATCCCGCTCTTGATACGACGTATAACGGGGTCCTAACCACAGGAGGATCAGCTGAACATCCAGTCCCCCCTCCCCGTATTCCCACAGATGAAGACACAGCCTAAAATCCCGATGACCCACTGCCATAATCAAAGAGCAAACGTCGCCCCAGTATCTCCCACTGCTTTCTGCAGGTGACGTGTGCTCTCTATCACAGACAGGAGAAACTTAGGGGGCTGGATGCCAAGCAAGATAAAGAATTAGCTCAGGCACAGCCAGCACTTGAATCTCCAAAGGTGTTTCAACTGAAACAATACGTAGCAGGAATCAGGTTTTCTTAACAGTATTTAAGAAAAAAAAAAAATCCCAAAAAACCAAAAACCCCAACCAAACCAAAACCCCACAGCAAATATACGCATGTTTGATTTTTATCTCACTGCCATAAAAATGTAGTCTTCCCCCCCCCCCCCCCCGCCCCCCCCCCTTTTATATTGAACCAAATACGCTATAAATGAACTCCTGCTTCCTGTCTGCACCCAAAGACTGGGATGACATTGCTTCTGGAAAGAAACATTCCCATCCGTCTTTTACATTAAATTGATTAATTGTTTTTCCATTTGTATTCTTTGTGATGTTCCTCCAAACACTCCACAAATTATCTAGCCTTTAGAAAGCCAGAAGTTGTTTGGCTTTCCACCCCCCCCCCCCCCCCCCCCCCCCCCCCCCTCTTTAAACTCGAATGCAGCTTGAGAGACTTAAGATCTCACATTAGTTTTAACTGCTTCACTGTAGACCTGCTGGCACCATGGACAACAAGGGAGGGCTCCAACACGCCGCGAAGATGCGCTCGTCCCGGTGGCCAACAAAGAGCCCAAAGCGACCCCTGTGATTAGTGCTAGCGAGACTACATTTACCATATTATTAATCATTAAAGCCTGACTCAAAATTCAGGCGGGCTCGTACTTACTCCGTGGGTCAGGGAGCTTTACCAGAGCTCATTAACTGCGCCGGGCCACTCATTTACTCCTTCTGCCACAACCTTTTTCCTAACGCAGGAGGGGAAAAAAAATGAAATACAGGTGATTTTTGTGTTTGCTGCTTGATCTCAACAAATGGAAGCAGCAGGAGCGGTTTGCTTGTCAAGGGGACAGTAATTCTTCAAATCCCTCTAAAGAGATAATGAGTGGCAGCGCAATGCTTTTGATCTGTCATAATTATGAAAGAAAAGAGAGCGGATGCAAAGCTCGTGTGCCACGGGAAGGTCACTCGCTTTTAAATGCCTCGGATTCCCTCTCTGGCTAAGCCCAGCACGTCCCCAGCGCGGGCTATTTTTAGGCAGAGCCGTGGGTCCGTTACACATCCTGTCCCTATAAAACGCGTGCCTTGCTGGTGACTCTCCTGTAGGGCAGCTAATAAGTAGGTAGGAAAATGACGTCTCGGTACCCTTGGCTCCCATGCTCCTGCAAGGAAGGACAGCAGGAACGTCTCCTCTCTGGCGTCAAACAGTCCCCCGGCAGCATACATGCAATTTAAATTATTACAAGGCAATGTTACAAGTATGAACCCTGGCACAAAATAAAGTAATTACATTTAATTAGGCGGCCAAAAAAGTGATGGCCTGAGACCCGGGCTGCCTTAGATGTAGCCTTTTGTTGACTTAACACAGGACAGGTAATGAATGAAACTTCAAAGTGTAAGCAACTAAATTGCTACTTAATTAGTGGAGCCCTAGTCAAAACCACAGCAAAACAAAACAAAAAAAAAAACCAAACCCGCAATTTTCTTTTGTCAAAGGAATTCAGACAAAGATCCCACGTCTCAGAGAGGCCCTGAAATTATGGATTATTCTATTAAGTACGTGGTTGTGTTCAAAAGCCAGTTTCTGGTTTCGTTAGCGCAGGGTCCCCAAAAAGTGCAAGGCTGGCAGCCCCGGAGCCCGACACGGTTTGGTGCAGGCAGGTTCCTGGCTGCCGGCTCTCACGTGCCTGCCAAGCATCCAGGGCTGATGTTTAATCCTTGGGGAACTCTGATCTGCGGGTCCGCCCACACCACACAACCCGCCACGGCGGGACAGCTTTCAGAAGTCAGAAATGATGGAAGATCGAGCAAGAGGAAAGTAGGTATCATTAACGCTAGGTTTTTGTGTACAACCTCTCTCAGTTTTGCTATTTCACATCCAGGACCGCACAGTTTGCCAGAGCCCTCTCTGGAAGCCTCTTACGCTGCTTCATCACACTGTTAAACGTGAAAAAGAGAAGTGGGTCTGATTAGCACAATGAGTTACACTAGTCTGCCACCTCTGGGCCAGCATTTTATTCTAAGTTCAGAGACAAACCCAAGCTATTTATTGTTCCCATCCCATTCCTCACACGCTTACATGGGGTCTCCACTCCCAAGAGGTGCTCAGGATGGGTTGCCAGGAGCCTCAGCAGCCCATGGAGCCTTTATTTCATGGGTCTGCCTACAACCCTGTGTCCACTGGTGAGAACAGCTGGAAGGTAAAATATCATCGACTACAGAGATTTCTACCTGGCTGGGGTCTTCCCTCTCAGCCCCTTTCAGTGCCGCAGACCCTTCCGCCCCTGGTAATTCTGCCCACGTTTAACTCCACTGCCCGCCTGCCCGGCTCTCGCACCTCTCCTTTTATGTCTCCCCCCACTCTCATCGTTCCCTCCTGCTTGTT
>JADKXX010007528.1:0-26520 GCA_017310255.1 Butorides virescens
CTCCTTTACCGATAAAAGCAGCCGTTCTGAGATAATCTCAGCGCTTCACTGAAGTCAGTAGGATGGTCTCGTCATCCTCTGCTCCGCTCCTTTTCAGGACAGCGTCAGAAAAAGACCCAAGTGTAAAATAGCAAGAGGGAGAGAAAAGAAGCAATTCTACAGAATTTCACCAAGTTTTGGAACAGATAAGCAAGCACCAGAGGGACGCTAAAAGCAAGCGTGGGCCAGCTGAAATTGGATTTAAATTACATTCCTCATATCTTTCAACAATACATAGAAATGATTTTTTTTTTTTTTAATTATTTAAGGTAGATTGTGAAGTGCTATCTGAAGTTTTGTTTTCCAGATATGATTAAAATGCAAATGGAGGGAGAACGCATGTAGGCTTCCGCTGCTACAAATCTGCGTTCGCCGAGGAGCATTTTCCTTGCAAAAAGAGGGAGGAGATCGGCGCTGCCCGGCCCCTTTTCCCCAGAGGAACCCAGTCGCTGGGAGAGCAAAAGGAATGCGGCTGCTTGGATGGTGCACGTTAATGCCCAGGCAGAGCAGGGACACGTTAGAGATTAGGAAAGACCCAGAGAACACAACGAAGAACACGCCTGCTGCCCTCTGCTAGCGCCAAGCCCGCGGGTCCCGAGGCCGTCGGCACGTCACCGCCCCGCGGCGTTCCCGGGGCACGCAGCCGTGGGCTCTCCTTGAGCTGCCGACCGATTAACGGCCGCATATCAGATACCCTTAGTGAAGGAAAACATCCCTAAATCAGTAATTCTCTTTCAAATCCATTAATAACCCTCTCTCAAATCTGTGTGGGTAGCTAGAGAAGCATTTCACGCGTCTTACCTCCTCAGGCTACTGTTACACCAAAGCCCTCCTGCCTGTCTACCCATTATATTTCCATCACTTTTCTTGATAAAAATCCTGTTTTGCAAGGCAATAATCTCCAGAGCTAAGTATACACAAATGTCAAGGTCCCACGATGGTGCCCTGAAGACACAGAGAGCCTGAAGAGCCCCTTGATCTCCCAGAAGAGTCGTCATGCCTGGTTAGTGACAGATAAATCTGAAGCCCTTTCAGAAGAGCCAGTCCTGACCTTATCCACAACATGGGACAAAACTGATCTTTGTTGCTCCGGAGGGGAGGGCTCAGGGACATCCTTACTGCCCTGGGATAGAAATCTGAGAGAGGACTGAAGAGGCAAACACCCTTCACCGTAAGATTTCCATGGGCCCAGTGTGGAGCCATTGGATTCCTTTCCTATTAACCAATTTCCTCCTCCCTCGGTCAGCCCCTGCGGTTGTGCCATCTCACCGGCTCGGAGGCATCTCTTGGATCAAAGGAGATAGAGCTGCAATTGCTCCTCGCTGAATAACCTGAGCAGTAATCCCAAGGCAAGACACAACAAACTCCCCCGTTCATCCGTCCCAGTTTCTGCTTCCTCCTCTCCCCAGGGCGTTCCTCATGCGGAGGATCCTCACCCCTACAGCAGCCCAGCCTTTTCTGCCCAGCTCATTTTCTGAACAACAGTGACTTTACAGCTCCGTTTCCCTTTTCCTAACCTTGCTCAGGCTGCTCATCATTTTCCATTTCTTGCCCAAGGCTTTCTGGCATTTGTCTCAAGCTTTCCAGGCAGCTCCTAGTTTGATACCGGCCGTATCAGCCTCGTGACCTTCTCCTCCCCTCCCCGAGGTGCCACCACACGTTATTTCTCCCCCATCAAACCTGGCCAGGCTCACTCTCACACATTTCTGCTAGCCCACTGCCTCAAGCACTTTGCTCTTTGACAGCCCCCCACCATCACCCTCTCTTCTGGTACACAGAGAGTGTTAAAAAATGACTACGTGTGCCCAAAAGTCATTAAAGAAACAGCAGTTTTGTGAATTCCTATTCATGCACAGGTCATCTGCAAGCAGATCCCCAATGCAAATGGGATCATCTCCAAATCCTAGCCTTTGATTTAAAAATACGTAGGACATCTTCCTGCTGTAACAGCGTGCCTTAAGGCGCAGAAGCAGCTATGACTCGTCAGAAAAATATTCTAATAGAACTGAAGCCATGGCTCCTGAAGGCCATCCTAAACAGCTATTCTAGGGCACGCCATGCTATTTCATTCACTGTCCCATAAATTTCATGATTAAGTTGAGCAATTCTATGTTCATTTTTACTGTCTGACTCATCTGCACACATGCACGCTCCCAGCAGCCAGGCGGCAAAAGTTTCCACCTTGCTGCTTACAGCTGTTTTGGTGAAAGCTTCTACCTGGCTTTATTTTTTAGGCTTTAACAGGGGTAATGATGTCGTCGTAAAGAAACATTAAAGCATGCTTGCTCTTAGCTATTTATTTCTTGGCGATGGCAGGGTTAGGTTAACGGTTGGACTTGATGATCTTAAAGGGCTTTTCCAACCTAAACGATTCTATGATTCCCTAGCTATTTATTTATTTATCTTTGAGCTATTTCAGGCTAGAGGAACACCTAGCCCCGCAGGAAGGTTTTGCTTCCAACGCAGCCTGACAACTACGCACCCAGGAATTACTCAGACACTAATGTAGAATCATAGACTCCTAGAATGGTTTGGGTGGGAAAGGACCCCCAGAGGTCCCCCAGCCCAACCCCCCTGCAGGAGCAGGGACACCTTGAACCACATCAGGTTGCTCACAGCCCCGGCCAACCTGGCCTGGAATGGTCCCAGGGATGGGGCCTCCACCCCCTCGCTGGGCAACCTGTTCCAGTGTTTTACCACCCTCGTTGTAAAGAATTTCTTCCTTATATCCAGTCTAAACCTACCCTGGTTTAGTTTGAAACCATTACCCCTCGTCCTGACACAGCTGGCCCTGCTAAAAAGCTTGTCCCCATCTTTCCTATAGGCCCCCTTAATGTAACGGGCACAACATAAAACACCAGGGGAAAAAAACCACACCAAGAAGGAATGGAAAGGAAATAGAAGCAGAAGCTTGCATAGAAATAGTGCTTTCCTTGTGCATGATACATTCTGTGGTATGCTAGGTTTAAAAAGAGGGTTCCGTTCTGAGAGAGCAAAGCTCTGTGATCCTAAATGAGCTTTAATGAACAGATACAATTAAGTGAGGGGCACTTCAGTTGGTCAGCATGCGCTGCACAGCATTTCAGGTTGGCAGTAAGAGAACTGCTCTGCTCACGTCCCTTGCAGCGGTATAAAGAGGGGGTTTGTCTTCTACTACCAGGGTTTTGTGGGGGAAGAAGAGGTCCAGGGCTAGGGAAGCGTTCAGCTGCGTAACAGCAACACCAGTTCCAGCCGACGCCTGATGTACAAGCAAACCCAAACTCCTTTCACAACTGTCAGCAAGAGTTAAGCCAGCCTTGTGCTTTGGGGGGAAGGCAGGCTTGGATCAGGTCAAGGACAGGAGCACCTCCCTGAAGCACCCCAAGGAGACGTCCTGCCAACAAGGCAGAGCCATTACAGTGCCTGGCTCCCATTTGCCAAAGCATCCACGCTGCCAAAGGTGGATCAATGCCATCAGGGATGGATCCATCTCTATCAGGAGGAAAAAGATGTTCTGCAAAGCTGTCTTAAATAAAAACGACAATAACCTGTCCCCTTTCTAACTACTTTAAAAAAAAAATAAAATTAAAAGCAGCCCTTTTCTCTCTTCTTTTCTGAGCAGAACAGCTTAACTTTCAGCCAGGAAAGCTGTATGAGGGAGGTGTCTGCCAGGGCACGGCGCCCCGTATTGCCCAACACCCTTCCCGGGAGGTGAGGACCCGCTGAAGCGAGCCAGAGGGTCGCTCCTGTGGCACACATCTAGGATGACCAGCCCACCCATTCCAGGGTACCTGAAGAAGGACCAGGCAGAGGAGACACACACAACAACCATCCCCAAACTGACAAAAAGCCATGGCAGGCTACGCTGGTCCTTTCTCTGGAGCTGCAGTGGCTAGGGTAAGAAGGAACAGAGAGGTTACAGAAGGTTTTTAACGCAGCGGTAAATACAGGGAGAGTGTCCAGGGAGATTACAAGTCTTCTGCAATGGAGATGATGCAAGAATCTCAGAGGAACGGCTTAGCTGTAATCATTCTTGACCTTGGGAAGGGGCTCGAGTTACCTGGAGGTCCTTCCCAGCAATCTTTCTTCCGTAATACTATACTCCCAGCGTTTAGAATTTCCCAGAACGCACGGAAATACCTATGGCCATGCAGAGTCACACCCCAAGCAGAAGCTATTTTGTGGGACAGTTTCCTTGCCACACAAAGGAGACTTCAGCACCCAAAGCATCTCAGCCCCAGGGGCAGTGTCCGGGTTTGCCTCCCAGCAGCAGAGCGTGTCCTGTTCGGATGGGCAGGGCGGGCACTGGGGTTAAAAGCACGAGGGAGGAGGAAAGCCCCCTCCCCATCCCTCACCCTCTTCCTTTGAGGAGTACGCTGGCAGCTTTCTACAAGTCCCCTACCTGCCCATCTACCCCACCCCCTTCATTCCACAGACCAGCACCCACTGAGCTGCGCAGTATTTGGTGCTGGCTGCTTCCATCCATCTCAACAGCATCCTTCAAACCCAGCAATTTTTTATCCAGTCCTTTTCTCCTGCTCCCTTCACCAGGGCAGGGGTGGCCTTCCAGCTCAAATACAGGTGTTATTGCCTGGCTGAGAGCCATTTGGGCAACCCAGGTGACCCGCCACTGCTCATGCAAGTCCCCCAGAGGCCACCAATACCCACAAAGCAGGGATAGCTGAATTCCAGTTTGGCTGCCGTGGGCAGCGAGATGCTGGAGCTGCCTCCAGCCCTAACGAAGCGGTGTCAGGGGCCGAGATGCAGCGCTGGGTACCCATGGGGGTATTGCAAGGACCTGCTTGGACTCCCCAGCAGAACCTCAGCAGCGGTGCCCGCACGGAGCAGCACCAGCGCCACGCTCCCAGATCCAGGGGCACCGACAGCCCTGGCTCAGGCTCCACGGAGCCAGCACCGCAATCCAGGCTCCAAACAGCATCGCCGCTGCAGGCAGGAGTGAGGGAACTTCATTTCTTCCTTCACTTACCATTCTAGTGCACGGAAAACTTTTTGCTGCTGCAGGGATTTGAACGGGACTGATATTTTCACCCCACGGACGCTTCATTGTCAAGGTCTCAGACCGAAGGTCATGGGTAGAGCAGCCTGGCAACCTTTGTGATGGGACTCAGGGCAGTGTCTGCATCCGCGATGCGATCGGTCACATCCTGAGCGCCGTGTCGCAGCTTTTGCGCTGCAAATTGGGTGCAGGTCCCGCAGAGCTTGGGCTCAGCTTTGCTATCACAGCTTTTAGCAGTTTTACGCCATGGAGCATGCAGTCCAGCCAGAAGACACAGCCTCCCCCCCCCGGCAGATGGGGCCACATCAGTGTTCTAGCTGTCTTCAGTGAAATCAGGGTAAAACCAAGGGCTCTCACTTGTTCTGTGTCCTAAAGTCCAGGCTAACAACGGGGTCCTTCCAGTGTCAGTCAAACATATCAAACTAATACCCACCTGAACCACAGTGGGTCAGGAATATCCCAGGGGGTCCAAGAGCCTCGTTGCTACCATCATGCCTGCTCCACAGCAACAGCCAGGACGTCATAGCATCATAGAATCATGGAATGGTTTGGGTGGGAAGGGACCCCCAGAGGTCCCCCAGCCCAACCCCCCTGCAGGAGCAGGGACACCTTGAACCACATCAGGTTGCTCACAGCCCCGGCCAACCTGGCCTGGAATGGTTCCAGGGATGGGGCCTCCACCCCCTCGCTGGGAAACCCCTGCCAGGGTTTCACCACCCTCACTGCAAAGAATTTCTTCCTTAAATCCAGTCTAACCCTCCCCTGCTTCAGTTTAAAGCCATCCCCCCTTGTCCTGTCCCAGCTGGCCCTGCTAAAAAGCTTGTCCCCCCCTTTCCTCTGGGCCCCCTTGAAGCCCTGACCGGCCGCACTCAGCTCTGCCCGCAGCCTCCTCTTCTCCAGGCTGAACACCCCCAACTCTCCCAGCCTGGCCCCAGAGCAGAGGGGCTCCAGCCCTCAGATCATTTTAGTAGCCCCTCGGATCATTTTAGTAGCCCTCCCCTGGCCCCGCTCCAACAGGTCCATGTCCTCCTTGTGCTGAGGGCTCCAGAGCTGGACGCGGGGCTCCAGGGGGGGTCTCCCCAAAGCGGAGCAGAGGGGCACAATCCCCTCCCTCGCCACTGGCCATGCGCTCCCCTGGAAGCTACGATGGAGCTGGTGTTATCTTCAGGAACGAGGCGTTGTGCAACGCCGGTTTTTGGGCACCAAAAGAAACAAAGCAGCCCTGGCCAAGCCCTGCGCAGAGCTGGGAGCACAGAAATGCAGCTGGGGCCGTGCCGTCAGCAAGGTAAATCGCCGTGCAGCCGCTGCCAAACCACTTGTTTTGCTGTTTGCATATTACAGCAACAGGATCCATCACCTCCGCAGGCTTTACAGAAACACCTCAATTTTCTTTTCCCGGACTTCATCTATTTTTCTTCTCTCCCTCTCTCTCACACACTTTGCCTCATACTCCAATGACAGGAATAAATTATTACGTGGGATCTTCATGCACATCTTTAGACATCGCGGCAACAAAGACACTACCGACAGCCTTAGCGATGGATGCAGCTAAACTTGAATTCGCTCCCAAACAGAAAAACACACAGAAGCCTTCTCTGAGGAGCTGCAGCACCTCTGGAAATAACAAATTGATTCCACGCAGCAGGAGTGGGTTAAGCTTCTTGTTTTCCTAGGAGAGTTAATATTTAGACCTTCCCGCCTGAAACATTTGGAAACCCTCACTAAAAGTTGTTGGGCAAACCAGGCTCCACAAGGCCCCTTTGGAAACCCAACAGTTGCATCACAGAAAAAATGGCAGATGGGGCAGAAACGTAAAAATCTAATCCAAAAGGAATGAACGAGTTCTTCACCACCTCCCCCCCCAACATTGAATCAGCAAGGACACGATGCACCATGGTTTTCTTGCAAGGTGCACGGAGCAGGGCAAGGCGCTGATTAGCAGCTGGGAAGGAGCAGCTGGGTTTACCTGAGGGTCTGGTACAGCCACCAAGAAAGATGCAGCTTTTTAGAAAGAGGCCTGCAATTTAAACGAGCAGTGCTGCAAGGTTGTATGATGGCTTGCAAGGGTGGGCAGAACCCAGCAGTAGGTCAGCCCACCTGAGCCATCCCCCCGATTCGGAGCAGCCAGCCTCTCTGGCCTCACCACGGCACCACAGCAGCCGCAGAGCCCCCTCTCAAAGGCTGATGTCTCACTACGAGGTATCACAGAGCATCACAGCGGCGATCGGATCATCAAACCATGGAGCCTTTACTACGGCAGCTGGCAAGTACAAACATGCACACCTCCAGATCCTGTTTCAGCCGCAAGATCTAGATGACCTCTAGGGGTCCCTTCCAACCCAAAACATTCTATGATTCTATCTTCAGTAGCTATTGAAACCTACAGTTCATCTGATGAATGGGGAGGAGGGAAATACCAGATTGGAGATTTATATGTTACAGTGGGTCATTAGAACCAGGAAAAGAGCTTCTGTGTCAACAGGAGACCCATTGCCATTGGTATCCTCATATTTCACCCACTGAAATGGCGGCCTCTTTGGCTCACCACTGCTCTCCACAGCAAGCAAAACACCGGTGTGCATAGTAAAACCTCAAAGATTATTTTTTTTTCTTCCCATCTGGGTCAAGCATATAGCAAACACGTTGCTTTTCTCTGAGCTCCTCTCCCCGTGCCGCGCAGGAGGCACCCACAAGAACGGCCGCGCTGGGCCTGGTGAGGTCCACGGAGCTGAGGACCTTGCCTCTGCCCAGAAGGCCACCTAACCACGGCCATGTAACCATGACCATGTAATGAAGAGGAAACGGCGAAGCTCTGTGCGTCGGCACAGCAGCATCCTCTGGGGTATTACTCTAGTGAAGGAAGGTTCTGCCTCGTGATAAGCGCCAGCTGTACGGACACACGCGGACTTCGGTCACCTCCCGGCAGCTCGATCAGCTCTCCTGCACGCCAAGCATTGTCCAAACGCTCCTGGAATGAGCACTGGTTTCTTACAGCATGCGGCTCCCTGGGCGCGTGCTGAAAGCACTGAGGTCCATCTCACGTGTCTACAGCAACCAACCAATGGCCCTTTCCAATGCAGAGCTCTGATAAGTTACGTCATTTAATAGTTTCTTTATAGCGAAGAAAACTCAAGTGGAGCAATGGGATGCTTTATCTGGCACTTTGCTTTCTGAGATCTCAGTCCTGGGCAAGGTACTAAGCCCAAGCAAAGAAAGCTTTGCAGTTTCTCTCCTCCTTCTTTGCTGAACTGTTCTCACAAAACCCTGGCATGACCACGGCAATGCTTCCCAAATCACTGGCAGCTGAGCCCTGGTTCAGGATAAGTTCCCCCCCTGCCCCGCCTTACAAGTTTACACGTCTTAGCTTGTCTGTCTTCAACATCACGCCCAACGAACTCTGTGTTAACCTCTGCTTGGGCAACACCAGCTGGAAATCTTCTGAGCAGAATTTCTATTCGGAAGATGCCAAGGAGATCACAGAACAGGCATATGAATCCATGAATCCCAGTTCATTTCTGGGACCTGGTTTTGGCTTCTTCACAGATTCAGATATCCGAGCTAGTCGCATTTGCCCTCTGTTTTTCAAGGTTGCTTTGGACCAAAGATTTTTTTTCAAAGGAATGAGAAAGAAAGGAAAGTAACCCTCTGGAGAGGAACAGGGATTTGTGAGGCCTGTGAACAAGCCTTGGAGTCCTATTTACCCTTCCTGCAGCAGGGCATCTCTATCTTGAGGGACTACTGACCTACATAATGTCTACAGAAGACTAATTAGGAGGCAATTAAGAAAGAGGATTGCATTTTAAATGGATAAGAGTTAAAAATAATTCAGTGGCAAAGCCAGCTATCAACACGTAGGAAGAATTACTTTGCAAATAGGTGACATTCGCTCCGTGTGGTAGCAACAAGACCAGAGTCCCTATTTTCTATCAGGAAAGTACAGTTCTGTTGCTTCGATTCGAGTAAGTTAATGACAGACGGGCGGGGTGTTTGGTTGGGGTTGGTTTATTTGCTTCAGTAAAACAAAAGCACCTTATCGGGGAACTTTCCAGCAAGGGTCAAGGGGCGTTGCTGAAGACCAGCAAGAAGAGCGGTGAAGACCACTGACTCCTACAGCCTCACCGCTCCTCTCCGGTAAGCTGACTGCAGACACCTTCCACCACGCCCCAGCAAAACATCAGACAAGTCTCCAACACCCTTTCCTGGAAAAGCCTTGCTGTTAAGAGCTATAATATCATGTCTGATGTTCTAACCACATCCTGCTATTATGATTTTACAATCAACATGCAGTTGGAGACAAATGGACAAAATAAATTCTTGTTGGGAACATGACCTAGAAGAACCTTGGTGTCTCAGCATTAGAGAAGATAGGAAGGTGCTAATGACTACATTTTATCAAAGTTAGACTGATTATTAATTATCAACAGTGGCTAATTTCCTATCACAGGTTTACATGAAAACTGACCGTAGTTATCTGCATGGGTTTTCAGAGGCTGACTACTCACCTCATACCATAAAGCTATTTTTATCAGGTTTATTACAATTTATATTCTTTTTCTTGCCAGCCAAGAGAGCTGAAATTTACTGATGGCTCGAATAAAGTTGCAATTTCAGCTTCCCATTTTATAAAAGCTGGACTACACCACTTTAAAAGCCTCGCTGCCTTCTCTGCATGGTGGTGCAACAGGGCGCTACAGCAAATTGCTTCATCGCAGAACGGACTGTCAAGACCAAATTTAACCTCAGGATAAGCAGGGTATACAGCTCACCTCAGGCAGCATAAGAGGCCTGCTTTCTTGCATGCCTTTTTTTTTCTGGGCTCCTTCACCGCTATAGTTTCCTCTAAGAAAGCATAGGATTTATTTCTGAAAATGCTGTCTCCACAGTTAATCTTTTAAAAATGTTTCCTCAGGTTGTTTGCAAGCAGAACAAATACTTTTTTTTATTAAGATACCCAATTATCACAATTCTAGCCTACAATTTGGTCCTTTATGAGTTCTCCATTTCTAGAACCATAGAATCACAGCATGGTTTGGGTGGGAAGGGACCCCCAGAGGTCCCCAGCCCAACCCCCCTGCAGGAGCAGGGACACCTTGAACCACATCAGGTTGCTCACAGCCCCGGCCAACCTGGCCTGGAATGGTCCCAGGGATGGGGCCTCCACCCCCTCTCTGGGCAACCCCTGCCAGGGTTTCACTACCTTTTTATTTGTATGCTTGTTGTAAGGGCCTTCCTGAATTTGCCATTCTCCTTGTGCTTCACACCTTGAGGAGCACACAGGAATAATTCGGAACCTTCAAACAAGAAATCCATGGCTAATTCACCCGTAAAGCGTGAAATCCTGCATGTGGTGAAAGTAAGCAACTGGTTGTTCAAGTAACTTTTTAACCAGAAGTCAAGACAACAGTCGGCCTAGAATAATCAGACTCAAGCACAGAGACCTACTTATCAGCTAGAAAACTCCCCAAGCCCAGCTTAAACAGCAGCATTGCCAGCTGGGTGACAGTCAAAGAGCTGAAGCCATCCTCGTCTCCGCCTGGTCCCTGCAGCTGAGTGCTCGGAGAAACCACTGCAGAAGCACGTCAGAGGCGTGGGCACAAACCCCAGACAGAATGGAAGGCTGAACTTTACCTCTCGTTTCGTTGCAAATTAAAATAATCTCAGCAGTTCAGCAAAGGAGAGCCTTGTGGCTGAGGAACTTTACGCGGGCTTTCAGAGTCACGGAAACTCATTAGGCAGCAGCCCTTGAAGGCACACGGGTGTTACGACCTGATCTGAAGCATATCAAGAAAAATCATCCCCTGAAAATATAAAGACAGAGGAGAGGCAACGCTGCAGGTGCTGACTCAGACTGGTTTGCAGAGATGGCAGCCACAGTGGCCACGGTTCCTAAGCTCTCTGCAGAAAACCAAAAAGACACAGTTGGTGCTTAGAGTCTCGTAGCCGTCCGCACGGGGCCAGCTTCGGCCATCGGAGGCTTCTGCTGGGGCAGCCCTCGGGCAGCTGAGAGCCCTGGGCCAGCTACAGCCAGAGCTTCACCTCCAGTGCTGTTTGCTGCCGCCTCTCTGTTGGGCGCTGCTGAAGATGGAACTTCTGTGTGTCCTTGCAATTCTTCTCCAACCCTCTCAGCTACATAGCACCCGCTCCAAATCAGTGGTACCCGACTTACTCAACCTGACCCCTTGGCTACGGTCACAGCTTTTCCATCACTACAAGGCTGATTTGTTACAAAAATGCTCTTGAAATTTCCATCCTGCTGTTTAACGGGACACGAGCCCACGCATCAGCTACACGGCAACTTGGGCAGCGCGCTCTGCCACCCAAAATGCCATCGGCCCCCTTGGAAGCAGGTTTGTGGCTGTACGTAGCTATCGCTTTGTCGCTTGGGTACCTCTGCGGAGGCACCATGCGGTCCAGCCACATCCAGTGGATGCACACAGTCCTGGGGAAGGAGGGGGGGGTCATGGTGGGCATTGAGACCAAGCCACTGCCAACATTTCTCGGCATAAACCAGCTGCATCGGGGCCTTGATGCCCACACGGGCTGCTGTTAACCCCGCTGAGACTGTTGGGGTAGGTGAAGTCTCATTAACGTCAGGGTAGGCTCCAGCATCTGGCCACAAGAAAATCAATTAGTTGCCTACCAAGTTGTCTAGCAGAAAACAAAGGCAGACTTCCAAGGTTCAAACGGAATTAGTTTGTAAAAGAAATAGGCTACAAGCTCCTGCGTTTGGTGCCAAGTCTACTCTATGTTCACCAGGTTTGCTCTCGGTTACGAGGAATAGAGGAAACGGAGGTTTGGCTTTCTAACAAAGAAACATCCTTCGGGACCTAAAGGAAAAAAAAAACATTTCCTGTCTGCCAGTTAAAATGAGAATACGGAGCTGGTCTGGAGAAATCCGTATCCTTTCTCTAGGAAAAAAAAAAAATGACACTGCTATACTTACTCTTCCTTGAAATATTACATCTTTCTGTGTTCAATTTCCACAGTTTTTGATTGTAGACAGCCCTGTTGAAATCGCTGTAATTGAAAACAATACAAAAGGAAACACGGAAGAATTACATGAAAGTGGTATCGGCAGTCAAAAGCACTTCAGGGGCTGCGAGTGCCTCGGAGATGTTTGCAAGCCGCGTGGAACCCTCGCGAGTTAGATGCATCGAGACTGATTTTTTCCCAACATTGGGGAACTCCCCAAGACAAAGAGCAACCGTAGCAAAGAAATGAGCTGAACCTACTCCTCCAGCCACTGACTTCCATGATTTCATTCCTCTTCAGCAGAATGGAAATGCGGCACTGGAGGAATTAAATTCCATGGCCAAAGGCTTGACTCCAGGCTGGTCACTGACATGAGTGCCATGATTTAAAGAGGAGCCGATTCCACTGCGCCTCACCCTTCCCTACTGCCCGATTCCTCTCCTAGGGACTGGCAGTAGGATTTTTGGTGGAAGTGGAAAGGGATCCCAGTGCCTGCTTAGGTAGAAGCAAGTGTGATTTTTTGGCCCTGGCTTCAACGGCAGAAAAATCCATCCCAAACTTTGAGATGCATCAGCAATGTAGCTGTAGTGGCTATTTAAAAACTCTTTATTGCCAAGCACATCCTGCATCATCCAAGCACATCCTGCATCATCCAGATGCACCGGGACGCATCATCATTTCCAAAGGATGTTTTGTCCACGCACAGGTTGCGGGCTTGAGACACTCAGACGAGCAAGACGGTCAGAGCATCGCCACCTCAGACACGTCCCCAGGGGCACCAGGCGTGCCCAGCACCCACCAGCCCCCCAGCATCTGCCTTGAAAACCCACTCCTGGTCATTGCTGGGGATGAGGCACTGGGCTGGAAAGACCTTTGCCGAACTTTGCAGCTTTCCACCTTACGAATACCAATGCAGAATCAAACTTCTTTCTGGTTTATGTTTTTATTAATGGCTAATATTCTTCTAATTAAAATGAAGGAATTAGATTAGGTTTTTAAATGAACTTGTTGGGTTTCTAAGGTATCCTTGGGTATTTCACGTAAAAAACGGCGACAGGAAACTGCTCTGTGCCCCACAGAAAACTGTTTCTGTGCAGAATTACACTGCAATGAAAATTCAGAATTACACTGCAATGAAAATTCAGAATTGTACTTGAATGAAATTTTGCATACTCGCACACAAGTGCGAGTGAAGTGGTAAAAGCCAGCCAGAGCCAGGCTGGCTGGGCAAGCGCTGGCAAAGACATGGCAACCACTGAGCAGAAGCTCACCCAAGCATGCCCGCAGGAATCCATTCGGGACTGATTAAAAACCATGGAGACCAAAGTAGGAAACAGTAAAACCCAAAGAAAGCAGAAGGCAGTGGTCAGCAGCTCTCTGCCAAGAGGCAGAGACAGGCTCCCTCTCTATGCACTGCCTGGAAAGGTATCATAGAATCATAGAATGTTTTGGGTTGGAAGGGACCACTAGAGGTCATCGAGTCCAACCCCCCTGCAGTCAGCAGGGACACTGCTAACTAGATCAGGCTGCTCAGAGCCCCATCCAACCTGGCCTTGGACTGGAGGTTATGAGCAAGGAAGCAAACTGCGGACTTCTCCAAGGGGCTCTTGCAATGGCAGCCCCCCCTCACTGCTGTGGGTCAGATAGGGGACCTGATGTAACAGGCATGAGGTCCAAAATCAACAGCGAGGACCTAGCAAACACACTCGCAACACAGTCCCGTGCTTAAATCAGATTCAGGTCCATCATTCTTATCTTATTCATTATCGCCCTCTACAACTGCCTGAGAGGAGGCTGGAGTGGGGTGGGGGTCGGCCTCTTCTCCCTGGTAACAGATGATAGGACGAGGGGGAATGGTTTGAAGCTGTGCCAGGGCAGGTTTAGGTTGGACATTAGGAAAAACTTCTTCCCCGAAAGGGTTGCCAGGCTCTGGAATGGGCTGCCCAGGGAGGTGGTCGAGTCCCCATCCCTGGAGGGATTTAAAAGAAGGGTGGATGAGGTGCTGAGGGACAGGGTTTGGGGGTGGGATGGCAGGGTTAGGTTAAAGGTTGGACTCGATGATCTTAAAGGGCTTTTCCAACCAAAGTGATTCTATGATTCTTCAGCAATTACAGCTTTTCGACCTCAAAACAACCAATGTGTTTGGCTGCTTGGTGGCAACCACTAATCACGCTACAGTATACGTGGAAAGGTATTCACAAACACGATGGGAAAGGGGATAAATAGTAACTCACAACATCTAGCAATTATGTTAAGTTATTCGAGTTAGTAAAGAGAAGAGCAGATGGTGAAGAACTGCAGGGGAACCTACAGCGCCGAGCGGCAGGGTGTTAACATGTTGACACATCAACTCCAATGCAAAGTGATGTAAGTGGAGAAGTGACCCTAACTTCACAGATACAATGATGGGGAATGTCCTGCCTATTTCAACTTGGGAGTGAGATTTTAGGGGTAGGCAGAATATCCACCACACACATCAGCTCAGAACACAGTCATCACAACCCAGAAATCATTCAGCATTCTTAAAAAAGCAGAGAACACCTTTACGCTGCTGTCTGAACCCACATTTTGTCCAGAGCTTAGGTAAGTTTTGCAGTTCTGGTCCTTCTCACCCATCCTCAAGAAGATTGACTGATAATGGAGAAAGCTCAAGGAGGGACAACAAGGACGGCCAGCGGTCTGGAAGCACCAATTCCTTTGCCCAGGGAACGACTGCATACATGAGGACTTCCAGATCTAGAAAAGATGATACGGGAGAGCAACAGGCATCTATAAATTCATGGGTGGCAAGGAGAGGCTGAACTACCAGGGCCAGCTACTACCTGACTCTTCCAGCACCAGATCGGGGCGTTATCAAACGATGCTAGCAGGTGGCAGGTTTTTGTCACTATTGTCCTTACATTCTCCCAAAATGAGCATCACGAGAGCACAAACCTGTATGTGAGCACCAGCATCCATGACACGTAACTGAAGTCAGCTCTTTTTAGGGTGTTTTATTAGGCACTTGCAAATTCTAAGCCCCTCAGCAGGTAAGAGCCCCCAAACATGCTTTTAATTAATGCCACAAAATCTTGAAACTCTGTATTGGAAACAATATTTTGCTTTTGCCCTCCAAGGGCAAATAATAAGCTCTCTTATTACAATACCATCAAAATTAAGCTACTATTTTTGTCCTTTCACCCAGAAAATGATTTTATGCAAGATCACAGCGTATTTCCAGCCACTATATAATTAGTTCAGAATGGAAGATGTTATATCAGAAAAAAAAATACTTTAAATATATTTTAGTTCTCCAGCTTGTAAAAATTTAAAATTATTAAAATTTAAGAGTATTAAAGGTGTTGTATGAGCAAAAGGCCTCTCTGCATAAATGATGAATTAAGCTGCTATTCTGGAAAATTGTACCCAAGGAGGAAAGTGGACCTATTTCAAACTGCCGTTGTTTGGCAAGAGAATGACAGCGTAATATAATTTTTATATTGCACGAAGGCACTAAACTGCTCTGGCAAGGCAAATTTGTAAGACTTACTAAAACAACTGAATTCCCCTCGAGGCTAGACTACTTCATCTTGGCTTTAAGCTTCTCGTGGAACTGAACCTAGCAAGGCCCTACATACTGCTTTACCAGGATCCCTTCTTGATTCTAATACTGACAAGTGAACTCAGCCTATTTAAAAGTTTTCCACAGCTTCACAGAAGATCATGTGTTGCAAAACTCAGCACTAGCAAAAATCCCAAGTCTACCCCCAGAAAATACAGGAGCCTCATAGGTTCCGTTACTAACCAGTGTGTGTATATATATATATATATATATATATATATATAAAGGGCCACCTAGTAATTGCCATGGGGGCAATTTGCTTCATCATCCAGGTTGCTGATGAAGATATTCGATAATATCAGCCCCAGAATCAAGCCCTGGGGTGCTTTACTCCTACCCAGCTGCTAGCTGGACATCTGGCCCATCGTTGCTACCCTTCAAGCCTGGCAGCTCAGGCAACTTTCAGCCCATCTGGCTGGCTGTGCTTCAAGCCCATACCTTCCACAGCTTCCAGACGAGAATGCTGTGATCGATCCCAACAAAAGCCCTTCCAAACATCCAGGTAGTTTGTGTCTGGTGCTCTCCCCTCAACCATATAACCAGTCACTTCATCTGAGAAGGCAATCCAGCTGGTCAAGCACAATTCACTCTCGAGAAATGCATCCTTGATTAGCCTCTTGCTCTTAAAAATACTTGGAAATGGAATCCAAGGGGATGTGCTTTACTAGGGACTGATGCAAGGCTGAGCAACCAGGCTGCCTAGGCTGTTGCGACTCCACTGCTGGCTGCCCCACCTTCCCAGGCACATGGAGGTCTATCCTCACGTGACCCATATTACTCGGACGGGGAGGCAGCCTTTAAATACATCCAGCTCTCATCTCATTAGCACAGCTAACTCTCAGCTGCATGGAAAGGAATAGGAAGCCGTTGCTCAGAAAGTGATCAGTGGGATCTGTTGGAACCCACATTTTTACCTATACGGTTTGAAGCAGTTTATGGATTACCCATTTTTAGCCCAAAGTGCAAACCCAGTTGCTTGTGAAGCAGCCTCACTGCTGACTTCTAGCCCATTCCCCGACCCACTTTCTGCTTTGCTCCCCATAGCGAAGCCAACCTACGGCATGAGTATGGGCTCCAATTTTTACCTTAGCAACAGCACCCACCACTGGGAATGCACATTTCCTCAAATGGGAAATGATGGCGTAGCCCACCGGGACTTCAGACTTCTGAGGGCACCTCTGTGTGCATTTGACCGGATGCTTCTTTTAAGTGAGGTTTTTTTACAGTCTTGCAAGAAACCCTCAAAAGTTCAGGGATCTGCAGGAAAAAGACCTGCCTGTGTGCAGGTTGCCTGTTTGCATTGCGTTCGGGCGCCTGTTTTTCCTCTCGCACGAAGGAGTCACGGTTTCTAAGACCAGCCCTCACATCACGGGATGAGAACATGGACTGGAGTTCAGCTTTACCAGAGCCACGTGCTGGTGGGACCGGGTGCCAGGAGATATCTGTTAGAAGCCTGTCACCCATTTGGCTTTGGGCTGCCCTGGAGGTGAAGTGTGTTGTGCAGCTGATAAGCAATTCCGATTAACGTTAGCTAAAGCTATTTACATAGTGGAAAACACGTAACATTGGCTGTCTTCAGAGAAAAAAGCAAGCGTTTGCATTCCAGCATCTGATGGTAAAGCTAGAATATTAGCGTATTCTTTACACATTGAAGTTGATGTGCCTGTTCCGCGCAGAGCTGATAAATCTAGGTGCTTTATTAATAACAATGCAAGCAGCCCTCACGCTAATCTTGGAAAATGAGCCACTTGCATACAAGGAGATTCATTTCTACATAATTACATACAGGGGACAGATGCCAGGGACTTAGAAGGATATTGCCGTACATAAGCCAACAAAGATGAGGGGAAATTTGAGACAACTCCCGAGGGAAGGGGATGATGCAAGAGATGCACCATTAATGAACCACTTAACGGGAAGTACCTCGGCATGCAGGGCTTCTGTCAAGGGCTGCAGGAGACATCTCACCCGTGACTCACACGAGCGGTCGATGCAGCATGGACCTCTGTGCCCATAAGCCCTTTCCTTCTCTGCTCATTAATCCAGCTCCAGCTTGTCCAACCACTCAGCTGCTTCCAGTAACTGTAAATTTGGCAAGACTCGGGCTAATGGTTTGGGCTTCGTTTTCATTTTCATGGAAAGAAGAGGGGAGGGATTTTTTTCCTTCTCATTACAAATACCCATTTTGGTTCCTTTTTCTTAGCTCCCCCTATAAACCACACTAATTTGGAGTAGAAAAAGATTTCCATTCAGATATTGAGGCATTTAATTAGGTGAGACATTTAGGTGAGACATGAGACACGGCAATATCTATTGTCCAACTAAAACTAGAGTTTTACAGTCCTGAGAACAGGAATTTCCTATCATCTCCTCCCGTCTCTGCTAGGACCTAAAAATAGTGCACCCAAAAGTTTAATTTTGCTGTGGTTATAAAAAGCTGGGCTGGCCAGTTTTATTTCTATTAGATGCCATGTGGTGGACATACTTCAGGGTAGCGTTCTGTATTTGTCAGGAAAAAAAGATGAAAACTAACAGTAACAGTTTAAAACAAAATCACATAGAAACGCAGCTCAAAATCTATGGCTAAAATGGAGCACAGTCTCATCTTTTCACCTATAGTTCGGTTTTGTTTGTTTTTTTTTTTAGTAAACACCACCCCCACCCCACCCCGCCCATTAAATTTAATAGACTTGATAGACTTTAGACTCCTATAGACTGAAGGACAGATTTGTGTTGACACTAATCCTCAGGTAAACACCTGGCATAAGGAAAAAAGCTAGTTTAGTATAAAAATACATCAATTTATAAAATTGCTGCAAGAAATGCTGAAGTAATTCAATCTGCTTTGCTTGAAGTTTTCTTTCCAAGGGAAAGCTCATGGCTTGTCATTGATACTTCTGCCTTTCATATTCCATTTACTCCAGAAATGGCACAATATACTTTTACTTTATTTCTTGCTTCCCTATTCCCCAAAGCAAGAGCATTCGTAACTCGTCGACGCTTGGCACAGAAGACAACAGTGACAGGGTTAAGCATCAGGGTTGAGGTTGAATCCTGTTCTTTCAACAGGAAGTGACTAAGTAGTTGCTTGCTTCTTATTTAAAGAAAAAAAAAAAAAGAGAGAGAGAGAGGGTTTTGATGGGCTCTATTCTACCTCAGATTGGTATTTAAGATGTCAGAAGTCTCAGGAACTTGGCGTTTTCTACAATTTAGGATCACATGTCAGATTCTGGCAGCTCTGCTCTAGTCCTGAATTCGCTCAGCCAGCTCCCAGAGGGTTTTTGCTGCCTGTAAAACACCTCCTCCTAGCTCAGCTACTTCGCTCATCAACACGGGCCACAAGATCAAAGAATGAGGAACAAACGGAACAATTTTGTTACAACATCAAGGTAAACCTCATCTGCAGTGAAGCTGCAAAAAGCAATGAAGAGCTTTCCACTTGGTTTCTGCACCAAGCACGGCTCAGGAGGTGCGAGGATGTTCCGGCACGTGCGCACAACCGCAGAGAGCCACGCAGGGCTGAGGTGCGCCGTCAAGCGGCACAGCGCCCTTCTACCAAACCTTGTGCCAGATTTCAATCCGTAAGCTAGACTTTGGGTCTTTGCGCTTCTGGATGACTTCTGATCTCCAGCCATTAGTGATGGAATGAAACTCAGTACGGAGGAACAAAAGATCCGGTGATCCCTAATCTACCCAATTCCAGGTTTTGGCTCAGGGTGAGCCACGGGAGCAGGGAGGTCTCAAGGCAGCCCCGATAACGCAGTTACTGCAGTCAGTTCGTATATTGATGTGTCAAGGAAAGGTGGAAGAGGATTTACTGCGTCTTTGGGACCTGCTGTTCCAGAAGGAAAACAAGTCACAGGTGAGGCTGTGGCTAGCATGTGTACTGGACATACAGGACCTGGACTGTCAGGCAACTGGATAAAATGGAAAGAATATGGAAAAAAACCCCATGTACTTTGGAAAATCACGAGTCGATGAGAAGGGAGAGTGCATGACAGATGCTGGAGGTAGCTTTGCTTCAGCAGCCAATACCTGGTGGGGACATGTGCTCTTGCCCACCCCCCAGTTGCTCACGGTACCCCTCTGGTTACCTCCTCCTACCAAACCCAAACCCAACCATTCGCATGAGCACTGTGACAGACAATATTCCGGGACCGTTACAGAAGGAGATGGGGAACAGCCACCAGTAATACACCTCAAGGCCAAGTCCAAAGTCAGTAGACAGCCCCGCACGTCGGCCAGGTTTATACAAGGCCTGCCAGAGGTGGTGCGTATTTTGGCATGGTTGTGCCCTTCTATACAAAACCACATTTCTACTTTTTCTGCAGTAAAAAAGCTCTCTTATTGCAATACAACCTTGCCGTCCAGGATTTGTGAATAACATTTACATTTTACAGCACTTGGTCTGTGAAGAATTAAGGGAGGGGATTTATTTTTGCTGCTATTTTACTGACAAAATACTTTGGACAAAACACGTATTCAGAATGAGGTAGTTCTATTAACAGGCTTGTTATGGGTTTTGATCTTTTTCCACAGTCCCCAGGAAATATTACTCTGTGTCAGACACAGATCTACAGGACAGAATTGTAACCATTTGCATGGAAAAAAATCCCCCTGTTTGGCTATTTTAGACATCATCTAAACGCCATTAACAATGAACATTTGCAACACGCTTCCCAAGACACATTTCAGCAAAAGCTCTATTTTGTAAAGGTCCACTTTCATTCCCGAGCTTTACAGGGGATTTTTCAGCACCTTGTACTTGTGGTTTCCTGCAGGACATGAGGCCAAAATCCATACGAATTCAATTACCTGGAAAAAAAAATACACTATAGCTCCAATAGTGCATTGGCTATTATGTCATTGCTATTACTGAAGGGAAACGTGGAACGGAACGGAACTCACACCACTAGAGAGCACGTCTCTACCAGGGAATATTGACCAAGGTTCAATACAATGTCACTGACAGCAAATCGAAGGTCATTCCCACCAACAACAGGGAAGTCAGGTCAGAAGGTGGTGTATCGAATAGCAAATGTGTCTCGGAGAGAAAAACCGTAAGTTTAATAGAAACCCGTTCACCTTTCTAACCTGTTCAATAGCACAGTAAACATTAAGAGAACAGTTAAGCACACGAGCCGGCCATGGGCGCTGGCAGCCCAGAAGCCAACCCTGCCCTGGGCTGCATCAGGAGAAGCGTGGCCAGCGGCGAGGGAGGGGATTGTGCCCCTCTGCTCTGCTCTGGGGAGACCCCCCCTGGAGCCCTGCGTCCAGCTCGGGAGCCCTCAGCACAAGGAGGACATGGACCTGTTGGAGCGGGGCCAGAGGAGGGCTACGAAAATGATCTGAGGGGCTACTAAAATGATCCAAGGGGCTACTAAAATGCTCCGAGGGCTGGAGCCCCTCTGCTCTGGGGCCAGGCTGGGAGAGTTGGGGGGGTTCAGCCTGGAGCAGAGGAGGCTGCGGGCAGAGCTGAGTGCGGCCGGTCAGGGCTTCAAGGGGGCCCAGAGGAAAGGGGGGGACAAGCTTTTTAGTAGGGCCAGCTGGGACAGGACAAGGGGGGATGGCTTTAAACTGAAGCAGGGGAGGTTTAGACTGGATCTAAGGCAGAAATTCTTTGCAGTGAGGGTGGTGAAACCCTGGCAGGGGTTGCCCCGAGAGGGGGTGGAGGCCCCATCCCTGGGACCATTCCAGGCCAGGTTGGCCGGGGCTGTGAGCAACCTGATGTGGTTCAAGGTGTCCCTGCTCCTGCAGGGGGGTTGGGCTGGGGGACCTCTGGGGGTCCCTTCCCACCCAAAACATTCCATGATTCTATTTAATCGATAATGTATTATGTCCTACTCTTTGCAACTGTTGTGGGTCAGCAGTATATTCGTTTGGTTTACAAGTAACGTGCTAATCCCATGATATATTAGTGTCCCAGGGATGCTGGCACACCAGGCACTGAAATAGTGCGACTGGTAGCTTTTAGAGCACGTCTTTTAGAAACTTAAAACATGGATGGAAAAGAACTAAATGCTGTCCTATGCGCAACATTTAGAGCAACGCTGGTTTACTACAGCAGGACTTTTTCCGTTCCTGGTATTCGTGATACTTTGCCTTATCAACAGCAAATACGCTGACATATGAAGCACAAAAAAAAAACAAAAAACAAAACAAACAGCCCTAAACCACAGAAAAACACCTAAGATTTGATTAAATAAGAACGAACTCACTCAAAGAAACTGCTTCTGTGTGTGTATTACAGTTGCGTCATGATGTATATCATGGCTTATTTCATCCATACTGCTCATGTTCACTGCTGGCTCACCCTTCTACACTTAGTCACATTTAAGCTGGGGCCGTTGTTGTGAGAAATACACTATTTGGTCGTATCTCTGTATAAAGGGTTGCTGTCATAATTTGTGATTATTTGGAAATAGAGAGGAATTTTTTGCCAAGATGATAAAATATGAAAAGCCACACCAAAGGCCTTTTCAAAAGCTCATTCTGTTGAGTCTAGGACCACAAGCTGCACCGTGAAGGAACTGAGGTCACTCCATGTTCATACTCCATACATTAAAACAAAAAAGTGAACATAACCCAAACGTAACATCCTCGGGCGCCTTAGGCTTTTTCCCCTGGTAGATCTCCCTTGGCAGCCTCAGCTTCCAGTCTACAGCGGTGGTGCCTGAAAAACAACTTCAGCATCCTCCTCTCCCCCCAGCAGCAGCAAAACGAAAGGGCAGTGTTTTACTGTGGACACTATCAGAGCATCTGTATTTCCCGAGCCCCCCCTACTGTCCCTTTTCTGGAAATACCACTACGGTTAAAGCAGTAAATTCATTCCTCTTAATCATAGAATCACGGAATGTTTTGGGTGGGAAGGGACCCCCAGAGGTCCCCCAGCCCAACCCCCCTGCAGGAGCAGGGACACCTTGAACCACATCAGGTTGCTCACAGCCCTGTCCAACCTGGCCTTGAAACCTGGTCTTCCACTAGTCTTTGAAAGAAACGGGCTTTACGGAAAACATTCATTTTTAAAAGCAAATTGAAATGATTTTCAATGCCTGGAACTATAATGGGAGAGAAAGAAATCCAGACCAAGCCCCCTGTACCACCACTGCTTTATCAAGTGCAAGTCGATACTTAAAAGCAGGTTTACCAAAAAAGTTCGCCCAAACCGGTGAAGGGGCATAAAGGAGAGGTCGGTTCCTCCGTGGGACCTGCTACCAAACTGCCGTGTAACTCTGCAGCTCCACACGCATTTGGACTCTCTGACCTCTCCTGGGAATGTAACGGAGTGCTACAGGCAGCACTTGGCCCTTCCTTGGCTGGCGTAGTGACTATATCCAGCTTTTTGCGCTTCCAGGCACCGTTTCCCAGGTCAGGTCTTTGTTCCTACATCACATGAACTAGAATAAGCATTCTCAAAGAAAACCCAAACCCAACCCAGCTGGGATGACGGGATACCTGCCCCAAAACTAAACCCGTGTTTGAAGGGAAGTTGCTCCTCACCCAGCAGCAATCTAAAACTCCAGACAGCAGTGGGACTGCTAGTACTATCCCAGAGAAGCCAAACGTGAACCTGACCTGTACAAATCACTGCTGGCTAGGTCCCAGATAGCTCTGTGCATTTGGGTTTTCCTGCATCCTAGGAGAGAATTCTCAAAGTGGAATGTTCCCTCCTGCCAATTAAGAGCAGCTCATCCTAGATAAAGTTTTACACACCAGCAATTCGATTCTGAACTCCTATTACTTTCCTTTTCTCTAACACATTTTTCCTTGGCCTTTGCAAGTCACTTTGTGGGCTTACGTAAGTCAATGATATATTTATCCCGCCCTAATTTCTCACGTAACCTTCAAACTTCTTCTCCTGGGGGAAGGAGTTCTTTCTGAGCAAACCATCACGAGAATTAGGCGTGAAACTTCAAGCTCTGGATTTACTCAGGACAGAAAGCCTCACCCACTAGTCATCACAGATATGCTAACTTTGTGTCCAGACTCCAAAAATTGTCTTGGCATGTACTAATTTGGATATAAACCTCAACACAGTCCAAATCACAGTTAATACCACAGTTTTGGAGAAAAAAACCTATTCTATTCCTTCTGCTTACATTTTTCTCAGGCTTCAAATTTACCAGGTGGCTTTAAGCCTACCTGCCACCTCAGTTTTACTTAAGAGGTCAAAATTCCACATTTTCACAAAAAGGAACAACTGGAGGTCTAGAAAAGCATCATTCCTTCATCTTAAAGAGCTGCGCATCTTTGCGCAAGGTGATACCTGAGACCACGAGTCTACACGTGATATTCCCAACTCCGCACCAAGAAATTTAACAGTTGCATTCAAATCACCGTCAATCCAATTCTCGTTGCAGAATTTCTTTTTTCTTAAAAGCCAATATACCGCTTAGGTCATCCTGGTATCCAGGTCTGGCTGAACAAACTCCCCAAGATTCCCAAAGTACAGCATGCAGCAGCCATTACTTGTAATAATTGTCACGACGTCGTGGGTTAACGGACATTTCCAAGGCATGTCCTCTGGGAGCCCTGCCTTTTCTGACCTTGCTAATTCCAGATAAATTCCTTGCATCTGCTGCTGAATTTGAGCGCTGCTGGACTTGGCTCCTGGCCCCAAAGTACAGCCCCCAGGCTTCTACTCCACAGTGGGAGTTTTGCCTTCGTTTTCGAGAGCCAGAAGTTACCCGCGTACCAGCTCGCCTACGCAACAGGCAGATGTCCCGACAGCCACAACATCTGGGCTGTAACGGAGAAATCAGAGCGCTCACAGGGAGCGTTTCTAGCGACGTCACCAAAGGTGGCCCCGTGAACTACACCCCACGGCTATCTCGTCGGTAGAGGGAGGTTAATCCCACCCAAAGCGCGGGTTTTTACCTGGCATGGCACGAGCCCATAGAACAGCGACAGCACTGAGGTTGCCGCTTTACGTTGCAAGAGCGGGGATACTCGGCGTATTTGTGTACAGAGAACTGCAACGCCTGAAAACGTGGCCTTGCCCTCCCCTTTTGGCTCGGCATTGAACTGAAATTTTGTGACCCCACAGTTTTAGTTTCACTGCGTTAAGTCTCAGCAGAAAAAGGCGCAGGGTGCAGCCTCTTGGACCTTTTAGTAGACTCCGGTGGAAGACTGAACAGCTTTTACAAACCGTAACTTTACAAACATAAGCCACAAGCCAGAAACTGTTCTCAGCTCCAGCCGTATATGGCAAAGCAAACTCACGGTCCGATAACGTGCAGTGCTGCCTAATAACAGAAGCACAAGGCTAAGCTCGATTACTTAAACCCAGCTGTAAATCTCTTACTAAGCACATTCGCCTGATGGAGAGGCTTCCTGCCATGTTTTGGGGGCTGAACTGCAGTAAAATTGTGTCTGATCTTGCATCCTTGGCTCCTTCCATGCCCTCTTTATAACCTGTAGGTTCAGCGTTGCAGTGGAGCCTGTTCTGAACTCAGCACTGATGCCAATACCATGCAAACAGTTGTCTATAATCTGCACATTTTATGTTTATTAACGTAGCTTCCAAAACATATCAAGGCCTCTACTGGTAGCCCATATCTGGTTTCAGGCCGATTTAGACAATATTCCAAACATAACACTTCTACAACAGTCAGAAAGGGCCAGAAGAACTTCTACTTAAATCGAGCTTCAGAACAAACCACCACCAAAAAAATCTACACGCACGGTCCTTCAGTGGATGTCCTCGTAGATCAGCAATCCAACCACCCGCACGTCAGCAACCCTGCTGCCACCGTTCAGTGCAACTTTTCCTCCTACGTCTTCAAACGAGGAGATGAAATTGCCAGAATCAGCAATTCTAAAACCAAAACCCCACGCTACCCGAACTTCACGAAGGAGGCGAATACAAATCAATGGTATTTCTGGCTGCTGACGGCTCTGCTCTAAAGCCTTCGCCGTGGAAGTTTGTGGCTCCCTGACAGCATTCAGCTAGATGTCTGAAACCATTTATGGTCAACAGTTACATCTTGAACATCACAGGAGATGAACCTCCAGCCCGTGGAGGAACATCAGCGTCTGTCCCCAACCCTCCTTGCAAACAGCAGCACCGTGGCCAAATTCTTGGTACTCTCAGACACAGATGGACATAATTTTTATTTGCGTCGTGCGTATCAGTGCAGACTAAGAACTGATGTTCACTGGGACCCAGCTGCACTAAAAAGCTGTATGTATATGGGAACCTATACAATACCAAGACAGGTTGGGTGGGGCAATAAATAAAACAAGCTTTACTCGGTCATCTTTCAGGTGACTCTTCCCTCCATCTCCCCACAAATCCAAGCATTTCCAGACCTTCCTCTATCAATATCTGTCTGCCCATAAAGCAGCACGCATGCAGCTTTTCAGCCAACACATGGCTCCCCTGCCTTGTAAGCCATTTGGAAATTGCAAAGACACCCAAAAGTTTGCCACTGGAATCAAAATGACCCATCGTTATTGACTAGCACTGAAGGTGGTGGAACGTACTTCCATGAGTGAAGAGCACGCCGCTTAACTAAGCAACTGGCAGCATAGAACTGAGTGTTTTGCAAACAGATTTCCGTACTCCCTCCCCTAACCAGGCTTTTCTAGCGACAGGTTGAATCTGTTGCCTTACTTAAACAACGTGGCCAGCCCCAGACTAAGCTGTCAGACCTTGGAAACACGACTCACGCGCACAGAGGTAGAAGACTCTGCAGATAATGTGTATTTCACAAATTAACTCACCCTTGGGTTCGCAGGACCAGAGGCAAAAGCAGCTGGTGGTGCAGGCTAAAGACGTCCCTCCGTAGACTCCTGTCCAGCCAGGCACGAGCTTTCAGACTGCAATAGCTGGTGTTATGGGGACAAGCTTTTTAGCAGGGCCAGCTGGGACAGGACAAGGGGGGATGGCTTTAAACTGAAGCAGGGCAGG